>VWZZ01001570.1:1986-22086 GCA_013399095.1 Psophia crepitans
CCAGGGGAGGTTCAGGTTGGAGATGAGGAGAAATTTCTTCTCGGAAAGGGTGGTCGGGCATTGGAACGGGTTGGCCAGGGAGGTGGTGGAGTCACCGTCCCTGGGTGTGTTTAAGGAAAAGTTAGACCTGGTACTGAAGGACATGGTTTAGTGGGTGGTGGGGGGACGGTTGGACTAGATGATCCTTGAGGTCTCTTCCAACCTTAATGATACTATGATTCTATGTAGCTTTCACAGCAGATATCCAGGTGGCTGCAATCCCCCAGCAGGATGAGAGCCTGTAAGCAAGATGCTTCCTGTAGCTGGAGCAAGAAGGCCTCAACAGGGCCCCCTTGATCAGGTCGTCTGTAGTAGACCCCAACCACAAGGTGTCCTTTATTGATCCTGTTCTTAATTTTTACCCACAGGCTCTCAACCTGCTCGTGGCTGTTTCTCAGGGGCAACTCTTCACAATCTGTCCATTTCCTAATGTAGAGGCAATGCACCTACCCCTCCTTCCCTGCCTATCTCTCCTGTAAAGCTTGTAACCCTCAATTCCAGTGTTCCAGTTGTGTGACTTGTCCCACCATGTTTCTGTGAGAGCAATTAGATCATAGTTTTATAGTCGTACAGTGGCAATACTAAATCCATAAGTAAAGGAGACTGGAATTGAATACTTGACAACTATTTAGGGATGCTTTCTCCTTTTGCCCATTCTCTTTTATCTCATTGCCATATTTCAAACTGTATTAATTTTTGATTGCAACGATATAAATAAAACATATTTTTATGCCAGTGCTAATTCTAACGCTGACTTGGAGTTTCCATTCTCCAGAGATCTAGTGCTATCTCTGAACGATAACAGAGACTTGTAGAAGTTAAAACCTTAAATTTTAGCCTCACTTGAACATAAGCTTCAAAACAAAGGGTGGATTTAAAGAAAAAAATTGCTATGTGTTTCCTTAAACATCTAATTATTCCCTTCTGCTATTCTCAGATCTTGACTTTTTGGAATAAAGGGGCAAAAGGTATATGCCTTCAAATATTTTGTTAAGTTTTGATAGTCTACTTTCTCCAGGTGAACATATTTCATGAAAACAAAACCCTGAATGATTATCCATTCTTTGAGTACAATAGTTTACATAAAATTAGCGTAAACCCACGGTATTTTGTGCAGGTTTTTTCCCCTGCTTTCTTGTTCTTTCTAAAGATGATCCTTAGAACAACTGCCTTTTACACGTTTCCCATCTACACTAGCTGTCTTTAGGGTTTTTACAGTGTATGAAATTCTTCTGGAGGTATAAATTTAGGTTAAATGTTTGCTTAAGACAAAACTGCCCCTCTGCTTTTGGAGGCTGGGGAGGAAGGGGAAAATGTAAGTTTCTGCTTTGAACAAGCCTGAGATATTTTACTGTTGTTAGTGAGACTGATTGCATTGTTTCCCACAGAGTTAAGTTGACTCCAGCCACCCATGCTTGTGGCCCTTCTCACACACACAAAATAGCCTCTCTATTTATGTGAATCAAAGAACTAGTGATGTAAAGGAGCTTTCTTTGTCATTATATGCAGTTTTCAGAACATCCCATTCGAACGTTATTTTGTGCTATTTAAAATAAAAATTTAGTCTCAGTTTTCCCACTGTTAAAAACTGGTCAAAGAAATATTATGCTCTTATTTAAAAACTGACTGAAATGTAATTTTCTTTCTTTGTCAGATGATCCACAACTAAAGCAAATATTTGAAAACTAGGCTACACGTTGCTATTTCAAGATTAATTTGCAAGAGAAAAAGAATTTTATTTTTCAAATTAAAAGATTTTAATTGGGACAATATTAGAAATCTACCCCTTCCCAATTAAATTTTTAAATGCATTACTCTGTACTAAATTGCTTAAATATAAGAATCAAGAGGATTTGACCTTCAAGAAAGTAACTTACTTGCTTCTGCACTTTTGATACACACATGTAAGTAGCAGAAAATAAAGCTTCTTGAGAGGAAGCTTCATAGAATCACAGAACGGTTTGGGTTGGAAGGGAGCACAAGGATCATCTAGTTCCAACTCCCCTGCCATGGGCAGGGACACCCTGTACTAGACCAGGTTGCCCAAAGCCCCATCCAATTTGGCCTTAAACACTGCCAGGGATGGGGCCCCAACAACTTCTTTGGGCCACCTGTTCCAGTGCCTCACCACTCTCATGGTAAAGATCTTCTTCCCAATATCTAATCTAAATCTCCCCTCTTTTAGTTTAAACCCATTACCCCTTGTCTGTCACTGCACTCCCTGATAAACAGCCCCTAGCCAACTTTCATGTAGGCCCCGTTGAAGTACTGGAAGGCTACTATAAATTCTCCCTTCTCCTTCCCTTGCAGTCTTCTCTTCTGCAGGCTGAACAACCCCAACTCTCTCAGCCTGTCTCTCAGGAGAGGTGATCATTTTTGTGACCCTCATCTGGACTCGCTCCAACAGTTCCATGTCCATCTTATGTTGAGGATCCCAGAGCAGAATGCAATACTCCAAGTCGGGTCTCATGAGAGCAGACTAGAGGGGCAGAATCTTCTTTCTGCTAAACCAGACTTGTTGCAATTTTATTTGAGCAGCTGAGGATATTCAGAATATTAAGTACATCTTCACTTATATAATATTGCAAATATGAGTTAGTCATATTTGACCCAAGGCCAGTATTCATATTTTATATTTGACAGGAACAGGATTGTTAGCAGAGGGGGATGAATCAAACACATTTTCTCTAATCCAGTAGAAAAAAAAGAGTGGGATGGTTCTTTTGTTAATGTAGCCACATTCTTTCTGAAGCTCACCCTAAAACTGGTCAAAATTAAAGTTAATCCGTGTTCTCCCAATCTTTGAATCAAAGCGCCATATGCAGATTTTTCACAATAACCATACCATTTGTCCTCTTTAGTTCTATATGCTTATTTTAAGTATGCTCAATCATCTACTTTTGAAGATCCTCCGTAGACATCCTAGAAGGTTCCCCCATTTCCCAGTACTCCTAATTTACTAAAACAATGATTACTTGTGAGTTTAAGATCCTAAAGACTGTGTTAACGGAACTGAAAATTATGCATATTCCCTTAACACAGAAAAGCGTCTCTGAGACCAAGACCTCCCTTTGAGAAAAAAAGATTACTGCTCTTTTCCGCGCAACCTAAACAGGGAGAGATTACCTGCAAACGTCTTATATATGTAACCAGAGTTAAAAATGAAACCTAGACAAAATCACCATGCTCTTCTTCCTTCCCTGCAGCCTTACACAATTATTCTTTTCCCACTCAGGAACCCAAAAGTAACCCTCAGGTGATGTCCCTTCCCTGGCAGGGCTGTGTCAAGAGCTTGCAGAGGGCAGAGGGTTGTGACAGCCTCTGCCTGCACAGCCTAACAAACCTTTTTGGACTTATCTAGAGTGAGCGCTGGGTGGGATCATAGCTCCCGTCCTTTCCTCAGGCAAAGGGAAAAAGGGAGGGGGAGATCGATGTTGGAACTAGCTGATCCTTGTGGTCCCTTGCAACCGTAACCATTCTATGATTCTATGATTCCATGATTTTTTCCCCGGGCTTGCTCCAGTGAAAAGTGGGGAAGTGACCAGGACAGGCATCAGCCTCATGAGTGCCAGATATGAAAGTATGGACTGAAAATATCCCTTCTTTCTCTTTTGCTTTCTATTCCTCACAGACACATGTGTGACTTTGCAAATAAGACCATAGGAGTTGAGAGACCATGTACAGGCACTTCCAGTAATCATTGAGGGAGCTTACTCTTTCCAGTGCATATCATACAGCCTTATCATGGATCAAAAAAAATATTGCATTAACATTTCATACGTCTTCATAAACTTTAGGCAGAGTCTGACTCTGTTCCTCCAACAATAACACATCAATTAAATGAGATGTCATACTAGAGATGTCATCACTGTTGATCAGGAAAACTGAAAAATACATTAAATTTAAAAGTGTATTTAATAATCTCAAGTATTTTTCAATTTTTTTCATTTTCAAATATTTCACATTTTAAAAGTACATTTCATCGATTAAATCTGTTATGAACATTTAAACGAGTATGATATGTATTGACATCTGACCATTTTACCCTTATTTCTGTGATAAATGATAAAAGATATTTGAACTATAATTATATTGAAAGAGTTGGTTTTGTTCAGATGCTCCAATTGGTAATTTATCTTAATAGTATGGAGCAAATACAGATGATATACTTTAAGGAGATAATAAAATTGATATTTTTACTGTTAACTTTACAGGAAAAGAAACTCCAATCTCTTTCATGTTTAGGTATAGGTTTTCATATTTACTATGCAAAAAGTGCAAGCACCTGGGCAGATAAAAGGGTTCTCAGAAAGGAAGTTTTATCTTTAAAAAAGGAATTCTTTTGCAGTTGTAACCAAAAAACAATGCTCTGCTGACCTTTCGACTGTAACTGTGATGCTTGCTCTGACATTTTCTACTGATGCTCTTCTCCTTGTTGTGCTAATATTGGGTATCAAAAGGGACCTGGTATAGCTTTTGCAATATAAAAAGAGGGCACCAGAATTTACATAATGTTCTTCTCTGTCCCCCACAGTATATCATAAGGGATGTAAGATGTGTGAGAAGCAAAGAGCCTGAAGCATCCTTCATATAAAATTAATTGAAAAAAGGACCAGTAAAGACAAAACCCTGTCATTATCTCCTAGTAAGGAAAAAAAAAATTAAAAAATGCCGATAGTACTAATTTAGAGGAACTGATACATCAAGAACTTAATGATTATCCCATGCTTAATAAATCACCCTTTCATCTCCCTGTCTGATATGGCACCAGTACATACTGCAGCAAGTTCTAAGACTTATGAGTACAGGTGAAAACCAAGTGAAGGATGAATTCCTTGAGGTTTCAATACACTTATGAATTACAGCATGGACAGACATTAGTATAAATTCCAAAGATCCTCCTTCAGTGTTCATCCCTTGTCTCCCACATCTTGCTTTTCTCCCCCATGAGTCATTTCCCCTCCAGTCTGGGCAAGCTACTGGTTTTGACCCAGACCCACACAAAGATGATGGGATTGCTGTCTGCTTTGGGTTAAAGAAGGCTGTGCTGGACACAGACAATTTGTAGTTGCAGTTTCCTGTTCCTATTCCTGCTATTAGCCCTGTGTCCTTGTTTTCCATCACAGACATCGTTTTTACCCTGTGTCCTGTCATGCTCTGTGCTGCTGAAAACGAGTATCAGAGGTGAATTGAGGAAGCTGGGGCCTGGCAGGCTGCTGTTAATCTCAGCTGTACACATCTGGTACAAATGGCAGCATAGCGAACTGCCCTTTGCACAAAAAGCATCCTTGCCAGGTTCAGGCGATACCTCCTGAGCAAATGTCTTCATCATTCCTTCTTCTTCTTCCTTCCTTCACGAGCTCATACCACTCCAACACTCACACAAAGATTTCAGGAAAGTTGTGCTGGTGGAAACTTTAAATCTGCTTTCCATGAATGCCTGGTAATGCTTCTTTCCGTTTCAGCCATCATTGATGTTTTTGTATACCGATTACACATATAATCATTAAATTCACATATTCAGAGTGAATCCTAGTAGCTGTCAGGGGTTTGTCCTACTAGAGAAATTTGTTTTAAAATTTAAGTGAATATTCAAAGACAAGTACCATAGGAACCACTGAGATCTAGTAACAGCTTGACATGTTTGGAGGAGTTCTGCTCAGTGTTGGGGTACTTTGGTTTTATGGATGGTGATTACTAAGATGATAATGCCGGTTATCAGTGATTGAGATATGAATCTACAATCACAGAAATGTGTGGGTTTAATATGCAGCAGAAGAATAACATTCGTGTTCTCCTCTGTGTTATAAAATGTATGAGAATAGAATAACTAAGCTAACTTGCAAGTGCAAACAAAACTGATAGTACTTAACTATCCTTTCTGTACACTTTACAGTCAAGAAAAGCAAAGTACTTTACAGAATGCACAGCACATATGTAAGGTTTGTAACTTCCCTACAGTGCGCAAGTGAGGGAACTAATCACCGATATAAGTCAGAAAATTTTATTTGAAGTTACATAAAGTTTGTTTATCGTAGGCATACAATTCATGGAACAAATTTACATCTCTTGACTCAGTTACTTGTTCAGGTAATAAGCTTGCTGTTTGTTTTACAAAGAAGACATCTGAGTAGGACAATGCTACAAAAAAAGCTTTCCCTTTACAAACGATCATTGCTTCTTACACAGGTACTTATTAAGTCATTGAGTGGATGGGGTTTTTGTTGCTGATTGTTTCCTCTTTTTTATTTTTTTTTAGAAGTCAGTGTTTAGGAGTCTGCCATTTTGAAATACGGTGACAAGATAATTGTAAATCCGAAGCCTGAAATAGAAAACTGAATGTGAACCCAGCATTAAATCATTGTATATCCTAGACTGCCAACAAGCTCTATAGCATCATGACAAGTATAGATGAAACACGCAACATCTAATTCATCGCTTCGGTACTTACAATAAATATGCCTTTAATCTTAAGCTGTTTGTAGTAAACACACAATGTGACAAATAATGCTATAAACTTTTATCTCCTGGGAGGATACAGATTTCAGACAAAGTTCTCAAAGAAAACCCATGTATTAAAACATATTTTGTACAAAATGCATTGACCACATACCAGAAAAAGGAAAAAAAAAGGGTATATGATACTTGGTGATGTTATTTCTTAAGAGGCAGCTCTTGTCAAGGGATGCAGCGTGGGGTTCATGGCTGTTTAGGTGCTCAGTGAAGTCAATAGAGTTGTACGTGCCTATGCAAAATCCTAAGCTCCACAAATTGCAGAATTCATGTTTATGGATTTGTTTCCACTTCCACATGTTACTCAGTGAAATGGTTACATTTTATAGCAAGAGATGAAACATCTGTTTGGGTGTCAGTCAGTGTCTTTGTATAGATGAATAAGTTTATCTGCATAAATAGTAAAACGACACACAGAACAAAACAAGAAATGAAATGTCATGAATAATTGCATTTTTGGGTTTTATTTTTTTTGTTTTACTTAAAGCTGTTTTACCGTAATGCACGGATCTTTTCTACAATTACCTGGCTTTTGGAATTATTCTATTTTAAGATCTACTGGTGTTCCTCACTTTATGCATTTGAAATTATCCTGGCTTGCTTCTCAGAATTAAATGAAACAATATAGTTAAGAGAAAGGAAATGCAATAGAGTCAGGTCTCCATAAGGGAACACAGTGAGGGACGATTCACTGGTGGATTTCTTTTTTCTTTTCCTTGTTTTATTCAAGCTGACAGGACACCCTTGGATCAAAGACAATAGTAAATATTAATGAATGCAGGAGCCTCAGAAAAGGAGGTGTGAAGAACTGATTGTCAGCAGCTGAAGACAGAAACAAACTCAGAAGGGAGCTGAAGACATAGAAACTACAGTAGGCAGTAGCTTTGCTTGCAAGCCCAGAAAGGAAAACAAACTTGTCTGATGGGAGTGGGCCAAAACTTGCAAATAAAGACAAGAGTTAGGAAAGATATGCATATACAACCATTTTTATCATTTTATTATGTGTGAAACGTATCTTTGTGTAAATAAAAAAATTATATGAATACATTTACAATTATGTGAATCAATAACTGAGTGAATAAAGCAAAACTTAATTTTGAAAAAGCCAGAGAGATGCAGGTAACACAGATTCAAACCACAGCTTGACCTACAGTCTGGAAAAGGAAACTAGAGGTGAATCTGAAGGAAGTACCTCTTACCAAAAGGGAAAAAGCTGTAAAAGAGAAAGATAAATTTATAAAAGCCTTCAGGCATGTGAAAGGGTGGCTACAGAGAAGATGGTGACTCCCTTTTTACAAGAAGTCACATAGAAAAGACAAGAGGTAGCGGATGCAAGTTACTCCTTTTGTCTGATTGGACTCAGAGGAAAATTTTTCACAATGCGAACAATCAGCCATTGCAATAATCTTCCCAGGGAAGTGGTGGGTTCCCCAGCATTGGACATTTTAACTTTTGGCTGGACAGGCTGCTGGGCCATCTTGTCTAGACAAAGCTTTCATCTAGATGGAGATTTTGCCAAGAAAGTTTGGATGAACTGATCCTTGAGGTCCCTTCCAACTTGGTATTCTATGATTCTATGATTGGTTAGTAAGTAAAACTAGCAGCTGAAACCAGAAACAGGAATACAACATTAAGAAGGCTTCAAATAAATAATGACCCAGGGAGAGACAAAAGAGCAGGGCTAGAGAGGAAGTATTGTGACCACAGAGGGGAAAAGGACAGAAAGTGATGGTTCTGAGAGACAGAATGATGGCTTTACATTGTGGATAGCTGTCAAGACACAGAAAATGGATCTGACTGAATCAGGCAAATGGTACTTTTTTGCATCCCTACAGCATCCAGACCTGTTCTCTCCCAATGACCAGAGATGAGGGGAGTTTGCTGAATGGACTGGAAAGAAACAGCCATTTTCTAATAAGAGTATAAAGGAAAGAAGGAAGAAGATGGGTGTTTCCCCCTATTCCATTATCAGACAACTAGTATTGGAACTTGTTAGGAAATTTTGTCTGAAATGTTATTTTACTTGAAAATTTCAATGAGTCCAAAATGTAACTTCTCATGGAAACAAACTACTACTAAGGAGTGACAAAATTTCCAGGAAAGAGAAAAAAGCAGAGAAAAAAATATTTAGAAAATCTGGTAGGTCAATAGGTTGAACTAGGTGACAGTCAACAAGGATGTACAAAACATTTTCATATTCATTCCTCCACAAATTTTTTTAAACTATTATTATAATCTTTCCACTGATGCTCTTCTTTTAAATATGCACATATATATGAAAGGAAAAGCTGATAATGGATATTAATTAGATGTTATAAACTGTAGAAAATTAATAAGCAATAAAAAATTCTGAAACAGAAATCTGTTGCTTGGAGTGTTAAGAGTAATGACAAGTCTTTTCAAGGAAATTTTCCCTATATCAAATGGAAATTAACTACTGTCAACAACAGTGTGGAAAATCCAAATTTTCCTATAAATATTTGTGTTGAGCATTTCATGAAAAGAAGCCAGATGATGCAAATTATGAAGTGGTCACCATTACAGCAGTAACTAGGGAAAATGTTAAACTGTAAACATTTTGAAATTATGTTGATAAATCATGTTTCTAGAAATGTTACTAGAACTGGCTCTGGATCATTGGAATTTGATTGTGGTAGATTGGAAGGAAGCTGCCATTGCACCATGCTCTTAAAAAGTGAGAGGGACCGTGGAAATTACTAGAAGTTTATCAGTCTCACTGTGGATCCCAGATAAAATAATGGAAGAAATGGCATGAGAATTATCTACTAAATAGTTTAAAAAGTGAAATGCAGTAAGAGTGGACAGGTCAGGTTTACAGAAGGTGATTCTTTATCCGTTGTTGTCACCTCTCGAGCTATGTCAACAGGTCAGACTGCCCGATGTGCTAACCACTGGGGAGTAGCTCCGCTGCCCTCTCCTGAGCGGATCTGCCCTCCCCTGTCCAGAGGAGTTCTGCTCTTCTCCTGCCCTCCCTCCCTCCTGCAGCAGCAATCCTTACATCCGCAACAGTCCCTGACAGCGGCAGGACAAAAATCTCCCATTCCCTAAGCCCTCTCCAGCTCCTTGTCCCAGTATTCCTTTTTCCTTCCCACACCATATTTTCTCATTCATCCCCACTCTGACACTGCCCACAGGCCCTTTGCGCTTGATAAATGCACATGGAAAAGTTGTTCCTTCCCTCTTTCTTCTCAAATCAAACAGCCAGGCATCACCTCTAGGCATTCTGTCAAAATTTGAAATGACAAATCAGAAGTTAACAGTTAATGCAGCGCCTGCACCTCAGTGTCAAAATAGCAAGAAAGAAATTATAGTGAAAATCATCTTCAAACCTGAACCATAGAAAGAAATAGCAAAATTAAGGCACAGGATAGAATTAAATAGAATTACTAATCTGCTGCTTTCAATCCATTACTTGCCCAGCCTGTAGCCATGCTTGGGATTGCCCTGGCCCATGTGCAGGACCTTGCACCAACCCCTGAGAAACTTCACTCATCATTGACTGTCCCGTTCCACATTGTGGGTGTAAGGGAGAGGTAATTTTTTAATTCTCTGTGTGGCCTTAGCATAATTTCCAGGAGGATATGTTCCATGATCATGCTGGGCACAGAAACTGAGTGGTCTGTAGTTCTGCAGGTCTTCCATTTTTTCCCTTTTTTAAAAATGGGGGGTTATGTTTCCCCTTTTCTAGTCAGTGGGAACTTCACCTGACTGCCACAGCTTCTCAAATATGAGAGAGTGTGGCTTAGCAACTTCATCTGCCACTTTCCTCAGGACCTGTGGACACATCTCATTAGGTCCCATGGACTTGTCCACCTTCAGGCTCCTTACATGGTCTTGGACTTCTCGTACAGTGGGCCGTTCTTCATTTTATCAGTCACTGCCTTTGTCTTCCGCAGCTTGGGCAGTATGGCTGGAGCACTTGACAGTGAAAACTAAAGCAAAAAAGTTGTTGACTGCTTCAGCCTTCTCCATATCCTGGGTAACCAGGTCTCCTGTTTCCTTCCAGAGAGGGCCCAAGTATATTTGCTGCAAAAATGTCTTGCAGAGTGTTGGCTGATATGAAAAGAGTATTTGGGTTTACATCGATGGTATTAACATTCAGTTCTCCTCCAAATGTGTTGAAAGCCCATGGGTGTAAGGAAATTCTCCACTCAGTCATTTGGGTTCTGGTTTCACTTAGCCATTCAGTTTTTCCCTTGATAAGGTCCAAACAGCCACCCCAGATACATCAGGCTGCTCATCAATGCTCTCCTCTTTACAACTGACCAAGCAGATGATCAGCTGTATGTCCAGCTGACAATACCTAGGTCATAATCTTACTCCTGGCAGAAGACTGAGAGGGGATCTGATCAATGCTCATAAATATCTAAAGGGTGGATTCCTAGAAGAAGGGGTCAGACTCTTTTCAGTGGTGCCCAGTGATAGGACAAGGGGCAGTGGGCACAAACTGGAACACAGGAAGTTGAAGTCTAGAGGCGACCCTGGGGCTCATGAGATAATAGGAACCAGGAGAAAAACTCTGGGAAAATGCATCAAACTGATTCCAACCAGTAGGTCAGCTCCATCGGGGGCCCAACTGAAATATCTCTATGCAAATGCAGGTAGCATGGGAAATAAACAAGAACAGCTGGAGATACCTGCATGCCTGCAGGGCTACCTTGTTGGCATTACAGAAACGTGGTGGGATGATTCTTGTGACTGGAGTGTTGGGATGGATGGATGGATGGATGGATACAGGCTTTTTAGGAAGGACAGGCAGGGCAGGTGAGGAGGGGGTGTTGCCCTCTACGTTAATGACCAACTGGAGTGCATGGAACTCCACCTGGGGAGGGAAGAGGAGACAACCAAAAGTGTACAGGTCAGGATTAAAGGGAGTGCAAGGGCAGGGGACATCGTTGTAGGGGTCTGCCACAGGCCACCTGACCAGGAAGACCGAGCAGACGAGGTCCTCCATAGGCAGATACGTGCAGCCTCGCGTCCACAAGCGCTGGTTCTCATGGAGGACTTCAACCACCCCAACATCTGTTGGAGGAACAACACAGCTAAGCACAAGCAGTCCAGGAGGTTCCTGGAATGTGTTGATGATAACTTCCTCCTCCAGGTGGTAGAAGAGCCAAGGAGGAGGGGTGCTATGCTGGACCTTGTTCTCACCAACAAAGAGGGGCTGGTAGGGGATGTGGTGCTCAGGGGCAGCTTTGGTTGCAGTGACCATAAATGGTGGAGTTTAAGATTCTTGGGGCTGCTAGGAGGGTGCGCAGCAAGCTTGCTACCTTGGACTTCAGGAGCGCAGACTTTGGCCTCTTCAGGCAGCTGCTTGCTAGAGCACTGTGGGACAAAGCCCTGGAGGGAAGAGGGACCCAACACAGCTGGTCAGTACTCAAGGGTCACTTCCTCCAAGCTCAGGAGCAATGCATCCTGACAACGAGGAAGTCAGGTAAAAACACCAAGAGGCCTGCGTGGATGAGTAAGGAGCTCCTGGGCAGATTCAGACAAAAAAGGGCAGCTTACAGAGGGTGGAAGTGAGGGCAAGTAGCCTGGGAGGAGTACAGGGAAACTGTACAGGAAGCCAGGGAGCAGGTTAGAAAGGCCAAAGCCCTGATAGAAATAAACCTGGCCAGGGAAGTTAAAGGCAACAAGAAAAGCTTCTATGTTTGTAAAAGTGTATATATTAGTGACAAAAGGAAGACTAGGGAAAATGCGGGTGCCCTTCGAAATCAAATGGGCGACCTCGTCACCCAGGATACGGAGAACGCTGAGGTACTCAATGACTTCTTTGCCTCAGTCTTCACTGACAAGGGATCTAGCCACATTGGGCCAAGTTGCAGACGGCAAATGCTGAGACTGGGAGAATGAAGAACCTCCTACTGTATGAGAAGATCAGGTCTGAGAATATCTAAGGAACCTGAAGGTGCACAGGTCCATGGGACATGATGAGCTGCATCCACGTGTCCTGAGGCAACTGGAGGATGAAATGGCCAAGCTACTCTCCATCATAGTTGAGAAGTCATGGTAGTCTGATGAAGTTCCCACTGACTGGAAAAGGGGAAATGTAACCCCCATTTTTAGAAAGGGAATGAAGGAAGACCCGGGGAACCATAGGCCAGTCAGCCTCCCCTCTGTGCCGGGCAAGATCAGGGAGCAGATCCTTTTGCAAACTATGCTCAGGCACATGGAAAGTAAGGAGGTGATTGGTGACAGTCAACACGGCTTCACAAGGGGCAAATCATGCCTGACAAATTTGGTGGCCTTCTACAATGGGGTCACAGTATCAGTGAAGAAGGGAAGGGCAACTGACATCATTTACCTGGACTTGTGCAAAGCTTTTGATACTGTCCTGCATGATATCCTTGTCTCTAAACTAGAGAGGCATGGATTTGATGGTAATCAGGTCTCCCTGTCCATGGTGGGGGCTTGGAACCAGATGATCCTTGTGGTCCCTTCCAACCCAAACCATTCTGTGATTCTATGATTCTAAGTTCCATCTCAATTTGAGGAAAAACTTTTTTACGCTGAGGGTGACAGGGCACTGTAACAGACTGCCCAGAGAAGTTGTGGAGTCTCCTCTGGAGATATTCAAAACCCGTCTGGATTCATTCCTGTGCTATCTGCTCTAGGTGATGCTGCTTTAGCAGGGTCGGCTGGACTAGATGATCTCTAGATGTCCTTTCCAATGCTTACCAATCTTTGAATCTGTGAATCTGTGAAATCTGAACTGCACAATAGCTCACAGAGAGGGGCGCCTGGGGAGGGGAAAGTGAGCTGGGTCTGGGACCAGGAGCAGGAATGACTGCTTCCTTTTACTGTGGAACACCTCCACAAAGGTTTCACAATCTGCTTTAATATCTTTGCTTAGGTAGACTTAGCAATACATCCTAAACTCTTTCACACAGCTCTGTGGATATAAAGGGACATTCAACGTGGAAGAGTTGAAGTGTGCTGACCTTACACAGGTGAAAGCCCATGGTTTTGTCACACGTAAGAATCAGAGAGAGAGTTAGCCTCAAAACAATTTACTTTTGCAGAGTGGAGAGCAGCATCCTGAAAGTGCCACTGGAAACACTGTGCCTGAATGCTGCACACACTCCTGGGTGCCACTGCACTCAGTGGGAGTTGTAGCTGTGTGCTTCTTGGCCTTGCAGGGGTTCACTGTAAGAAGGACGTCTCCAAAGTAAGCGCGATGCTCCGAGAACCAGTTTTAGCAGGCGAGCGGGTGCATGGGTGTTGCAGCTGGGTGGTGCGGGCAGATGGTAGCGCAGCAGCCCACCAGCACCCACCTTTTGTCCTGGGCTGAGCAGGTTACATTTGTTATACACCCAGTCAACTGCGCATTGCACCGCCTGCCTGTTTGTATGTAGATCTAAAGGTCTCAGGTATCTTCAGCTGATGCTGCTATGCAGTATCACCGTGTGTGGATGTTTTGCCACACAGCTGGTTCATTCACTGAGGAGGCAACGGAGACCTGAATCACAAGCATCCTCCAGCTGCCGATAGCTCAGCGCAGCAAATGCGCCAGAAGCTATGTGATTCTGAGATCATCAGCCTTAATCTGCCATACCTGACTGTAATCAGAGATCCCAAGACAAATGTTGGCCAAGTGCTGCTCTATAAACAAAGTTACAAATACAGCTTCAATTTTCATTAGCTTGTTAGGAGAGTTTTTCTCAGAAAGAATTTCCTAATTTCTGGGTCCCACAGATAATACATACAAACTCTGACCAGATTTTGTGAATAGAGGTGTAATTTACAGCTAAATGATAATTAAGGGAGTTAAGACTCACCTGAAAAGAACGAATTGACGGAAATGAAAATATAATTTTATCAGCTATACAGGCACAAAGCCTCTTCCAGGTACCCATGTGAGTCAGATGTTGCCACAGATTATATTTTCATTCATTACCATTACACCTTCTTTCTCCTTTGAATCCTTTTGTCTGGTTCCTAAGCAACCACACCAAGGCTCCTCTTCAGAGAGAGCCTATATTCATGACCCCAAAATGGGATTCCTCTAGGTAAATTGGAAATGGTCCTGGGATTTTCAAATGCCTGCCACAAGATCTCATCAGGAACTGAGGACTTCACAACAAAACCATAAACCAGAGATGCCAACACTCACAAACTAAATCCAGAGGCTTTTTCCTAGATTATGCAATGAATATAATTGCATCGGCTGTTTAGCTATCTGATGTAGCTTAACTTTGCAGTCTCCCAGACTAAAAGTGACAATTCATTTACTTGTCATTTACTTACTAGATTTGATCATAGCTACCTAACAAGTGACTCTTCAACTGAATGCTACCTGTATAGAAAGACAATTACTTTAGTGATTGTAGGAGAGGGAGGATTATTAAAATCATTACTCCAAAGCTGTCAATGGCTGCCCATTAGGATTTGGAACAGTTATTTTCATCCCCCATGTCTCAGTTTGCTATCTAAAAGCCTACCTCATAAGTATGTATTAATAACTGTCCATGAAAATCTTGAAGTTTCTTGTATGGAAAACAAGATGCATATGAAAAAATAAAAATGAGAAATGTTAGCAATATGATAACACTTGATCTTTTTGATTATTTTTTTTCAATGCACAGATTTCATGCTAGGCAAGGACATGTTAATTTAGTCTCCTTTTTCGAACAATGAACTAGTAATGAAATGAGTTTTGCTTTGAAAATTTAGTAAGTAAAGTAATATTCACCATGAGGGGAGAGGGCAGAACCTAACCTTCACAAGCTCTTTTTTTTCCCCTTCAAAAAAACTCTATCCACTAAATGCTAAAATCAGAGTATGGACTTTTGAAGTAAGTGACTCCCGATTATAGATTTTTCCACTCTTCTGGAACCAGGGGAGCTGTCATACTTCCACTTGGAAAGGGGAAAAAACCCTTCTGCTTCCGAGCATACATCCCAAAGCCCATATCTGACATCTTGAAAAATGCCTGCTGCCGGTAAGGTCCTGTACTATCATTAGTTACATCACTGTGCATTCCAAATAAATTTATCTGATTGTAATGAAGCTTCCTAAGGTTTCAATAGTTTCTCTAAGAGAAAAATATCCCTGAGATTGTAACAGACTTCCTGTAATATCACAGAACAACATTTGGTCTTAGAAACCAAAACTGGTTGGCAATATGGTCTCAGGCAAAGAAGAAACTGCTTGTCATGACAAAGAAGGTGTGCAAAATTTTGGAAATAATGGACTTGTTTTAGCAATTTTCTCAATAGCATTTCAGAAAGACACATATTGTATTTCTCTTTTTCCCTCACTTCGTGGAATGAGATACTACATATTACTTTGGACTAATACAGGTTGAGGAGCAGTAAATGTAGTTTTATCTAATAGTGTGTGTCTTTAGCTCTTTGGAATAACAAAGCAACAAGGAGAAAATGTTTATTCTCTTTATTCTATGATAAGGATTCTTGATGCCTTGCTGTCAGTGTGATTTTTCAGATTGGTGGTGGGAATATAACTGTTGTAATATGGTCTAGAGTGTTTTTCTATAATATGAGTTTAAAAAGAGATAGAAAAGCCTTTTAGGCTCTGAAATTTCAATTTAATTAATGTTCCTTCTTTTGTCCTGGTCCTCAGGTTTTGCATCGAATGGTCTTTTTTTTCTTTCCTTATTTCAGACCCCTGATTTAAAAAAAAAAAAGAAAAGCAAGCCCCAAACAACAAAACAAACAAACAAACAAACAAACAAACCAAACCCACTATCTATCATCATACATAATATTTCTCTCCACTATGAGGTTTCTGGTTTTGGCCCTTTTAGAGATTTCTTTTTCTCTTATTCCCTGATCCACAATATTTTCTTTATTAGTCAACCGAGGTTGGTGTTCCTGTGAATACAGTATTCCAGTCTATATAGTTTTCCCTGCCTAGACAAATCAGCTTATTTCCTTTTGTAACCAATCTTTTACCACTGCAGCCAAAAGAAGTTTTGTTCTTGTTTTAATAGGAAACAGGTTTCAGCCGTTTATTTTGATTTCATTGTCATTTAGCTGCACTTGTCCTTTAATACTATATGTAGGTAGAATAACCTCCAACTCAAATGCAGCCACCTCTAATTATCTATGACACCCATCTTTTTGACTTATATTTGTTCTGACAATGGCTTTCTACATGCCCTTTATATTTTGCATTTCCTGAAATATCCAAATCTATTTAAGTATGTATCATCTGCTTTTGAGGTGTTTGGCTACCATACTGGAGGATCTAAGACTGATCCTACCACTTAGGCTTCTTTCAGGTATTTCAGTTTTTGACTTCACGCTTCAAATCCTTCACTGTCTAAGGGGAAATGTATACTGGCCCATGTGGAATAATGAATGATGGCAGCAAGAGTGTTTCAGCAAGCTAAGTTATTTCTGAAATCCCTACACCGCATTACATTATGCCACATTGGTACTTTCCACATATACAAACACAACACAACACTTTCTTTTTACCCATGTTTGAATCAAAGTCATGCCACCTCCACAAATGAAAACATTACAAGGGATCTGGATCCCATGAGCTTATTAATTAAATAGAACACTTCCCTTCAATCCTCAGGAGTAAAACCATGTCTTCAAACACCATTATCCTTATATCCATCACCAGGCTTCATTATTCCAATACCAGGGTGCATAGTTTTCAAGCCCACCTGAGCTACACGTGGGCTACCCACAGAACACGCTCCCCAGGGGCACACAAGGACAGGAACCCAGTGGGTCCTGTGGCCTCCTCCCACCACAGCATCCCACTTTTCCACAGGAGACCAGTCCTCACCTCCCTGGGCTCTGCCTTCAAACTCATGTTCTCCAGGAGATAGAAATGCAGACTATCCAGTTACCAAACACTTGGACAATCACCCACTCAGCACCTAGGGGCAGCCCTAGCATGGGAACCTCACCAAAGCTGCCCAAGAGCAGTGACATCCTGACACTGCTGTTTTTGTGCTACCACTGCCAGCAGGATCTGCCCCCTCCATTTTTTTTGTTAGAATCTTGAATGTTCTGAAATCTGTCTAAGGACTTCTCACTCCAATTCCTTTTTCTCCCTTTCTCTTATCACCTAATTCCAGCTTCCTCATATTGCTCAATTTCAAAACTTGTTGCTGGGGCAAGGCTTTGCACAACCTCCTTCCTCACTTGTGTTTTCTGGGTCTGCAGAACTAGGAAACCTCAAAAATGTAAAAGTGATTGTATTCAATTGTGGTAGCCACGTTCCAAAGCAAAACGTATGTAATACACGAAAAAATGTGGTAGCTGTGACAAAAGAACAAGGACAGCCTTTTCTAGACTCCTTAATCTCTTCCTGCTTTTGAGTGAAAATAGTTCTTTCTGATGGTCATGCAAGAAATGTGCAGGAAACATCCAAAGAACTTATTTTATTAATTTTTCATGTTAATGAAAAAATTATTTTTTCTACTTATAATAAAGTCTGCTTTAAACAGTAAATTAAAAAGGACTGTGGCTGCTAAGGTTATTATGAAATAATAAGGTTATTATGAAACATGTTTTGACAATTTACACTTCATGCAATTCTTTGTGCTATTTTATCTCTGTAGTTATATTTCTCTTCTATGAATTCATAATTTAATTTATTTATTTGATTAAAAAAGGTTACCTTTTATTACAGTATTCACACCTGAGGAGTTCTGACAACTTTGGTATTATTTAATTTGTTTGTTATTCTCCAGAAAATGGCACAGTAGATTTCAAAATTACCTAGACCTAAGGCAGAAACAGAGAGATGGCAAATTTTAAATCGAGGTGCTGAATCATTTTAAGCACTCGGCTCTTCTGAATAACACTGCGTTCTTTAGCTCTGTAATGATCATAAGCATAACCATGCACAATAAGTATTTGATCACCTAAGAGTCATTCAGTTTTCATCCAGGCAGTGTTAAAGGGACAGTCAAGAAAGGTTTTTTCTAAGGGCACAATTCTGGGCAGTGCTCCTAGGCTTTATGATGTCGAGCATGGTACCCTGCAAGTAATACATAAAATAAGGATGTAAATTAAGTGATGTAATGTGTGCTTACTGGAGAATATCCCAGCAGATTTACTTAACACATAATTGTAGAATGGTTTGCTTTGGGTTGGAAGGGACCTCAAATATCATCTAGTTTCAACTCCCCTGCCATAGGCAGGGATGCCACCCACAAGATCAGGTTGGCCAGTGCCCCCTTCAACCTGGCTTTGAACGCTTCTAGGGATGGGGCATCCACAACTTCTCTGGGCAACCTGTTCCAGTGTCTCACCACCCTCACAGTGAAGGATTTCTTTCTAATGTCCAATCTAAATCACTTCTCTTTTGGTTTATACCCATAACCCCTTGTCCTGTCACTCCATGCCCTTGTAAACAGTCCCTCTCCAACTTTTCTGCAGCCCTCCTCTAGGCACTGGGAAGCTGCTATAAGGTCTCCCTGGAGCCTTGTCTTCTCCAGGCCAAACAATCCCAACTCTCTTGTCCTGAACCCACAGGAGAGGTACTCCAGCCCTTTGATCATCTTTGTCGCCCTCCTCTGGACTCGCTCCAACAGCTCCATGTCTTTCCTGTACTGGGGACCCCAGAGCTGGACACAGTACTCCAGGTCTCATGAGAGTGGAGTAAAGGGGCAGAATCACCTCCCTCAACCTGCTCGTCACACTGCTTTTGATGCAGTCCAGGACATGGTTGGTTTTCTGGGCTGCCACCTCACACTGCCGGCTGATGTCAAGCTTTTCATCAACCAGCACCCCCAAGTCTTTCTCCTCAGGGCTGCTCTCGATCCATTCCTTGCCCAGCCTGTAGTTGTGCTTGTGTTTGTTGCATGCAGCCTACCAATTTGGTTAAATTTCTGTTAGAGTTCCGAGGATTTTGCCCAGAAGGACAGATATCCATCAAACCATGCCATTCTACTTCCTATTGGAAAGGAAATGTGTGACGGATGACAGATTACACTTAAATATGGACTGCCTTTCCCTAGTTATAGCAGGTGGTTTCGTCTACATGTAAAGAGGTGAGCAAATTAATGTCACTGATAAATTTAATTAATGATCCTAGCCATGTATTTTCTTTTGACGTACATAGAAGGACCTCTTAGATGATGTGAAACGTGTATTCCAGGCAAAACCAATGAGTGGACTGTTGTCATGATGCCCACATGAGGGAGATGCATGGAGCAGGCAAATAGGATGTTTACTTCCAAGAATGCAGCTCCAGAAAAGGTATTTGTTTAAAATATACACTCTTCCTTGCTGAAGGAGATTGCTCTGGTGCCGGCGTGTCCAGCAGTGGAGTGTCAAACCTAGGCATACAGAGGAGTTTTCCTGAATTCCCAGAGGCAGGGAAACGGCAGGGTAGCGGAAGAGACTGACCACGTGGCGGTAGCTTTCATGGCAGCCGTTGACGAGATCTGGGCATTGCCAGAGCAACGGCGGTGCCCACGCCTATATAAAGCCGCCCAGGAAGCGCAGGTGACCCGGAGCACAGGCAAACAGAGCGGGCAGAGTGTGGCGCATCAGCCAGAGTGTGACGCCATAGTTTGCGTGGCAGTTTGCGCAG
>VWZZ01001574.1:12697-31551 GCA_013399095.1 Psophia crepitans
CTGCTCCTGCTGGCCACACTATTCCTGATACAGGCCAGAATGCCGTTGGCCTTCTTGGCCACCTAGGCACACGGCTGGCTCATGTTCAGCTGGCTGTCAACCAGTACCCCCAGGTCCTTCTCTGCCAACCAGCTCTCCAGCCACTCCGTCCCAAGCCTGTAGCACTACCTGGGGTTATTGTGACCCAAGTGCAGGACCCGGCACTTGGCCTTGTTAAATCTCATACAGTTGGCCTCGGCCCATCGATCCAATCTGTCCAGATCTCTCTGGAGAACCACCCTACCCTCAAGCAGACTGACACTGCCTCCCAGTTTGGTGTCATCTGCAAACAATGGGCCCTATTATCACCAGTCTAACATTAGCTGTGGGACCCTGCTCCAGACCCAGACCTATTCCCAGTTAATCATTCCCTTTGGGCCTCAAATTTATATTGAACGTTAAATTTAGCCAGCTCCTTTTTTTTTTACCCCAGCAACTGCTTCTGTCTCTACCTAGTTCATCAGCCTTCTTTATGACAAACCTTAATCTCAAACCTAATCCCCATTTTAGTCATAGCCCAGTAATGACTTGAAGCCTAAGACCCACTAACCATCTGTGAGGTCTTACCACAGGGTAATGTCCCCATCTGCACTCAGACATAAACCCAGCTTCTCACAACCCAAAACCCAAACTAAAAATTGCAGTCTCAGGAGTCCAATGGCTGCTGCCAGGCAGAAACCCAAGCGTAGTTACCCCTAAACCCAGGTCAAGTGTCCTTTGTTTATTAAGCTGTAACTGAGGTTTGCAAGTCACCTATTAGCCCTGTCCCAAATCCCAGACTTTGCCTATCGATCCCTGCCATCTCCCAAACTATTCTGCATCCCCTGCAAAACTCAGAGCTAATCTTAGCTAACCAGATCATTCCTGTCCAACCCTAAATGCAACTCACTTCCTAGCACTCGCCTGACACTTGGACTGGTGCAGCTCCCATGCCAGACAGCAATCTAGCCCAGCAGTCCCTACCACTGTCAGAAGTAACCACAGCCCTTTGACCAAAGGTAGACCATGCATACCACAACCCCAATTGCAGCTCTGACTTCAGCAGTTGAGCATACCTGTTTCGCAGCCTCTCCTTCATAGAGGAAGGCAGCTTCAATAATCATAGCCTGTCATTACACTGTTTGTGGCACAAGCACTTAGGTCTGTTGACCTAACATGATGCTCCTCCCAAGCGCTGTGTACACACTGCATGGGTGTGTGGCACACTCTCAGCAGCTTGTCTCAGGCCTCCAGTGGAACCAGAAGGGCTCTTACCCTTTTGCATGGCCCATATATGTTTTTAAAACATGTGGCCATCTTATTCCAGATGTTTTCTGAATTTGCAGAAGCTGTGCATTGCTGCAGAAATTCAGGCTTTCAAAGGAATGTAGAAAATGGCGATAAAAGTGGCAAAAAGTTTGAAAACACTATCTGAACATAAGGAATCACTTCCCTGAAGCCCATACAAAGCTTAAAATAATGATACCTTGAGGTGTGGAATAGGCTTAAAAAGTATTTTTAAATATTGGACTAATCAACCTGTGTTAGCTGAAGGAATGTAAACACCATTAGGGGATGTGACAGACGGACTCTCAAATCTTGCTGTGGCAGCTGACAGGGTCACTGGGCCTTGCTGTTCCCCTTCCGCCCAAGGTTACAGTCCCCCAAGCAGCCCGAGCAGTTCTTGTCACGCAGCTGCACCTCTGCGCGTCTCCAGTTCACTTTGTCATCTTTCAGAGGACTGAATTCAAATCCCTTGGAGTTCAGCAGGTCTGATCAAAGCCCAGGTTTTATGGAGAAAAGCAAGGTATAAACCTGAACACAGAACTGCCTGCTAGAAAACTTCATGGGCAAGTCTTACCCCGGCATTTATAAAGTAGGTTAGTAGGAGTTGAGCCAAATTATTTAAGATCATAAGGACTAACCCAGAGCAATTTTTTTGGTATATGATTGGGTGAATCACACCTGAAGCTAAAAAGGGAAACAGCAGTAAGCGACAGATAAACTTGCATTCATCTTAAGGACAAAAGCTACAAACAAGCAATAAACTGCAGTGGCAATGGAAAACTCCACTAAGCGCTTTTTTGGCAACTTGCCTGCATTAATGCTTAATCATATATTTAAAGTAAAAAAACCCCAAAACCCTGGTCTCACGTTTACCCAAATTTTTCTTTCACTAATTTAGCCTTTTCTTGTCTACAGTCCAAAGCAAGTGTTTTGGAGCTGGAAGAGGCCTGTGCTGTTCCACATTCTTTTTCACTAGTAGCATCTTAATTTTCAATTAATAACATGCATTTAATTCACTTTTAAACATGAATATTAGTGCCAGAGAACACCAGTTCAGTACACAAAGGCCTGTCTGAATAAGTACAAAATTTCTGAGTAGGTATGAGCTACAGTTATTTTGCTCCATATAAATTAATTTTGCTGCAGGTATACCCTGTTGGTAGAGATTATATCCTCCACTGGAAGCTGAATCAGCTTGTCAGAAAATTTGGGTGTCCTGATTTTACATTAATTACACAAATATTTAGCAAGTATATTCTTGCTTCCCACTGAACTCCTTTTGTTTGAATGCTTTTTATAAAAGCTTTGCTATCTAAAATGGCTTGGGGAATGTATGGCATTACAGAGCTCTTTTTAATGAAAAGATGGACCGGAGAATCTAAAGGGAGAACTGAAACACTGGTGTTTCAAATTCTAATGGCACGTTTCATGCTGGTCTGATGGAGACAATGAAAAATAGTCTTACAAGTCGACATGTGCTGGATGGACAAAGCTGTGGCAGCAGAATGCAAGGTTTCTGCACACCACCACGTACACTTCCTTAGACCATGTTCCCGGAGCTACTGATCTTTGGATCCCAGCCACAACTGTCCTTTCCTTCTTGAAACCATGCTGGTAATAGTTCATAGAGGCAGGCAGAATTTGAATAACAAAGTACTGACATGCTGGCACAGCATCACAACAGAGAAAAGGAAAAGGGCTTGGTTGCCCGATGGTCTGAAGAAAAAGAGCTTCTGAAGAGATGTGAAGTAAAAAAGAAGGATCCATGAATAAAAGAAAAATAACGTGTTTTTCTAAAATAAGGACAGTGTTTGAATGCAGAACATAATTCAGCGGAACACTGGGAATCTCACTCTCATTGAATCTCTGGCTACCTCTGTACTAGAATGAATTTAAAAATCTGACTTTGGACACTTGTTTTGGAAATGTAACTCCCTGTTTCTAGATCTGAGTTTTGACAGCAGAAAAACATGCACTGTAACCACTGGGATGAGTCTTACTAATTTTTTGAACAAGCTTCAGTGCATTGCCAGCAGCATATATAGCACTTGCATGATATATACTCTTTTCTCCTCCTCCTCTGCTGAGACAGTCTGGCAGGCTACTGTCTTTGTCTTTGGCACACTGTAATTTTGTATGGCCAGTGGAAAGCTTGGTGTTAAATTAGCCTCATAAGACACCTGTCTTAGAAACTATCACCAGTGTTCAGTTTTTACTTTGTGTTCTGTTTCAGATGTTTGTTTGGTTTTTGCTTACACTGCCAGCCCTGTAAGCTCAGCCTGCTGCCTAAGATGGGTTCTTACTTTTTTAACACCTCTGTAAACCAGAGAAACAAGACAGAATGCTTGGTCTTCCCCTTAGGTCTCAACCTGTTCTATAAGTCTAAGAGTAAAAAGCTGGGAAAGATTATTATACCTACAAAAGCAAGGAGGTAGGCTCTTACAGAAGAAAAGAAAAGTAAAACCTTGGACAAATGAGTGGTTACAGCTTTCACATTTTCTTTTTTTTCTTTTTTCTTTTTTAACTTGTAATTCTGCTTTCACTCTATTAACTTCAGCCGGTGCAACAAAATAAAAGCTGAAGGCTGCTGGAAATACTGTTTGAAGAAACCGAGTAGAGTTACAGTCATGATGAACATGCTTTACTGAGCAAGCAGAGTAAGGGCTATTTCACGGCTACAATCAGCACATGAACTAAGGTAAATAGTGGCACGTTTTAAGTTCTACCACCCTATAAGAATTTCAGAACTTTTTATGTACGAACACAAAATAAAAAATAGTAAGGTTTTACATAAAGCCTCGGGCTTTGAAATGATGTATTGTAGTGGTTCATAAATCAGAGTCTCATGGTTCCTATGAATAGTAGGGATGCAAGAACCAAGATATTGGAATGAGTTAGTGGTCAGGTATCCACAAATGTTATACTGTTTCTCTGCATCCAGTGGAAGTCAAAACAGTAAATTATCAGAAGAAAGCTTCACACTCTACAGTAACTGGAAAGCCAAAGGCTACTGCATGATTGACTGCTAGGAATATCCCCTGAGCAGTCAGTTTCAGATTTAATCTTTCAGTGGAATTAAAAATGAAGAATAATGGAAGTAACACTTAGGCAAAACATGCCAATCTGCTATGTTATTATATTTTTTCTTTATTCTTACACATTCACAACAGTCAAAAGGTCAGGCTATGAAATGCCAAGAACATCCCCATGGCTGATCTGGTAATCCTGGGAATTCATAACAAAGACTGCATGGGCAGTCATAAAATTTTAAAGAACTACGGTAAATCTCTCTGCAAATACTGCCTTCATTTTTACAGTAAAGCGGTTAAGTGAAATAGAAACAGGTCACTCATCTCCAGTGAGGAAACCCTTTAGGCCATAGTAGTACACATTATTTTAATCCCTCTCTCTCAATGCCTTTTGCCTTCCCAATGGTATTTCTGAAAAAAAAAACCATGAGGGTAAAGAATTTATACTGCCAACCATTAACTAAGTTTTGCTCACATCATCTTTGTCTATTGCAGGAGTAATTTAATTGTTTTCTTGTCAAAACGGTTCTCTGCAGTTTTCTGGCACAGCTGCTTAACATGTCAGTTTGACATTGTTCAGAGGCTTCTTGCTAAAACTCAGCTCCCTCTCTTCTACAGCTGATCAAAACCAACAGGTAATTGCTAAGCAGGAAGGGTATAGTCGTTCCTATGTGGCATGAAACAGCAAAATGAAAACTAAGAGACATAATTTCATCATTTTCTCCCTGAATTATAACCAACAAATATCTCACATGCAATTACATTTACAAGAATAGGCAAAGGCTTGAGTGATGTCTGTCCACTGCAATCCACCCCCTTCATGCCTAACTTTCAAGAATAAATCTTTGTGAATGAAGTACCACAAAATTTCTGTCCACTTTTACTTTTTCTTTCCTATTAGAAAAATACAAATGCATAACAAGAAGGTTTCTTCTTGGCCTTTCATTGACTTCTCAGGTTATTTGGGAGTTCCAGCCCCCTCCGCAGCATTAGTGACATTTATTTATGTAGGTACATGGCAGAACTGAGACAAGGCGGCTCTCTTTTCCTTAGTGTTTACAGTTTGCACCACCTGTCCTGCAGTCAGATCAATAGAAACTGCTTTTTATACAGAAGCATAATTCAAATTCTGTCAGCATGGCTGTGCACTGATCTAAAAAACCAAACCACATTATGGGCCCTGGGTGTAAATGAAAACCCCAGGTAAAGTAGTTCCCCAGCTAGTGTCCTGGTTTCAGCAGGGATAATTTCCTTCCCAGCAGCTGTTGTAGTGCTGTGGTTTGGACTTACGACGAGAACACTGCTGATAACACACCGGTGTTCTCAGTTGTTGCCAAGCGGTCAGGGACTCTCCAGCTTCTCACACTGCCCTGCCAACGAGAAGGTGGGGGGGCACAAGGGGCTGGGAGGGGGCACGGCCAGGGCAGCTGGCCCGGACTGGCCAAAGGGACATTCCATACCGTATGATGTCATGTCTCGTTTATAATTGGGGGTGGGCTGAGAGTTGTGTCAGCTGGGGGCCTGGCATGGCAGCTGGAGGTCTTGTGCAGCATCGACTTCAGAGCGATGGCGTTTGTCTTCCCAAGTCACCATTACGCGTGACGGAGCCCTGCTGCCCTGGGGATGGCTGAACCCCTGCCTGCCGTGGGCAGTGGGGAATGAATTCCTTGGTTTGCTTTGCTTGTGTGTCTGTGGGCTGGGAGGCTGGGCAGTTGGGTGTCATATATAGCATCAACTTTGGGTGGCACATTGTGCTGTTCATCACTTGTTTTTCTTTATTATGATTATTATGTTTATTATTATTATCCTCTTTTTTTGTGTATGTGTGTCCTATTAAATTGTCTTTATCTCAACCCACAAATTTTCTCACTTTCACTCTTCCAAATCTCTCCCCACCCTGCTGGGGAGTGAGCATGTGGCTACGTAGTGCTTAGCTGCTGGCTAGGGCTAAACCATGACAGTGAAAGGACTCTACCCGAGCGATGAAATACAGTTTCCTTATAGCTCCTCATCACAGATAATAGTTGTCAAATGAAGAACCATCTATATATACCTGCTCTGACACCAGTTTACAGCACACCCTCATTTCTAGCTTGGAGTATTCAACAGAAGGATGAAGTTGGCAGTTGGCACAGATGGTGCACTAGCTGCATGCAACAGCAGGGGTCTGGGTGGGTAAAAACGCTCACCCAGTCTCGTAACATGGGCCATACCCTATGCTGCAGAGCATCAGCCCATCTGACTCCCACCGAAAGGTGTGGACAGCAGAGAAACGAGTGGATGAGAGAAACATAAAAATTCTAAACATAATGTCACATGGCTGAACAAAGAAAATTCATGAGCATAAATACAACAGAAATATCAGTCTCTTGAATTCCATCATATATCAAAGAATCTACCTCAAGAAGTAGACTAACCGTGGAAAAACAGAGGAGCTGGAAGCAGCGTGAGGTGCCAAGGTTGTGCATGAATCTAATACATTAACGTCAGTGTTTGTAACAACTTGCTACCAATGACAACAGCCACTCTGAGGGTTGGAGGAGAGGGAAGAGCCTGTCAGTGTTTAGAGAGGAGGAATCATATGGGCTTCATATACATCACACCCTGGGTACGCATCTACCATCCAACAGGAGGGAGAGGCTAGCAGAGGGCAGACCCATACCCACCTCCCTTTCACAGCATCGCTTCACCCTGGAATGGAGACAGCAATGTGCAGACCTGGTGTGGGGACGTGACAGAGATATAGCAACAGCATTTGGAAAGGATATTGTTTACTAACTGAGGAAACATGGTAGGTTCTCCCCATCTTGAAGCAGGCATTCAGTTCCCTAGGCATAGTGAAAAAATAGACTGCAGCTTGTGAATCACGAGGAATCAACAGGAATTTTACTGATGAATATGAACGTGAGAGCTCAGTAAATCTAAGTAATCATCCTGCTCAGCCTCAGCTCCTTCTATTGGATGGCCAGCTGGTCCTCAGGAGACAAGGAGTATGGAGTATCCTTTTTCTCAGTCCAGGTCTAACATCCACAGTCTCTACCTGCTGTTTTGTCCAACTAGAGAATAAAGTTTGGCTAACCTTGCTATTATCTTCTTCCATCCATCAGAGTGGCTTCCTAGTCTGTAACTCCTGTCACCCACTCTGTTCCTGTGATGCTTGGAAGATGTCAGCTCCATTCTGTGTCTTCCTTCAAGTTCCCATCCCATTAAAACCAAGAGAAAGCTACGAGAGGAAACCCATCAGGAAAGCTCTTTATACATTTTCCAGTGACGTTTTCTTCTTTCAATTGCACAAACAGACCAGGTCTCCAAAATCCTGCTTCTGAATACAAAGTGTTGCCCCGTTCTAGAGCAGACAGATCCCTTTTGTGCTAGAGAAACATGGGGGTGCTCGTCAGAGAGATGAGAATGCAAACACAGAAGGAAATCCATGAAATGTTATGGCGAACTCTGTAAAACTCAGTTTTGAATTTTTGTCTGCAGGCAGCAAGTTTTGAAATCTTTTTTTACAAAGTCCTTTATTCAATTTGCATCCATTAATTAAATAATTGTCCCACATACATCTGTGGTGGTTATCTTATAAAAGAATCCAATGTACAGAAAAGATAAAGGGAAGGAGGAAATTAAGAGATTATCAAAGTATCATTGTTTATGGACAGAGAACAGATGAAAAAGTGAATATATATTATGGCAATAAAGCACCAGCATACACTTCAGTCTTGAATTATTATGACAAGCATTTATTTTGTGGATATTTCTGTGTTATAGCAGATGTGGGTGATCCCATGTTGAACTAATGGCACAACGATAAGTTCTGAGGGTGCAACAGCATCTTATAACATAAGAGCAACGGAACAAATTCACCACAGATTAAAGCGGACAATCAGAGCTGTAAAACTCAGTTTTCCAGAGCTGTGCCTTCTGTATCAGGACTTAACTTTGACACAACCAAGTGATTATTAATCTTGCTGGAATAAGTACGTAGAAACTTAGCATAAGCTAAACCTGATTTCGAAGCATTGCCCTCTTATCTTCTTACAATACCTGCAGTAAAATAATACTGCTTTAGTGCAAAATATTTTTTTATTTTAATGTATTTGTTTATATTTTTAGTGTTATAGCAATTAATACTGGCATTATATTCACACAGCATTTGTGCACCTTCTGTCCCCTTGGAAGGTAAACACCTACAGACATCTGGAAAGGCAGTGTCTTTCCATTGTCTGAGTCTCTGTATGCAACAGCAATATAAACATTTAATAATAAATTAGGAGTTACAGAGTTGCCATGACAGCTATTGCTTATTTCCACGTATTAATACGTACCTAGGACACAGCACTGCCTGTAGCTTTGTGCAGACTGCTATTCAAGTCTGCACTTAACTAAAGCATTACAGATTAAGGTAATTTGCTCTCTCAACAGTAGTCTTTTAGAGTACATTAGGGAGCTCATGATTAGTTAGCATGACCTTTACTGTATGGTTCTAATAATTTAAGACAATGTTGTAAACCAGCTTGCATTGTTTTAGGATTCGTAAGTCTTAAGCTTACTTGATTACATATACTATATATTTATACATGCTATATATTTAAAAGACCTATGAATTGTGTGTGTGTGTAATATAAACATGGTATCTACAGATTGGGAATTAACCTTGACATAGAGAAGGACGGGATATAATTTAGCAAATATTATGATATAATTTATGATTAGTAAGTGAAAACTAAAGCATGAGTGACCTACACAGTGGTCCACAATAAATTAAATTATTAGCATCGCTTTGCTTCATTGTGTATTTTATTTATATCAAATAAAATCTTACTTTCTGTGCCTTTTGCCTTTTTATTACATCTTTTTCCTAGATCTTGTGGCAGCTCAGTTTAATAAAATAAAAACTACTTGATTATTCTACCAGCTTCAATTCAAAGTACTAGTCCTTACTTTCATGTCAGGGTAGATTTGCATTGTGTTAACATTTGTTATGGTTTACCACAGAAGGAAAAAGTGCTATAAACTTTGAGGTCATGCAGCTGCAGAAACCATTATACCAATGTAAGCTTTTACTTGGAAGGTTGTGCACTTCTATCTTCAGGTCTGTATTTTATCCAGTGACTGTTTAATGCAAAACACAGAAACAGCCTTGAATGGAGGAGGAAAGGGAACGAAGGACTCCCTTCTGCAAAGCAAATATCCTGCTTGTAAGCAGGCACGCAGTTTGGGAATTTTCAAGTACGACGGCAAGGGGCCTTTGGGATTTAAGTAGCACCTGAGCAAGAGTCTTCAGGTTCACAGTTTTGAAGTTGCACACTGGAACTCTGACCTTCCTTTTCAGTGTGCTGCCTTCACATGATACCGTGCAAAGATCCTCAAGCTAGTGACACATGACCTAATGTCTCCATCTTTCTATACAACTCAAGTGTATGGCAAGCTCAGCATCTCTAGCCCTGTGTTGCGTATTGTGCCGTAAATGCACAGCCCAAATTTTTTATTTAATTTTGCTTGCTTTTTCTGAACAGCAAAACCTCAAAAACCTGTCAAGATTCATTTTCTCAAAGATTTAACATTCCCACAGATGCAAAAATCATAGAATCACAGGAATGGTTTGGGCTGAAAGGGACCTTAAAGATCAGCTAGTTTTTATGAGCTCCAACACATGAAACAACATTTCTGGTAAGTACAGTGCCTATGAAAATGAAGAAATTCTCAAGGATCGTTCTCACATGTATTCAGATCATAAGCTAAAAAAACCCCTCTTACACACAGCTGCACCTACTGCACTCCATTCAAATATGGCTGCATCTATTTGCTCAAGCCAAGCAGAGGCGTTCCAAGGATTTCTCAAAGCATCCCAGATTCCCTGCAAAATACGTTTGTGTATCCTACTTTGCTGACTGAATCCTCTAAACAGAGCTTGCTAGAATAACAGAAAACTTTTCCCCAGCTACCCAGACCCGCTTGGTAGAGTACCACAGGACAAAAGCCCTGGAGGGAAGAGGGTCCCAGGAAAGGTGGCTAGTATTCAAGGGTCACCTCCTCCAAGCTCAGGAACAATGCATCCCAGCAAAGAGGAACTCAGGCAAAAATGCCTGGAGGCCTGCATGGATGAACAAGGAGTTCCCGGACAAAGTCAAAAAAAGGGAAGCCTACAGAAGGTGGAAGCAAGGGCAGGTAGTGTGGGAGCAATACAGGGAAACTGTCCGAGCAGCCAGGGATCACGTTAGGAAAGCCAAAGCCCTGACAGAATTGAATCTGGACAGGGACATCAAGGACAAGAAAAGCTTCTGTAGGTACATCAGTGACAAAATGAAGACAAAGAAAAATGTTGTCCTCCTCTGGAACGAAACAGGAGACCTGATTACCCAGGATATGGAGAAGGCTGAGGTACTCAACAACTTTTTTTGCCTCAGTCTTCACCAGCAAGAGCTCTAGCCACACTACCCAAGTCACAGAAGGCAAAGGCAGAGACTGGAAGAATGAATAACTGCCCACTGTAGGAGAAGATCAGGTTCAAGACCATCTAAGGAACCTGAAGGTGCACAAGTCCATGGGACCTGATGAGATGCCTCTGTAAACCCATATTTATGTAAGCCAGGCAGCACTGTTTATCACCTCTGGGAGAGGGGTTTGTATTCTCATTTTGTTGTACTGTGTGATACCAACTTATGATAACATGGTCATAAGCTTAACCTGGTATTTGTATGTAGTATTCCTGTCATGCCCATACCTTGGACAACATCTCTCAGAACTGATCAATAATCGCAGGTCGAGGGAAGTGATTCTCCCCCTCTACTCTACCCTCATGAGGGTCCCACCTGGAGTATTACATCCAGCTCTGGGGTCCCCAGTACAGGAAAGACATGGAGCTGTTCGAGCATGTCCAGAGGAGGGCCATGAAGCTGATCAGAGGACTGGAGCACCTCTCCTATGACAATAGGCTGAGAGAGTTGGGCTTGTTCAGCCTGGAGAAGGGAAGGCTCCAGGGAGACCTTCAGGGCAGTTTATCACGGAGTGTAGTGACAGGATGAGGGGGAATGGTTTAAACTAAAAGAGGGGAGATTTAGGAAGAAATTCTTCACTGTGAGGGTGGTGAGAAACTGGAACAGATTGCCCAGAGAAGCTGTGGAGGCCCCATCCCTGGAAGTGTTGAAGGCCAGGTTGGATGGGTCTTTGGGCAACCTGGTCCAGTGGAGGGTGTCCCTTCCCATGGCAGGGGGGTTGAACTAGATAATCTTTTGGTCTCTTTCAACCCCAAACCATTCTATGACTCCATGATGCAGTGATTCTATGATTCTATGATTTTTGTTTTGAAATTCACAGAATCACACAGACTGGTAGGAGTTGGAAGGGACCTCTGGCAGTCTCTTCCAGTGCTCGGTCATCCTCAAGGTGGAGAAGTTTTTCCTCACATTGAGATGGGACTTCCTGTGTTCCAGTTTGTGCCCATTGCCCCTTGTCCTCTCGCTGGACACCACTGAAAGCAGTCTGGCCCCATCCTCTTGACATCCACCCTTTGGAGATTTGTAAGTGTTTATCAGATCCCCTCTCAGTCTTCTCTTCTCCAGGCTGAACAGCCCCAGCTCTCTCAGCCTTTCCTCATATGAAAGATGCTCCAGTCCCCTAATCATCTTGGTAGCCCTCTGCTGGACTCTGTCCAGTAGTTCCCTGTCTTTCTTCAACTGGGGAGCCCACAGCTGGACACAGAACTCCAGATGTGGCCTCACCAGGGCAGAGTAGAGGGTGAGGATAACCTCCCTCAATCTGATGGCCACGCTCTTTTGAATGCCCCCCAGGATACCATTGGCCTTTTTGGCCACAAGGGCACACTGTTGGCTCATGAAGAGCTTGTTGTCCACCAGGACTTTCAGATCCTTCTCTGCAGCGCTGCTTCCCAGCAGGTCAACCCCTAACCTGTACTGGTGCCTGGGGTTATTCCTCCCTAGGTGCAGGACCCTACACTTGCCTTTGTTGAACTTCATTTGGTTCCTCTCTTCCCAATTCTTTAGTGCAAATTCTTTGGCCTGTGTCATGCAAAAGATTCAGGTTAAATGTTGATTAACCCTCCTTGCATTGAGTCTATAATTTACTAGAGATGTATTAAATTAGGACAAAACTTACTCTTGAGTCCTATCAAAGTGATGATGAATTTTGCTCTTTAATCTAGGAGCTTTGGGGTCGTGTCTGCCCCCCCCCCCGCCGGTGATGATGTGATGTGGTGATTGCCAAGAACAGGCAGAGGGTGTAATGGTGATCCAGCACACACTCTGCCAGCCTCCCCAAACAGGGTCCTCCAAGTGCTAATGCAATGATTTTCACAAACAGTTGATCCAAAATTCCACTTTAAGTTCAAAAAGCCAAGACATTTATTTTGATAATAAATATACATATATTTCCATCATTAAGGTTGGCACAGTGGTTTTTATATGTCACCCATCACCCTGATATCTCAAAACCTCTAAAATGTTTTGAAGAAGAAATTCTGTTTGCTGCTTCTACCGTCTTCCCTTCCAAAACACGCAGTAAGTGGCTTGACTAGTGAGAGTAAATAGCTTGACTAGTTTGCAGCAGAGGATAATGCTTGTTTTTTAAAAATTAATTCTGAATGCAATCACCTTCATTTTGAAATTAATTCACATTTTATGGTATTTTCAGTCCAGTCCTGAGTCCTTGGTTCCCAGATTCAGTAAGTGGAGGGCAGTTAAGAACAGGGCAGATGACTTTGTCACACTTTCATGCTGTTACTTTACTTTCAGTTTCAAACAGTGCTGCCTTAGATAGGTGTGTATGTCACTTAAATACTGTGCTTAGTAAGTGCTTTCTAGCCTGAAAGAGAGAAAGGAGTTTACATAAATCTTTCTGGTAGGCTCTCCTGCTTCTGTTCTCACCATGCCTGCATAAGGTGTCCTGTAGATTTTGATTCAAATGATGTAGGGACTCTTCCGATTGCAGATGTGAGCCCTCCATCATACTTATTTTTGGTGTTGTCTGGGAAAATTGCACAGACTGCAGCTAAACATTTCCTGTGGATGTGACGGAGGCAGCTAGTAACGTGCAGGGGCACAGCTGGCAGGAGGATGAAGGCTGTCAGCAAAGCTGAAGGGTCACCAGCCGCGTCTTGGACACCTTCTGTGGCCAGGTGACCCCAGAGGCTGACAGCTGGCTCCAAAAACTGGACTTTGCCAGCTTTCTTCATCTTCTTGCTTCGAAAAGGGAGGATACATACTGCATGCTTGAGAGGTCTCCAGGTAATGAGTGAAACTCATTTTGGCACTGAGCAACTCATGTACTTCAGGCCTGCAATTGTATTTCTTTCTGACATACACAGCGCTGGGAAGTTACAGCATCAGACCATTCCGTGCAGCTGTTCTCCAGTCACGTGTCAGAAGCTTTTCAGCCGACTCATCAGATTATAAAATACACTCTAGACCTTCATTTGCTTATACATAGTCCTATTCCACAGCATGTCTTGTGTTCCTGAACCTTTTCTTTCAGTTTGCTAATGGCAAGCCACTTCGTATTATTAAGAGACATAGGGCTGCAGGAAAATATTAAATTATGCATATGTTTACTTACATTCTTTGTTTACATTACATTTGGAGATCAGAGAGTGAATAGGAGCTTTTATGATGATTCACTCCATTCAGCTTCCCTTTGGTGTACTAGCTGGAAGGGTTCACAGTGAGCTGATCTCTCCACTGAGCATCATGAAACTCACACTTTCAGGGGCAACAAACAGTTTTCTTGTGTCAATTGAGAAAGGCTTCCTGAAAGCAAGACTTTTCAGTCTCTTTATCCTATATTTGAATGACTGTATTAGGATTTTATCAGGCCAAACTGGTATCAAAACATGAGGCCAAACTGTCGGTGTTCATGTGGAGGGGGTATTTTTCTGCACTGGATGATAAGAATCACTGCAGCTGAAACAATAGACTGGATAAAAAGAAATAATCCTTTTATGAAAATACAGGTTTAATTAGATCACAACACTTGATGTGAAAGTAAAGTCATAGAGGAACATTCATGTTTACCAATTATTTCTATGACTAATTCTTACAAGTGATGAGCTGGTAGCAGTAGACACTGAATCCACCTAAAATTTGATCTTAAGGTAAAGTGTCCATTTTTATATTTATATTTGCTTCCAAAAGGTAACTTTATGTGAGAGCTATCTTTGCAAATGCTAAAGTGGAAATGCTATATGTGTCTAGCCAAGATAAAACACAGCGTTTGAGATTCCTTTTTATCTTTTTTTTGGGGAGGTGTCTTTTAGTATTCCTTTGTATTATTTTAAAATGTGCAAGCAAGGAAAGATTACCAGGGAAGGCACAATGTTTTTTCCTATCTCTCCTGGAGCTTCAGGGATGTCCCCACAGCCAATTTGCTTTACAGGCTTGCACATACTGATTTATTTAACACATTGATTTTTGACATTTCAGAAACTGCTTGCAGATGAGTCTCCCTGTATATTAATCAATATACTGACAAAGTAGGACAGTGGCTCCAGCCATCAGCTTCAGAAGCAACTAAAGCAGAAAGGACTTCCTTGGAAAAGGATAAAGCTTAGCCCCAGCAGGCCCACCCCATCACTCTGAACTGAGCAGAAAAAAACATCCAGTTTTAGTGTCAAGCAGCATATCAGATGGTACTTCTGTTAACTCTTTTCCCTAAACAATGTGTGGCATTGGGAAAAACTCCAGCAAGCCAAAAACTTACTGGTTAGAGTACCCATAAAATCCACCAAAATAAATAAAAAAGGACTGAGGTACGCCAGTTTCCTAGGCTTTTAAGTTCAGTTTCATGCATACCTGCTTTTCTAACACCTCTTCCACTGTCCTTTCTTCCTCACCCTCACTTCTGTTTCCTTTTATATAAGTTATGAACACTTATAACAGTTATTACTTACATATCACTGCTACTAGAGTGGAGGTGTGTGGGAGATCCTTGCTGCCATCACACTGTTCACGCTGCCTCTCTTAAACTCTTTCCCCCTATTCTTTGTTTCTCTTCTCTCTTTAGATGATAACTCTCTGGAATACAGGATGCCTGTTCTTCTGTGTTGGTACAGCTTTTAGCTCGACTGGTTTTTAGGCCCTATTATCACAGACATAATAATTAACAGTGCAAGGCAAGCCATATGTTCAAAGGAGTTTGAAAGGAGCCAACATCCAGTTTCAAATTATGCCCCAAACTGTGCACACGCTCAATCAAATGTATCTTCAGCTTTGATCGTCAAATATAACCTTCAACTAACATTTAACTGCTTAATCTGCTGTGCCAGCAAAGTGCCATACTCACATGCAATGTTGCTTTTTGTAGATCTAAAGAAGCGGTCATTTTTTTAACATGGGCTTGCTCATACTGTTCTTGAACAGCACAGCCTCATTAGTGTAATTGAAAAAGAGAATCTAAGCAGAAGCTTTAATCTGCTTAGACTCTGCAGGATGGAGAAAATACTAGTTACCAAATAATATTAGTTACTAGGTAGCTGGCATAGTAATTAGTGTGTTAACTATGTTAGTTAATGGCAATACCAGTCACTCCAGAATGCAATCTTCACGCCTCTTATTTCTTTGTGGTCAGCACCTTGTGATCAACTGAAAGGTGATTTATAATTTAGCTTGTGAATTGTATGCAGTCTAGACTCAGCTTGTTAGACTGAGTTTTGCACTCTTCTCCATGTTTCAAGTACTCCGTCTATAGAGCAATTGCTCCAAATAATTGCCACTGCTGCCCAGTTTGGCACCAAAATAAAGTTGATGTGGTCCTAGTGACAATTTGTTTTTTAAGTATTTAGCAGTTACTTTCAGTATTTTTGACTTTTAGAACTTGTCTTAAGCCTGATTATTGAAGGTCGAAAATATTAATACTATTAAAATATTGCCAAAACAAGCTGTGCTAAAAAAGCCGAATCAACCCTTTTGTATAATCTTTAGATATGTTTGTGAAAGTTACAGTAATATTTTTACACTAAACTTTTCATTTTTAATGGCAAATAACCTTCACTACTGGAATCATAGGCAGGTAACTACTTTGCTCATGTTTAAGGCCAAATAAAGCAAGCCTCCAATATTCATGTACATCAGGGTATCCACTGTTCACTCCACAATAGCAATCCAGACCGTTTTGTTGTAAACAGGAAGGACGAATTTGACGTGTCAAGCTCTACACATGTGCACAGCAACAGCAAATGCTATTTGTCAGAGAATAGGTCTTCTTTCAAGACACAAATACGTTTGAGGTAAATAGGGAGTAAAAGAGAGGTTGATTTAAGCTCACAATGAGGTTCTGGTTCAGGTTTTTTAGGCTAGAACAATGCATTCTCTCAATCAGTGGAAAAGGCTGCCAAGTATGCAAGTAGAAGCTGGAACAGTCAACAATGTTGACAATCCACTGATCTTTAAGAAAGCACAGTTGATTTCAAGAGCTGTGTAGGTCACTATTGCATCAAGTGGAAGCTTGACCCATGCTGTGCACTGAAAACAAAAAAACCCCACCACTAAGGCTGTTGCAGTGCAGCTTTTGCTTAAGCTACAGCATTTCTGATCAGAAAAAAAATGTATTGCTTTTACAGTATTTGCCAAGTAATGTCTATTCTCATGGTCATTCACTCTTGTTTACATATATATCAGATCTTCTCAAACAGAACTCACACAAATGCTGGTTTCATCTGGATTCAGGACACAAACTTAAGCCTATCCAAAGTAGTACACTGATTTTGGACTCAACCTTTCCGTGATAACAGCAGATAGCCCTGGCCAGAAAGTCCTTCCTAATGATAGTGTGGCTGTAATCCTCAGATGACCCTGTACTGGATCTGGCTGGGTCAGAGATATTTTCTATCCTCTGACCAGCACTAGTATGTTCCAATTATTTTGAAAGGACTGTGATTTCTACCAGTTTTCAACACTTTAAAAACCACCTCAGTCAGACTCGCTCTGAGTAAGTTTGTATTTCACAGTGGCAAGTAGGAATCGAAATGACACACAGACTCCTGAGTCTAATGTTTGTGAGCCTCCAAAACCCTACAATTTCTGTTCAACTGTGATTTGAGCTTCCAGCTACCTAAATTTCTGCAAGGCAGTCTTTAAGACATCTTCGAGTAGGTTTACGCTGCAACTGATGCAGAGGTCCTTAATCACGAAACTCACATGCTAGGACTGGAACCAGGACTTTACAGCTGACTGCAAAGTGGAAACTAAAGTACTTCACCCCGGCACTGAAGCAGCCTGAGGCAGAAATGCTTTCAGGGTCCAAAGTTCATTGCTGCGTGGCTTTGCGCAGGTACGCCTACATTTTCTGCTAGCAGGCCTTCACAAAACTAAACCAAATCCTTCCCCTCAGAAGGATTCTCAAAGCATATTCCCAAATTCCCCGTCTGTCCAGTGTGGACAGGAGGTCTGCACAATAGATGATCTTGGTGTTTCTTTCCCTGTAATTCAAGGACAATGGCACCTGCTTGGGGGGATGGGAGCTTTGTTTGCAAATTTCTCTGCTTAGCGAGGATCTGAGCCCAAATTTCCCACCTCCCTTGAAAATGCCCTAGAAAATGCAATTGGGAGTTCAAGGAGAGACTCTCCCCATGTCCCCTCTTGGTGTTTTTCCAACTTGCATAAATAATTAAATGTTCATGGGGCTAAGAAGAAAGTGACTTTGCCAACCTGTGGGAAGCCAGGTTTGAATCCCTATTCTAATGAATATTTAATTATTCTTCTGATATAGACAAGCAGTGGAAGCGTTTCCATTCCCTCCTCCCCCACCCCTTAGGCTAGCCTCATCAAGGAGCCTGGGTCCTCGAGGACCAAGAATTTACTGAGTGGCAAGATGAAACTAAATACTGCAAAGCTAAACCAAGTATTTCAAAGACCTTTCACGGACCTGATTTTTAAGAGCCAGTGGCCTGCCTGCTGTTCCTAGGCGGCTGAACAGTTGATTCAGTGTTAGCAACCGCTGGGTGTTTTCAGTGGCCGTCCCTTTTGCTGATAGAAGTAAGGAAGAGCTAGCCCGTGAGAAGCATCCCCAGCTCACCGGGGAGCCGCCGACAGCTCCCGTACCCAGCCGGCCCTCAGGCTTGGGAGCAGGGGGGCTACGCCAGCAGCTCACCAGCGATGAACTGCTCCAGGAGCCAATCTAAACGGCAGAATGAACCATCTTAATAAAGCTGTGACGTAAAAATAAATGCTTTTATTTACATCCTGCGCTGAGGTCAGCGGGATTTTGGCTGCCTTCCACGCCAGTGACAGGGCCGCACCTCAGTGGTGAAAAAAGGCCTGTTTCTCCACCCCGTGACCCTAATGTCTCTGCAAGGGCTGGCGCAAGTAGCCACACGGTTCTGATCCCGGAAACTACCAGCAGTTACCTCAGCAGGCCAGCTCCTCGCTTCTCCCTCACCCTCGCTCCCCGGGAGCCGGAAATTCAACCCTTGGGTTGTATGACGAGGCCAGGCCCGTGGATAAGGCCCTCAGTCAGCCCTACCGCGCGTGGTGAGAGGGCGCCCCGGGCTGCAGCCGGGAGACCCGCCACCCC
>VWZZ01001574.1:31830-43862 GCA_013399095.1 Psophia crepitans
GTTGTAAGCATTGCTCCTTCGCCCCCCCACCCCGGCCCCGCGCCTCCGGCCTGGCGCACGGCCCACCCCCCGCTCCGCTCCAGGAGGAGGCGGCGTGAGGGGCGCGCTGAGCCGCCCTGGGTTGGGCATGCCGGCTCCTCGCCGCTTTTCCCGCCTGGCGAAGTCACCGTCCCTGACTCCTCTCAGGGACCACACCGCGTCAGCTGGAGAGGCGTAAGCGGGAGGGGGGTCAGGACGCGCAGCGGTAGGCCACGTGCAGCCGGCGATACCTGTCGCCTTTTTCCCCCGCTACCTGTGCAGCTTGAGTCAGCGCCCTCCCTGCGGGGCTCCTAAGTGTAACTCCCCGAAAGAACCCGAAATGCAGTTCCGTTCAACCTTCTGAAAGCTGCTGAACGGACGTCTCTGAGCGTTTGCCTCTTTAACGCTTGGAGACGTGCGGGTGAAACTCATACCTCAACAGATGGCGTTCGGTAATTCACTGAGGATTTCCGCTCAGCGGCGCGCTGGGTCCCTCACGCAGGGCAGCGCTCGGTTTTGGGAAGGTCGAGTGGTGGAGGTGGCTTGCCAATGTCAGTATTGGGAACAGAAGACTGCTTTTCTGATTCCACCCTTAAGGAGACAGTCCTTTTCGCATTTTAGGTGGTATTTATAAATGAGAGCTTCATTGAGTTAAAAACATTCCATCTCAGCACGTGTTTGATTCGGACACTTCCTATGTGCACGTATCTTCTCACTTGCAAGCTTCATCTCCTGAAAATCAGACACACCCACACACCCCCTCCTTGTGTATTATGCCTGGAAATAAAATCCAAGGTAATTTTTCGCCTCTTTAACGCCTTTCAGCATCTTCACAGAATCACTGAGGTTGAAGGGGACCACTAAAGACCAGCTAGTCCGATGCCCCAGCTCAAGCAGGGTTAGGTATCACAGGTTGCCCAGGACCATGCCCACCGTGAAAACGTTTTGTAAAATAAGAAATTACAGGTTCCATCATTACACAAGTGGGCTTTCTGTAAACATAGTAATCATAGATTTGTGGGTTAGGACTTGTAAAACATTTAGCTGCACATGTTTTGGCTCTGTTTAATGATTTGAGGTATTTGATCAGTACTGTAATAGAATAGAATAGAATAGAATAGAATAGAATAGAATCATTAAGGTTGGAAGTGACCTCAAGGATCATCTAGTCCAACCATCCCCCCCCCCCACCTATTACCCACTAAACCACGTCCCTAAGTACCACATCTAACCTTTCCTTAAACACCCTCAGGGATGGTGACTCCACCACCTCCCTGGGCAACCTGTTCCAGTGCCCGACCACCCTTTCCGAGAAGAATTTTCTCCTCATCTCCAACCTGAACCTTCCCTGGCGCAACTTGCAGCCATTCCCCCTTGTCCTGTTGCTAGTTATCTGCGAGAAGAGTTTGACCCCCAGCTCGCCACAACTTCCTTTCAGGTAGTTGTAGAGGGCAATAAGGTCTGCTCTGAGCCTCCTCTTCCAAAGAACTACCAACGGACTGGAGAGAGTTTATGGGGAATATCAGGATGCACGCCCTAGCTCATTTACCAATAGTAAGTTATGCTTCTCTCTCAATCTTTCATTAATTATGTGGGTATTTGTGCAGCTGAAGGGCACTTTGGTTTTTTGGTGTTTCCCTTCTTACTTCCCCTGGAAGAAAGAAGGAGTTTTCTACCGAGACTCATAATTTCAATTCATGGGAAGCAACTTCCACTGCTACTAACTTGTAGTCGGTAGAGAAGGTCTTCCATTATGCTCATTACTTCTCTTGTTTCCAGACTTCAAGGGGGGCTTCTGGTAGGGCACCAATTGCTTTGTCAAGGGCTATTACTAATTTAATTTACTTTCACATCAAACCCTAATTACAATGTATGCTGGTTTTCTTATGATGCAGAGTGAAGTCTGCAAGCTCTTTGGTATGGATTGGTTAACAGTAGTTTATCAGGAGCTAACATTTCTGTTAGTTTAAGCCTTACTTTCATCTGCAGAAGAAACCGTTCCTGCCTTAAAAAGGTGTAAGATGGTGTAGCTATTACTGTTAAGTGTCTGGAATAAAAATAGGTTTTTAATTACTGAAAATTATGCATACGTATTATTTGATATTTAAAAAGTAAAATTACTGCTGATGCTGATGTTCAAAACTGACTTCTTGGTAAGATCTTAGTGTCTTACATTGTGTGAAAAATTTATGAAATGATTTGGAAGAAACCTTTCCTTGAAAACAGTTTAAAAGGAATTAGTTATAAACCTCTTATAATTATTAAAGAGGGTGTTTATCCAAAAGACCTTTTTTTGAAATTTTTTAATTTGTTTAAATGCTAACTGGAGAGCATTATAGGTTATAAATCTAACACCTGCATGTTGAAAGCAATTGAGTTAGCTTATATGTACAGATGAAACAAATCATGCTCAACTGAAGGTGAAAATAAACCAATTGTGGCTTTATTTTGCATTTACACATGGATAAAATGCTGCTGGTGTTTAAATGTGTAGCATCTCGATACTGGCCAGTGGCATGTAGGGAAAGTCTGTGGTACTGAAATACTTGTACAACTTTTGAAGAATATAGTGAGCACATAATACAAACAATTTTGTTCTTCAGAGATGGTTATTTGCAGCCTAGATGATTAGCTGAAATTAACCCGTTCAGCTGCATGTGCCAGGCCATGAGCTGGAGTGACTGTGGATGGAGATACCCGTCTCTCTTGACTGTTCAAAGGGGATGATTCTAGCAGAACTGGCAGCTGGGAGGAATATCTTCAGTCAGACCTAGCATAAATTGGTAGGGTTTGTCTGACCATCCTTAGTTTTCTAGGAAGCTTGATTTGTGTAAATTTCTATAGAATTGCTTTAATTGGCTATTATTTCAGGGAATGTGTTTGTATACAGCCTGAAAACCAGAAAAGCTAAGATAGAAATGGCCTAGTCTCGGGGATTAATGCCTGCTGCTTGTGTCAGAATTTGTGTGTGAATAAGTTTGTGCAACTCTGATTTTGCACAGTAAAAAAATACTGGTATGGTTTTTAAGGCATTAAACAGCTAATATGCTCACATTTTTTCGGAACAGCTTTAAGCTGAGAATTTTCCAGGGCTTGGCAGACGTCAAGTACAGAGTTGTAACTGCCTGGTTTGCTTGGAGATCAGTTCTCTTGATCTTCTCTCATACAGCCCTCTTTCATTCATTTTTGTTTTCTCAGATTTTGGAAAAACATGAAAAGAAACAGCTACAGTTGTGCTCCGAATTAAGAGGTATTTTGTATATGCTTACAAAAGAACATGTGTGACATAGCCCTACATTTTGCCATGAAGACAACTGCATTTTGCACCTAGCTTTCACTGTCATGTATTAACACCGTTAAGACAGGGCAGACCTTCACTGGCCGATCCAGCAAGAGTGCAATGAAATAAAACGTATGCTTGGAAAGATGGTAGACGATTCAGTGTATTCTGGATAGTGCGTTTCTATCTTGTGTCACTGTATTACGGAGTCATCTCTAATGGCCATATATCTTCCCTGTTTTTGAAGGGTGGGGTTTTTTTTTCAGTTTGTAAGCTTTTCGTTTGCTTCCACCTAGTAGTGCCTGTGCTTGTTTTCTGAGTTTCTCACGTGGGTTATTAGTCTTAGAGTGGAATTAGACTGGAGTAGTTAGTTGTTAGCAATGGAAAATAACAGCTTCCTGGAATAATGGAACATCAACATCAAGTATCATAAATGATCATTCTAGTTTCTAATAGGCTATTTACAGGGTTAACTAGACTACTTGTATAGCTGTTATTCTTGCTTTCTTTGTTTACTATTTGTAGTGGGTATATTCCCAGGGTACTTCAGATGCCTATTTTTTTTTTTTCTTCTCCACTTCTCCCTGTAGGATGAGATTATGTTTCCAAGTTCTTCCCTTCTCTTGTTCTCTGTTTTTCAGTTTTCCTTTCAACTATAACAACCAAAACTGTGCATCACTGTGTATTTCTTACCACAAAGAAACAATTTCTGCTATAGATATTTTTAGGACGTTCAGTCTTGACTACTTTGCAACCATGTTTTGTTTTGCCTGGAAGCTCTTTTCTCAGGTTTTCTTTCAAGAGGTGTTTGATGCTAATTCAGGCCGGTGCTTTCTGTATTAAGTGGAAAAGCAGTGTTACACAAATACCATTCCATGAATGATCACTTCTCCCCTGTTTCCCATTCTCTGTGCCTTTTATGCAACTCTGTTTTGCACAGATGATCGTGTTGTCCACCATCTGCTGTTATTGTTGGTGTTCTTTTGCAAACATCTATCTTCTAAAATATTAAAACATATAACCAAACAATTAGCTTGCCTTATATTTTCATGATTTTAAAAGTACATTTGATAAGGAAGGTACCTTGAATATGAGGTCTATTTTTAAAATGTACTGGTAATTTGTTACATCTTTCTAAAGGTGAAATGCATTACTTTAAAAAAAAAAAAAAGAAAACCACATACTCATATTGTGGACAGAATATAACAAAAATATTGCAGAAGACAATGTTGTGTAAGAGAAGTATCTCAAAAAAGTTGTCAGAAAAAATGACTCTAGTGTCTTCTCTATGATGACAGTACCTTGATATGTGCATAAGGTAGTGAGGAGCTTGTCGTATCAAATCCAAGGAATAGTGCCTCAGAACAGCATATTCAGGGAGCAGTAGTAAAAGATGTACTATATGCATATACAAAGCTCGGATGTGTACTGGCAACTTCCAAGGTGTACATAAAGGATATTGCTTTAGCAGTTGAGGTCATTATTTCTTGTGTTATGTGAACACCATGATTACAATTTATTCTCTTAAGCAGTTAATGAAGAGTGAAAGAAAATGCAGAATGAATAGAAGTTCAGTTGCAAGAGTGTATTAGGTAGCCGGGCCACAAAGTAAACCATACCTGCGTGCTTTGACATTTGCATGGCAGAATGGCTTTTGGTGGTCTATAAAACACTGTAGAGTATTTAAACAACTTTAGTAACAACACAACATTCATTACATCAATGTTCAAACAGTGCATGAGGTATGAATATCTAGGCAAGCCTTTCTATTTCTGTTTGTATAGGCAGTTCTTTTTGTTTAAAAACGAAAGCCCCATTTGTTTTTATATCTTTCATACTCCAACTCCTTCTCCCTGTGAAAGTGAGAAAAATGTTGAATAACGAATGATTGTCTGAATTAGTTTCATGATCATACACTGTTTGAGAGTCAAGTTTGTTACATTGCATCTGAATCTGTATTCAGTTACTCAGGAAAAAAGTAGGGAAGAATTCTGTCTTTGTATACCTCGGCTTGACTTGCAAGTTTGTGTAATGTTGCAGCTCCTATTGATTTTGCTTAGAATCATAGAATCACAGAATGGTTAGGTTTGGAAGGGACCACAAGGATCATCTAGTTCAACCCCCCTGCCATGGACCGGGACACCCTACACTAGACCAGGTTGCCCAAAGCCCCATCCAACCTGGCCTTGAACACTGCCAGGGATGGGACCTCCACAGCTTCTCTGGGCAACCTGTTCCAGTGCCTCACCACCCTCACAGGGAAGAATTTCTTCCTAGTTTAATTCCTAGGATTTTGGTAAGCTTTATTTTAGTATTTGCAGTAGAAGATATGTTGGTGGGATGACTACAGTATGATTTTTGTACATTTTTGGGAAGACTTGATTGAAGAAAAGATAGACGTTGAATTTAATCAAATGCAGTTGGAGTCAAATGGTAAATTAAATCATTATTTACAACCTCTTCTGTTAAACTCCCCAAATTATCACATACTTGTGAAAAGACATCACAGTTCAAACAAAGAGGAGAGCATGGTGTTTACAAGTATGTTTGATTGTTGCACACCAACACTTTTTTTCTTTTTCTTCTCACCTGTCTCTTGTACCTGTCAGTACAACTTTTTGCTTCTGTGAGTCCACACATACTTTCTGTCTTGCCTCACTGATTTAGTCACATTGGACCAAAGAGGGACAGTGTATGTGTAGATGCTAAACTTCAAACAAAAGACCAGCATGTTTTTTACAATACTGTTGAAATAGCAGTACCGATTGAAAGCAGAGATATAGATGCCTAGCATTTAAATAAATGGAACAATACATATGCATGTATATCTTTTTGTCTTGTTCAGTTATGGGTTTTCACAATGGTCCTTTTAAGAAATGAAAAAAATAATTATTTTAGCTCTGATACTATATTCTGCAGTAATTTTTATTGTCTTTTGTTGAAGTGCATCCTTCCTTTATCCCCCCCCCCTCGTCCCCCCCACCTTCATTGGATTTCTGGTTTGCTTTAATGTGATTCCTGTATCATCTGTTTCATTACTACGGAGGTTGGGTGTATAGTCATTATTTGCCTTGATCTTTCACTTTTTTTCTTGATACTAAAAAGCTGTCTATTTCAGTGACCAAATAAACAGTTTACTCCTGTTTTTTTTTTTCTTGGATAAAACTGAGACATTCTCTCAGGGCGGTTGAGATCCAATATTTGGTAAGCCAGGCACAGCCCAAAGGAAAAGTAGATATCCATCTTGTCTGGAATGCAACCATTTATCCATGTATTTTAATGTCATAGAATTAGCAGTCCTGTTGAAGACAATGCATCTATTCAGCTCATGTCAAGTTAATTCTAATGTAGCATGGCTGTGGGCCCAAATGTAACATTTAAGTCACCTTTCTAGTTCTTAATCAGGTGACTGTCGTATGTATGCCTTAAAATATTTCCAGTAGATTACTCTAAATTCAAGGTAGCCTTATATTGTTTTTCTGTATTGTGAATGCTGTATGCTTTCCAAAAATAAATACTTTTGCCGTTAAATTTCTTGTTAATAAAGCAAGTCTAAATAATATAGGATTAAAATGTACAACTGTTTTGCAGCTCTATTAATATTTGGGTTTTTTTAAAAAAATCTGGAAAATACATTATGTTAGCACTGATTATACTTATTTTCTATAAATTTTGGTCTGTTGTGAGTCCGAAGTTGTAAGAAGAGTAGTTTAAAGTCAATGTGTGTTTTTTGTGTATTATAATCACTTAGAATAAAAGTTTTAAGAGAGAATTTCATTGCATTTGTACCCAACTGATTTAATGTATAGTGGTGTAACGTTACCCACACACAAGAGGGCACACTAAGTCCTCTGGAATGTAATTATGGAAAACCTTTTCAGTTAGAGTAAATTAATATCTGAAAAGAAAATAATAAAAGCGCACCTGGAATGTGTTGCTATGTATAATTTTTAACAAATGTTTTGTATGAATGTTATATATGTGCCAGAAGACTGAACTAATCTTACCTTAAAGTCCTTTTGGTTTAGTTCAGTGAATATTCTGAAGTTCTGAAACTGAAGATTAGCATTGTTGTTTGTTTAAGCTGGTTTAATGCAAAGTAGAAAGAAATCTAACACTCGTGTCATCATTTCTTTCTTATGTGTTATAGTCAAAAGATTATAAATACTAGAGTTCCCATAGTGAAGTGAAGTTCACTGTGTTTCAAATACAAGTATTTAATGATGTGAAAAGCTTTTAAAAAATATTGTTAACTTTTGGTAAAGTTCTGTCCCGTTCACATTGGAGGTTTTATTTTCTCTTCTTTCTCTGAAACAAGCACAATGCTTCTTTGCTTCCATTCCTAAAATGTATATATGGAATGAATTTTTTATTAGATACATTAGTGTCACTTGAAGATTTTTTTGTCCTTGAATTAATCTAAATTTATTTCTGAAGTAACGATGGATGTAAGTTTTAAAGGCCTATTTTCCCCTTGGTCTTTTCTGTACTAGTGTTAGCTTTGTAAATGTGTTTCAGAGCTTTTTAGAGTCATTGGAGGGAGTAAATAATTAGACTTCACTATTTTTTTTTTTAATTTGCTGGTTAAATCTTAAGTTATTAAACCTCAGCCAGGTCTAAGAATGAACAGTGCACAACCCCAGAAAGAAGGGAATTTGATTAGGAAAATCCTCCTGTCCTGCAGCACTTAGGACGGTATCCCTGCCAGCTGGAACAGTAACAGGTAGCACTGTGAACGTATGGATGCACTATCGCTGCAAAGGAGCAGCAGGCACAATTTGAGCTATGTTTGTGCACACTTTGGGCAGAACTCTGGGGCTGGGGAAACAGCAGCTCTTCCAGTGAATCAGCTTTGAAGATCCAAGTTCTTGTGCTCCAAAGCAGACCGAGAAAAAGAGGAAGATGTCTTCTGAAGCAGGAGGAAACAGGCACAGGAGACAAAAATCAGGCGAAAAACCATACTTCTTGTATCTGGCCACATTAGTAAGGCTGCAAAACAGCTAAAAGGTTGGAATATAAGATACCAATCAGAACACCAATGTAGCAAAGAATAAAATCTTGTGTGACTGCGCAGGAGAAATGGCAAGATGCAGCCAGGTGAAGGGGGGGAAAAAGGGGGTTGGATAATGTGATCGTGTCTGCCGAGAGCCCAAAACAATCCCAAAGCATCTTTCCTGAGCAATTGTCTGGGTGTTGATGTGAGCAGCGCTGGAGGGACTGCAGGGACAGAATCGCTCTTTTAGCTCACTTGCCCTCTGCCGGATGCCAGCAGCTCGGCGAGCCCAGCCCGGTGCCCAGAGCACCAGGGTTAAAGTCAGCTCCTGCGCTGCCCGGTGCTGCGTTTCTGCAGTGCTGCGTGCACTGGGAGCTGCAAGGGGAGGCGGTAGGGAAAACCTGAACACAAGGGTATGGCAGAGCTGGAAACTGCGATGGATACAGAAAGTGATGGGGGGTGAGATAAAAAAAGAAGAAACGTCTCCCTCTTGCCACTTGTACCTCTCTGCATTGCCCAATGTCTCAATGAAAACAGGCTGAGAGGGTTGGGGTTGTTCAGCCTGGAGAAGAGAAGGCTCTGGAGAGACCTTATAGCAGCCCTCCAGTACCTAAAGGGGCCTACAGGAAAGCTGGAGAGGGGCTGTTTGCAAGGGCATGGAGTGATAGAACAAGTGGTAATGGCCTTAAGCAGATGGAGGGTAGATTTAGATCAGATATAAGGAAAAAATTCTTTACTGTGAGGGTGGTGATGCACTGGACAGGTCGCCCAGAGAAGCTGCAGAGGCCCCATCCCTGGAAGTGTTCAAGGCCAGGTTGGATGGGGCTTTGGGCAACCTGGTCTGGCAGAGGGCGTCCCTGCCCGTGGCAGGGAGGTTGGAACTAGATTATCTTTGAGGTCCCTTCCAACCCAAACCATTCTATGATTCTACGAGTCTATGCGTTTAGGCTTCTGTTCATGTCTCCCTTTTCCCCAACCCTCTCTTCCTATAAAGACATTTAGTGGCCCAGCCTCCATTAAAAACACTAGGTACTATCTCTGTAGGTCTGTATACCCTCAGAAAATCTGTCACAGGGTTTGCAGAAGATGTCTTAAGATGCCTTTAAAGAGATTTTTAAGGAATTTTCTTAAAAAAAACAGTCAATGCAGACAATATTGTTTAGGTATCTTCATTGTTACAAACAAGTAACTTATTTAAGTAGCCACTCTGAATGCTGTGTGGAAGATCACCCTAATACTATAGCAATGAAATACATATTAAAAGTAAATTCTATGTGGAAAATAAACCAGCAAATTTAGAAACAGTGATGGAGTTTGACTACTTCTAAACATCTGTCTTGCAGATTTCAGGTTAGCTTGACCCTGGAGCAGAAAATTAATATTCTCTTTGTTCTCGTGTTATTTCACCTACATTCTAGACTTAACAATGAAAATGTAAAGAGCGCTATTTCCTGGGAGTATATTTTGGTATAGTCATTCTTAAAAAGATGCATTTCTGTTCTTATTCTTTGCTCCTTACCTTATCATTTAGTGTTTCAGTTCAACAACAACAAAAAAAAGCAGCTCTGCAGAATATAAAAGTTACCACTTTTTGTATTTTTAAAAAAGTTAGTGCTATTTAATGCAGTATAATTTGGAATGTAGTTGTATTTGCAAGACAGCTTAATATCTTTTTGCTTGTCTTTTCTATGTGCCCCTGTAAGAAGGTTTGGCTGCATCTTATGTACACGATACTGCCGCATCCCAAGGCTGACCAGAGCCAGTGCCATCAGTCTGTCCTCCTACATTTGTGTGTTTCAGTCCTCTAGCATGTTTGTGGCTCTCTGCTAGGCCTATTCTGTCAATGAAACTGCAATTTTTCAGTAGACTTATTATAAACTTAGTTTCTTTCCAGAGGATTACGTTAAAATACGTTAATTGTTAGGCAGTCAGCTTATGAATATTTAGTAGAAAAAAAACATGCAGTAGAGACTTGTGAAAAGTTAAAGTTGTTAAAATAATCTGATTCCTTTCTCTTACTTAACAACTGAGCGATTAGATAATGAAGAAATAATAGAAGTTTTGCTTTACCTTTGGAAGGACCGTTGTGTCCTACATGAACTTTCTTTAAATTTGCCTTTGAATTTAATTTTTTATTGTCTTCTATTTGTCTGTAGTTTAAAACCCCATGCAACAAAACTCTTGTGACCACCTTCAACTTTCACCAATGATTTAATTTTTAACTCTGAGGGCATTTTAAATTTATTTCAGCATACTTAAATGTAGATGAGTCTGTCCTGGGTTTTGCTCAACTTTTGATCAATTTGGGCATGGCCTCATGCTGGGTTTAAGTCTGTCTGGATCTGAACTACCTCCCAAAAGGTGATCATATTCTGTCTCCAGCTGCATGTTCTTGCCTCTTCCCTTACGTCATCCTCTGCACTTGTGCAGCTTCACAGGGAGGAGGGCTGTGCAGAAATTTGATGAAGAAAGACACATTTCCTACTGTGACATCTCAGGATAAGATTGGCTTAGTTCTGTTGTGAATCCACACCCTCACGTGTTTTAGGCTTGCATTAGTCAAGTGTTTGGATGGGGTCAATCTGGAAAGGTTACAAGCACTTTGGAGCTCAGGATGTAAGTGATTTTTTAAAAATTACTTGAAATCATTAAGCTAAAATTCAATAATAAGTACAAAGTATTACAGAAAGAGAAGTTCAGTGTGCAAATAAAAATTGGGAAAAGCTCAGAGAATTGCTTTCTGGTTATAGTGATACCAGCTCAGGTTTAATAGAGCAAACACTGAGGTTAGAAAGAAATGCCACTTCCAGCTTTAGCAATACAAGTATTTATTGTCTTTCTTGCTGGGCTCTGCTGCACCTGTGGATCTGTTGAATGACCAGGCTATGTAAATGGTCCTAATTTATTACAGGAAAAATGAACTACTTTGACTCAGAACACAATATAAACTTTATTCTGATAATCTGCCCATTCTGAACTGGTATGTTGAGCAATGGGAGAGATGGAAGAGTGACCTCCGAGTGATGGTTAGAAGGGGTGAGAAGCAAATTAGTGCTTCTACAGTATAACTAGGTCCTCTTTATCCAGACCTCTAGGAAACATCAACTTAGTGAAGCTTAGGGAGGAAAAAATGTTTACAGGAGAGAATATTCAATGAAATATTATGAATCATAGAATCCTTAAGGTTGGAAGAGACCTCAAGGATCATCTAGTCCAACTGTCTCCCCACCACCTATTACCCACTAAACCTGGTCCTTAAGTAACACATCCAACGTTTCTTTAAACACCCGCAGGGACGGTGACTCCACCACCTCCCTGGGCAACCTGTTCCAATGCCCGACCACCCTTTCCGAGAAGACATTTCTCCTCATCTCCAACCTGAACCTCCCCTGGCGCAACTTGCAGCCATTCCCCCTTGTCCTGTTGCTAGTTATCTGCGAGAAGAGTTTGACCCCCAGCTCACAACAACTTCCTTTTAGGTAGTTGTAGAGGGCAATAAGGTCTCCCCTGAGCCTCCTCTTCTCCAGATCAAACAGTCCCAGTTCCCTCAGCCGCTCCTCATAAGACTTGTGCTCCAGCCCCTTCACCAGTTTCGTTGCCCTTCTCTGGACACGCTCCAGGGCCTCGATGTCTTTCTTGTAGTGAGGGGCCCAAAACTGGACACAGTACTTGAGGTGCGGCCTCACCAGGGCTGAGTACAGGGGGACGATCACCTTCCTGCTTCTGCTGGCCACACTATTC
>VWZZ01001574.1:43960-73092 GCA_013399095.1 Psophia crepitans
GGATCCGATCCGGCCCCATGGACTTGTGGCAGTCCAGGTGGAGCAGTAGTTCTCATGCTAACTAGTGAGATTAAACAGTTCCCTTCTGCAGAGGTATTTAAAAAAATAGAGGAGCATTTCCATGCTTCTCCCTCATCTGAAGGGAAAGAGCTAGGTTCTGCCACTGAGGACCCTTGCAGACAGTGTAATAAATCTATCAGACAGATAACATATGTACACAATAGTGGAGGCACAAAAACCCCAGAGCAAACAAACAAGAAAAAAAGACATATTTTGAGAATATTTTTAATAAATCTAGAGTTTGGATGACATGGTTAAGAAAGACCAAATGTGGTAGAAATTACAAAGTTGGCTGATGAAAATACATGTTGATGTGAATGAAGGGTAACTTGCCAAAATTTTAGTTCACACATACCAGGCACGTTTTAAGTAGATCCCTGCATGTATTTGAAAATTACTGCTTTTAATGAATATTGGGTATGTATTTTGAGCAGTGCAAATATTTAGAGTCAGGTTGTGAACTTTCTGAATATTTTAAGTGAAGAAAAGTAGACAGATACGCACAGTTAATCTTTCCAGTTATGAATAAGAGTGGGCAAGAACTGAAAGTCCTATGCCTTATGAGTACTGTGGAGTCCTAGAGAGTGATGTAGCGGGAGTGTTCTACTAATACCTAGCATTATTTTGTACAGCTACATCTAAATGTTTCCATATACAGAGCTCTGTGTTTAGTCTCTATTTTTCTTGACAAATAGATATAAAAGAACATTTTTGAGTGCCTTGTTTGTTGCCTGTAAAGCAGCGAATGCTGTGGTAGAAAGAGTATGCTAACCACATACTCCTTTGGAAGTGCATTGTGATAGTTTCTAATGAAATGATCAAACCATTCCTCAAAAATACCTGATTTTCAAATTTCACAAACTGAGATACATATTTATTTTCTTTGAAATTTCTAACCTGATACATTTTGTCAAAGTTTTAATGTTAAGAAGTGTCAGCAATTGAAAAAGCTAATAGGGATGTAGGAATCACCTCATATTACCATTATAAAGCTAGTATTATATGTGGCTGCTTCTTTACAGGACTATAGTGCTACATGAAATTACAACTAAACTTTTTTTTTTAGGACTTTTTTCTTCTAAAATCTCAGCTTTAATACTGTCTTAAGAAGTTATTTTATCAATTTTTTTCTTACTGCCCTTTTTTATACAAATTTGTATTGTTGCAGGGAGGTAGTCTTCTGCTTTTCAGCAGGCAGAAGAAAATGTCTGGTTCTATTAACAAGACACCTGGACTAACCAGGTGGCCTTTGCTAAATGTGTCCCCCAGTGTTTGAGGGTCCCACCACTCATTGCTCTCTGTGTACTCTCTGACAGCCCATTGTACCGTTTGATTTTCCCGAAGGCTGGTGCATGACAGGGGGTGTGATACACCCACTCCATGCTGTGCTCTTTGGCCCCGGTGTCCATGACGTTGTTCCAGAAATGAGTCCCATTGTCTGACTCAATTCTTTCTGGGATGCCATGTCACCGCAGGACTTGCTTTTCAAGGCCCAGGATAGTGTTCTGGGTGGTGGCACGAGGCACGGAATATGTTTCCAGCCATCCAGTGGTTGCTTCCACCATTGTAAGTACATGATGCTTGCCTTGGCAGGTTTGTGGGAGTGAGATGTAATCAGTCTACCAGGCCTCCCCATATTTATATTTCAGTCATCACCTTCCATACCACAGGGGCTTTAACCACTTGGCTTACTTGACTGCAGTGCAGGTTTCACATTCATGGATAATCTGTATGATAGTGTCCATAGGCAAGTCTAGCCCTTCATTACAAGCCCATCTGTACATTGCATCTCTTCCTTGATGGCCTGAGGTGTCATGGGCCCAATGAGCTATAAATAATTCACCCTTCTGTTGCCAGTCCAGGTCCACCTGAGCCTCTTGACTCTTAGCAGCCTGATCCACTTGCTGGTTGTTCTGACACTGCTCAGTGACCCGACTCTTGGGGACGTGGGCATCTACGTGATGTGCTTCTACAACCAGCTTCTCTAGCTGGGCAGCAGTATCTTGCCACACCTGGTCAGCTCAGATGTGTTTGCCTCTACACTGCCAGTTGCTCTGCTCCCATTGCTGTAGCCACTCCCACAGGGCATTGGCCACCATCTGTGAGTGGGTAGAGAAGTAAAGCACTGGCCCTTTTGCTTGTTCAGCAATGTCTAAAGCCAGCTGCATTGCTTTCACTTCCACAAACTGGCTCAGTGCCCCTTCTCCTTCAGCAGCTTCTGCAGCTCGTCATGTAGGACTCCACACAGCAGCCTTCCACCTCCGATGTTTTCCTACAATGCAACAGGACCCACCAGTGAACGGGGCATGTTGCTTCTCATTTTCTGGCAGTTTGTTATGTGCTGGGGCTTCTTCAGCGCATGTCACCTCCTCCTCTGGTGACATTCCGAAATCTTTGCCTTTGGGCCAGTCCATGATCAGTTTCAGAATTCTTGGGTGATTGGGATTTCCTGTTTAAGCCTGCTGTGTGATCAGTGCAACCCACTTACTCCACGTAGCGTCAGGTGCATGGTGCGTAGAGGGGGCCCTCTCTTTGAACATCCAGCCCAGCACCGGCAGTCGGGGTGCCAGGAGGAGCTGTGCTTCAGTTCCGATCACTTCTGAAGCAGCTCGAACCCCTTCATACGCTGCCAATATCTCTTTTTCAGTTGGAGTGTAACGGGCCTCAGATCCTCTGTATCCCCGACTCNCTCTGTATCCCCGACTCCAAAACCCCAAAGGTCGACCTCAAATCTCTCCTGGTGCTTTCTGCCAGAGACTTCAGGTAGAGCCATTCTCCCCAGCTGCGGTGTAGAGCACATTCTTCACATCTGGTCCTGCCTGAACTTGCCCAAGAGCTACAGCATGGACTATTTCCTGTTTAATTTGTTCAGAGGTTGTCATTGCTCAGGGCCCCATCTGAAATCGTTTTTCTTCTGGGGTACGTGATAGAGAGGGCTTACAATCAGACTGTAGTTTGGAAAGCGCATTTGCCAGAAACCCACAACACCTAAAAAAATTTGTATTTCCTTTTTGCTACTTTGGGGAGACATAGCTGCTGTTTTGTTGATCACATCTGTTGGGATCTGGCAACACCCATCTTGCCATTTTATTCATAAATTCTGGATCTCCTGTGCAGGCCCCTTGATCTTACTTCCTTTTATGGCAAAACCAGCTTTCAGAAGGATTTGAACTATTTCCTTCCCTTTCACAGGGAGGACATGACGATGATGCCATCAATGCACTGCAAGTGCTCCGGGGCTTCACCCTTTTCCAGCGCAGCCTGGATCAGTCCGTGGCAAATGGTGGGGCTGTGTTTCCACCCCTGGGGCAGTCGGTTCCAGGTGTACTGGACGCCCTTCCAGGTGAAAGCGAACTGTGGCCTGCACTCTGCCGCCAAAGGGATTGAGAAAAATGCATTAGCAATGTCAATTGTGGCATACCACTTGGCTGCCTTTGACGCCAGTTCATAGTGAAGTTCCAGCATGCCTGGCACGGCAGCACTCATGGGTGGTGCCTACTGTCAATCTCCACTCTCCATTGGACTTCGCACTGGCTATATGGTACTGTTGAAGGCTGAGCAGGTTCTGCTGATCACTCCCTGACTCTCCAGTTGACGAATCAGCTTACAGATGGGAACCAGCGAGTCTCAGCGGGTGCAGTACTGCTGCCAGTGCACCATTGTGGTGGCAGTTGGCTGCTGCTTTCCGTGTTCTTGGAGCTACAGCGGGGGACTTCAACTACTGGTCCTGGAGTCCGAGGACACACCTCACCTCTGAGAACTCGCACCTCGGGGCCAAGTGATCACAACATCAATATGATGGATGAGCAAAATGGCGTTTATTAAACTACGTCACAGGTTTATATACTCCCTTTATGGGGCGTGGCCACTGTGGGGCTCTGTGCAGGTCATAGGGGTGTGCCTAAGCTCACCGTACAACACGAGATCTTCTGAACGGGATTCCCTACAGTTGACACCTGCTGTTTTTTGACCCTCAGCAACCCCACAACAGAAGGGTCCTCTGAGAGACCAAGCATTTAGACCACAGTTCAGTTTCCTCCATTTCCAAGGCAGCTACACCAAAAGCCCATCGTTACTCCTTTGGGTCCTTGAAGTACTGCCTCTGGAGGTAGTCTGTGCCAAGAATGCACGGAGCCTCTGTGACTATGTGCAGTCACAGTGGGGTGCTTTTCCCATTTAGACTCACTTCAGCTTCTTGTAGAGTCAACTGTTGGGATCTCTGTGTCACTCCAGAAATACTGATGATTGCTGCCCCTTCATAGCTTGATGGCATCAGAGTACACTGTGCACCAGTGTCCACTGGGGCTTTCCCTCTCTTCCACTGGAGGGTGCTGCCTATTGTTGAGCAGTGTTCGGTCAGGAACTCGGCCAGGGCTCGGCACGGTGCAGTAGGTTGTGTCTCTTTAGAATAGCCACAGCATTTTTCTTTCACATACTCTTGTCACTTTATCAGGGTCCTGTAGTTGTTCAGGAGTAAAGTTCCAAACCACTGGAGGTGAGGATCTCTAGTTACCTGCCCATACTCTCCCACATGCCATGCCAACATGCCTATCCACCCTCGGGGCAGATCTCTGGGTAGTATTACTAAAACATTTTCTTGGAACCCTGAATAGGACTTGCCGCACGCTCAGGAGACCTAGCAATAGGTACATGCTGGCTTGAACTTCCCAAGGGTATTTAAAATTCTCAAAAGCTGCTGTAACCAGCCTGAAGGAGAAGAGGAGGTGAAAGAGTGGGACAAGGTATCCCCCTCTGTCTTCCCCGTAGATGGGGTGTGATTATTAATTCTGAGAGATGCCGTCTGGGGTACGGGCGTGACAGTAGTGCCGCATACACATACCGGTGAGGATATTATAGTCAGTATTACACAGTGCAGCAAAATGAGAATCCTGATCCCTCTCCCAGAGGTGACAGACAGCGTCACAGGGAATACATACAGCAAGATTTATGTAACACAACCGTGTGAACAACACCATTGTGACCAGCGACTGTTTACCTGATAAAGTGACTGTGTGTAACAATTTTGTTTTAGCACTCTCTGGTCAGATCAGTCGTTATCTCAGCCCTTCATGCCCCACGTTGGGCACCAAACAGGGTGGTTGTGGTTTAGCCCCAGCCGGTAGCTGAGCTGCTCGCTTACCCCCCGGTGGTGGGGGAGGAGAATCAGAGGAAAAAGGTAAAACTCTGGTGTGAGATAAGGACAGTTTACTGGGACAGCAAAGGGAGAGGGAAATAACAACAGCACCACTTATAACAGAGTATACTAAGCGGGTGACACAGTGCAATTTGCTCACCACCTAGGACCTGATGCCCAGCCAATTCCCAAGCAGTGAGTCCTTCTCCCTGGCCAGCTCCCCCCCAGTTATACACTGAGCATGATGTCATATGGTATAGAATACTCCTTTGGCTACTTTGGGTCAGCTGTCCTGGCTGTGTCCCCTTCCAGCTTCTTGTGAGAATTAACTCTATCCCAGCTGAAAACCAGGACATATGGGCATGTATTTCCTTGGACTTCTTCAGTGGTTTTTTTTTAATATAATTTTCCATCTATTGCTGAAGGTTATAACATCTGAAGTCATTATATTTAGAAACTCCACAGTTGATAATTGGTTTTTTCTTTACCTTTGTAATGTAACTTCTACTTTAAAAAAGCTGAAATTGGGGAAATTATTACAAAATTAACATTTAAATTAAAAGCATGCACATTTACCCTGTCTTAAGACTGTAGTGTGTAAATTCAGTTTCTTTCCCACTTAGGAGAGCTCTAAATAGGACTATCTCAAGTTACTTGAGACACCACCTCACTTCATAGGATGCAACTGCCAGTGTGAGGCTTTAGTGGAGAAGTAAAATTATCATGTGTAACAGAAGAATGCTTTGCACACAAGACAGAGCTTTTTCCTAATTCAATATGAAGAAGAAATTCAAAATACAGTATGAAAATATGAAGATACTCGAATGAATGAGTCCCTTACACCATCAGAATAGAATAGCCTATCAGCTTCTTTGTTGCACAGTTCTAATGTTCTGTAGACTCTTAAAATATTTCATTTAAAGATTCTTGAGAGGCTCAGAAGCCCAGACACCTGAAAACAGCCGTTTAAATTTACTAACTAGTGCTTAGAGATAGAGAAGCTACATACAGTTGTTGAAAGCTGAGGCATTTAAAGTTAAGGTCATTTGGAATATGATTATGCAGTGTTACATCTGAATTAAAATTCAGTGTCAGAGTGTATGCAGTAATAGTTGTTACTTGTCTGCAAGTGTGTTCCTCTTGTCTGTTGCTCTATTTGTAAACATCATCAGATGTGTCATCTCCACTAAACAACTGTTGATCTGAAACTTCAAACTGTAGAAAATGAATGTCCACTCTGCATTTTTTTTAGCTTCATTGGCCTTTGTTTTCAGTTGTCTCTCAAATGTCATGGATTTCATGTTTTGGTATTAATAGTTTTGAAAAGGATTTGTATTTATAGATTTTTTTAAATAATGCTTTAATTAAATGTGGGTTGTGGTTTTTTTTTAATTTGGACTGATTTGCATGGTATTATTTGTCACCTTTTAATTTGCCCTATTAATTAATGCTAAATAAATCTGTCAGTTCTCTAAATATGAGGTAACTATGGTTTTGTAGACATTGAACTGCAACTTTACTGTTTATTTAAGGTAGTGAGAGGTGTTTCTTACCTCTGGAGGGGTAATGTAAGTTAGTGTAATTATCTTAATACTTTTGAGGTAAGAAGTTGATCACATTTTCCAAATGGAAAACACCAAAATGGGGATATAAACACTTGCTAATGGTATAGCACAGATATTTATAAAATCTATCAGTACCCTGTTTTCAAGTGAGAATATCTAAGTGTTTGTGTAAAACAGGGATTCTTGAATGCCAGTTCAGTGTTTTTTTTCCCCACCATATCACTGTATTTCTTTTCTCTACCACCAATACTTAGCTAACCTGTCAGAAGTCATAAAGTTTTGGTAGTTAGAAAAAAAATCCAAATAACCTGCACAGGGTTACACACAGACATTGGAGATGCATTGCTCACGTCGCAGAATTTAGAACCTTTGGTTGCCCTACTGATATTCCCAGATAGGTGTCAAAGCAAGGACATGATTGTTATGGTCATGTGCTATTTATGGACATTGCTCATTCACCGAGATGAGGTTTGATGAATCTTCCCTCAGCCTTTCTTACAGGTCTCTCAAAATGCTTTACTTCCACCTCTGTACTATTTTCCAGACTTCCTTAGATTAAGTAGAAAGCAATCATGATGATAATATTAGGGCCCAAACACGTTTCAGGGCACTTAATTCTTCACCTTCCTCTGTTGGTTTTTTTAAAGTCCAACTGGCAAGACACAGATCAACATTGTACATATATCTGCAAAGACAGATAATCTTTGGAAAGCCACAGTGAAATCACTGGGTCTCTGAAGGAGCCTATCATTCTGCTTTTGGATACTATTACAAGGTTGAATTCTGAAAGTACTTAGATGTACACATCAATTAAGGCAGTGCAAGATGCAAAGTGTTTTCCTGCACGTGTGAAGTTTGAAAGCACTTGCAAGAGTAGACTGTTATGATGAAGATGATGATTAAATTCAGAGAAAAAGTGTGGGAAAACTCGCAAAACAGAGAATGGAGAAGTATCTACTTCGCTTTCAGTGAAAGAGAGCTTTCCAAAGTGAGCTTGGTGCTCTGTTACATTTGCAAAAGTGCAGGAGGATTGATATAAAAGTGAAAGAAAGATTTTTCGCAGCTTGTCTTCAAGGGCATCCCTGTATGAGTTGTTTCTGACTGGTGGAAAGCCATCAGAAGAAAGAAGGGAGATACTTGGTCTGTTTTCTGTGCTTTGTGTTAAGCTAGTTCAGCAAACAATATAGATAATTTCTTGGCCTAAGTCTTTCACTTCCTGATGATAGCTCAACAGCATGCCCTGAATTCCCACAAAAGAAATAGCCAGTCTTGGAGGGATCTGGGTTCTCCTCTGTGCTGACTTTGAGAACTCCAGGAAAACTGATTTTGGACACTGAAATCTATGATGAGGTTGTGAAACTATGAAACAACGTCACAAGGGAGTATCTGTTCACTTAAGGCACTTAAAAAAAGATTTGTCTGCCTGTCATGAAATTGTCACTGAACTGGCAGTTGCTTCTTCCTCTGATTTCTATTTCTAGTCTAGAAAGTATACAAAATGGGCTAAAGTGAGCTAGAAGTGCGTAATTTTAACTCAGGGGTCATAGCAAAACAGAGAGTGCATCGCAGTTAAACTTCTGTGATGAACTTCTGCCTGTTGTTGCAACAAACGTTGATGCATTTTAGTATTTTCTTGCCTTTATAGGTATTTGCATATTTTCCAGTGAGAAGACCTTTTACTTTCTGTAAGATGCTATTATCACAAGTGTTAATGGGTTTCTAGCTATTAAGATGTAATCATATACCTTAAGTATTTAACTATAAATTTGAAAAATCTTCATGAGCAGTCTCAAAGGAATACTTAGAATGCACACACAGTAAATTGGCTCATTTTCTTGTAATTTACTAGTGCTGATGTGAGAGCAGTTGTAATGTAGAAAGAATATTAGTTTGTGGAGAAGCATTGTATATATGAAATTATTACTTTAAAACTTCAACACATATGAGGTGATGTAGGCTTACTCTTGTTACTTACAACCACAGTAGAAAATGACTACTATCTTTTGAGGCAATGCATTTGAAATAACCTTTTTTTTAAGCAACCTTAAAAACAAACAGAGCAGCAACAAATTAAATTAGATGTTGCATAACCATGTATCATCTCTCAAGGATTATTGTGAATGAAAACACATCCACAGGAGTGACACATACACATAGGAGGCCTATAGTAAAGTTTTTTTTCTTTCCGTTCGTAAAAGCGATCTAGAAATATTTCTACTTGAGATCTTCTCTGAAAAATAAAAGCCACTGGTTCTTGACAGCAAATCCTGAAGCAACTAGCTTGATGCCATTCTCTGGAGAAACAATCATCCTTTCGCTGTACTATTTTTAATAAAGGCAACTGGAGTTTACATAATTTTTAGATTTAGTGCATTTCAGAATTGTTTATCTGATTTCTTGCTTTTGTTTTTTAATAGAATGTGAGAAGTGGAGGAACTGCCATTGATTTCAATACTCTTAATCAAAATTGTTTTTGGCACTGGGAGGCTCTTTATGGAGACATCATATGTAATAAATGTCTAAGGCTTTGTAAAACTGTTGCCCAGTAGACCGGAACATGGAGACGCAGCTAGATTCCGTGAAGGATGACTTGCCCTTAATGGCCAACACTAGCTACATGCTTGTAAAGCACTACATATTGGACTTGGATGTGGATTTTCGAACTAAAGTTATTGAAGGCACCGTAGTTCTATTCTTCGAGCCTGGAAGCCGGTACAGGAAAACCAGCAGCACTGGCAAAGAAGGCTGCCAGTCGCAGTGTGATGAAACCTGTGAAATGAGGACATCTGAACCCTGCCATGTTCCTGTGGCAGGCGTGAGTCCTTCTTTATCTGACACAGAATGTAATGATTTTGCTGTCTGTGGTGAAGGTGAAGAAGATACTTCTGATAAAAATGGTAACCATAGCAACGAGGAACGGGCTTCTGGGATTTCTAGTTCAAAGGACTGCTGTGACATAGAGAATCATGGGAACAAGGATTTTCTGCTGGTGTTGGACTGCTGTGATTTATCTGTGCTAAAGGTGGAGGAGGTGGATGTTGCTTCTGTGTCAGGCATTGAAAAATTCACAAGGTCTGCCAAGCTAACTGTTGTTTCAAAGGAGCTGGAGAATCTCAGGAATCAGATTGTACATGAACTTGTGACTTTACCTGCGCATCGCTGGAAGGAACAGCTGTACTATTTTACTCGCTGCAGCCAGGCGCCTGGCTGCGGAGAGCTTCTGTTTACCACTGGCGCTTGGAGCTTGGAGATAAGGAAATCAGGGATTCAGACTCCAACAGACTTTCCTCGCGCAGTAAGAATAAGGTACAAAACCAAACTGGAGGGAAGATCTGTAACATGGACTACAGACCAGAATGGCAGGTATGTAACAATTAGCTGAAAGCTTTGCACATGTTAATTTCAAACTTCAGTGCAAGAATGTAGAATCATGTAATGCTGTGCAACTGTGAAGATGATGAGCATTCTCTTACATGGTTTTAATTTCATCCTTGGTTTGAATCCTGTTGCTGTCCTGTAGGAGAGCAGACAAACCTTCTGCCTAAGAAACCACAGTGGACTTGCAGACCTCAGGCCTAAGTGATTGTGTTTGCTCATTCTGAGTGGGAGTAAATAATTGTCTATTGGAATAAGTGTGTGCAGGGAATAGGGAATAATCACTTAAGGGAAGAGAAGGTATGCATGCATGACAGGTCATTTTCATTTTAATATTTTGTGTTCTTTTTCCTTCCTGGCTTACACAACTGGTCATACAGCATGAAGATCAGTATACATAATATTTAATAGAATTTCTTCACAAATAGTCTTTTGTCAATATTGTAATAAGTTTAAAGATGCAGTCTTTTCCTGTTTAGTCTCTCATAATCAGCTTTTAAAATCTCTGTCCATTATGTAAAGTACATTGAAGATAGCAAATGAACTGCAAACTGAAAGTGGAAGAAGAATTGGCATTTTATCTAGCTTTTGTGAATCTACACAGTGCTGTACAGAAATCTTCAACATAAGCTCTTCGTAGTAGGAAAACTACAATCCAGCCTTGACTTCTGCAACTGCAGTTGTTCTACCGTGAAGTTCAAAGCTGCATTTTAATGGCTGTTAGTTCTTTATGATACTTAAAAAACAGGAACAAAGTTGGAAGATGAGGAATAAATTTGGTCTGTTTGAATATTTGGTTTTCATTCCCAAGCTAGAGATATATTGTTACCTTTCATTTCAGTTATGCTAACATAAATTAAGTCTTCTCACTGGCATCCACCTTTGGGAGGAAAATGAAGCCTCACTGAAGTCTTGGAGACTAATGTTAGCAGCACTCAGGTGGTATAGGACTCCTTCTCTGTAGGTTTGTGTGTTTTGAGCATTTGAAGGTTTCTTTTAAGCGTCTAAATCACTAACATCTTTTAGCTTTGATTTTTTTTCCCTTTTACTGCAAAGCATTATTCTTACTTTAAAGACATTTCATGGCAGTTGTACGCAAACACATGGAATTTTATGAATCAATAATGAAGCAGGGAAAGATGGCTTGTTGTGGGTCTGGCAGTCTGATGGTAGCAAGCTGGTTTAATGTCAATCTTTTGTAGAGTATTCCAGAAACTGATGCCTGTCAGAATGTAAGTTTTGTATCACAGTTGTTAAAATCTTTCTTGCTACATTTTTAAACCAAATTCTGTGTGTGGTGAACCCATAAATACAGCAGCAAAGCTCATTGTACAAAATCCTGTCATATTTTTCCTTCCCTTTCTAAAAATAAAGCCCATTTATAATGTATTGGAGAAGTACTATTACATTATATTCTCACACAGGAGTTCTTTAAATTGTTCCAAATTACGCATGTGATGCTTTTTTATGCACATGTCAGATCCTTTCCCAGAGGACCCTAGGGTCTATGGTTCTAACCCTGAAGACAAGTGAAGCGAATAGCAAAGTACAAGCATTGTGAGCCATTTCCAATATGTTTCCTCTAATTTAACACTAGTACAATGTTTTGAAATTTAACCTATGCACTGTTTCATAAAGACTCCATTTTATTTGTTTTAAACAACAATGCATTATAACACACAAAAGAATTGGTTAAAACAAAGCTTTGTGGGATGAGTTTACGCAAGTTGAGATACGTGTATGTGGACCTGATGTTTAACACAGCGGGGCACACCTCTGTTTTCAGTCGAGAAACTGAACACATGGAATTTCTGTGTTTCCCTGTTCATAGAACCATAGAATCATAGAACAGTTTGGGTGGGAAAGGACCACAAGGATCATCCAGTTCCAACCCCCTGCCATGGGCAGGGACACCTTACACTAGACCAGGTTGCCCAAAGCCCCATCCAACCTGGCCTTGAACAGTGCCAGGTAGGGAGCCTCCACAACTTCTCTGAGCAACCTGTTCCAGTGCCTCACCACCCTCACAGTAAAGAATTTCTTCCTAACGTCTAATCTAATTAGATTAATTAGATTAATTAATTTAGTTTAAACCCATTCCCCCTTGTTCTGTCACTGCACTCCCTAAGAAACAGCCCCTCTCCAGCTTGCCTGTAGGCCCCTTTAGGTATTGGAAGGCTGCGATTAGGTCTCCCCAGAGCCTTCTCTTTTCCAGGCTGAACAACCCCAGCTCCCTCAGCCTGTCCTTGTAGGAGAGGTGTCCCAGCTCTCTGATCAACTTTGTGGCCCTCCTCTGGACTTGCTTGTTTGGGCTTTTGATACTAGAAGATACATTAATGATCGGGGGGAAGGTTTTTTTTTTGCCTTAGAACGTGTTTTGTAATAACGTATTTTTTGGGGCCTTTATGCACAGGTAGTTGAAAGGGGGCAAAATAGAGGAACAGAATATGTGGGTGAGTGTATGTGGGTATGCACATATATACACATGTATGTATAAACACACTTTTTTTGTTTCTTCAATAGGTATACTTAAAAGGACTATATCGGTTCTTAAAATTTGCGCATAACTTTGAACAGTGATCAATAAAATAATTATTAAAATAGGAAAAAATAAGTGTTGATTGTAATGTGTGTAATATGTTTATCATGAACAAAGAGAAATTCTGTAAAAAGTTTTTCAGTTGTTTATGAACACAGTAGAGCACTGGGGTTTCAACCCATGAAGGTAACGTTGCAATTTTAACAAAAATTATACTTTTGCTTTAAGTATTCTTACTAATATTAAGTATTACAAAATTACTTAAAAGAAAAACTTATTTTAGACACTGTAATAACCACTTTGTGGAGGGAATAATGTATATAAAACATCTTTCATTATTGGGAAGGTGAGACTTCTTGCCAGCCTATCAAGATGTTAGGCAGTTTTGCCTAAGTCTTAGGAATATATGACATTGTTGAGTCAGCATGACTACCAGCATGTTTCGAATTAAATGCTCTCTCACACTAATTGTTAAGAATTCTTATTTGTTAAAATATCCTGGGATCCCATCTCTTTATTGTTTAAGAAAAAGGACTAAACACATTTGGGTTAAAATTAAAGAGGTAATTGTCCTAGCGGACAACTTTGCAAATTCACCTCTAATGGGAGATTCCTCACACCTTTTTTCTGCCCTAGTTATTGCTACTTCTAGTGTTGTCATAAATTAGTATATGGCTTTATTGATTTTAGTGAGCAATGGGAATGATACTCGTTTTCTCATTGTGGGATTAGGAATGAAAGAGTGTCTTTGATGTGAACGACATCAGTGAATGACATTCCATTACACTGAAAGCTTTCAGCACTGGTTCCTAATCCTGTAAGCTACCTGTACATTACTAACTTCGTATATATGAATAGGTAGATGAATCGGTCAGGCGCATGCGTTTATTTTTTCAAGTTGCACCCTAGATTTCAAATATACAGAAAGGGAAAAATTCTAGGAAGTAAAATGCATGGGGTTGAATTACTCCTCATGAATACTCATGATTTTCATGAGAATGCTATGGAAGAAGTGTATTTTTAGAAGGTATTAAAGGATGATTGAGCAGTTTGGAGGAAACGCATGCAGCACTGAAGCACATGGTTTAGTGGTTAATGGGGGGGGGGGTCGGCTGGATCCTTGAGGTCTCTTCCAACCTTAATGATTCTATTCTATTCTATTCCCATGCTAATTTTCCGAAATGGGAAATATTGGACAACGTGAAATGATCACCTTAAAAAATTATCATCTTAGCTTGCGTCAGAAATAGCTTGGCCAGCAGGAGTGGGGGAGTGATTGTCCTGCTGTACTGGGCACTGGTGAGGCTGTACCTCAAGTGCTGTGTACAGTTTTGGGCCCCTCAATACAAGAAGGACATTGAGCTCCCAGAGCGCGTCCAGAGAAGGGCAACAAAGCTGGTGAAGGGTCTGGAGCACGAGTCTTATGAGGAATGGCTGAGGGAACTGGGGTTGTTTAGGCTGGAGGAGGCTGAGGGGAGACCGTATCGCTCTGTACAGCTCCCTGAAAGGAGGTTGTAGTGAGGTGAGTGTTGTTCTCTTCTCCCAAGTAAGTAGCAATAAGGTGAGAGGAAATGGCATCAAGTTGTGCCAGAGGAGGTTTAAATTGTGTATTAGGAAAAATTTTTTCACCAGAAGAGTGATCAAGCATTGGAACAGGCTCCCCAGAGAGGTGGTGGAGTCACTGTTCCTGGAGGTGTTCAAAGAGCATGCAGACACGGCACTTGGGACATGATTTAGTAGTCATGGTGGTGTTAGGTTGATGGTTGGACTTGATGATCTCAGAGGTCTTTTTCAACCTTAATGATTCTACGATTTTATGATCAAGATATCTGGCTATTTATTTGACAAAATTAAATGTTTTACTTTTTCAAAATACTTTGTACCTGTCTAGTTGATTATGATATCTTCTTATTAGATTAAAATATCAGTGTATTTTTAAAGAATTGAAGAAATATTTTTACTTTTATGAAAGCTGTGAAGGTGAATACAGCAAGCATGAATGTGTATAATTTGGTAGTAGTGCTAATGCTAGCATATGTTGTGTAATTAAATACTTCTTTTCAGATGCAGTGTTCAACTGTATCACAGACATCACTGAACTGCATGGTTCCTACATACATACATACATACATGTATATCTAGGCTGCTGAAGCACCTGAGGTAGATAGTGATTAGGAGAATATCCAAAGAGGTGGTGGTACCTAATATAGCAGTAAAATAGACCTTGATTTCCTGTTTAAATAATTTGATGTTACTGATTCTGATGAAACAGCAAAAAACTAGTAGAAACGTTCTGTCAAACATATTGTGATCTATTTTGTGGACGTGTGTCAACAGTTCATGTCAGGCTGGATCTTACTGTCATGGAGACTGGCACTCATTATTTTTTTGTTTGCAGATTATGAAGAGTGATTTTTACCTTTTTTGAAACTGGTTGTTTCAAGCCTGCCTCTTCTTAAGACACGTGTGTTTTGAAATGCAAATCATGTTTGAAGAGAGTAGTTGGCAGTTGTTCAGATGCATTTGTGTCAAGAGCTGTTCAAAAATTTCTATACTTGTGAAGATAAGTCTTAAAAAGTCATCTTCTTTGGCACTGTAGTCAAACAGACTGTGTTATGTAGTATGTTGCATACAATAAGGACTAAATAAAAACTGTATAAAGGTATGCATAGCAACATTGACATTTTTCATTTTTCACTATTTGAACATTTAGTTCATAGTTGATATTCCCTTTTGAAAGAGACTGAAATTTTCATAAAAGTTCTAAACTTGATATTTTTTACAAATATTCAAGGTAGTAGAAACACGCTAAACATGTTTCCTGAGTATTTACCTAAAGCTTGAAGTTGGAAGTGAATTCTTCAACAGTGATCTGTAATTTCCAGGAGGTTACACGTTGAAGTCAATGTTTATGAACTTCCTGTATATGGAAATACAACCTAGAAAAAATGTTTTCTGTAGTTGTGAGCACCATGTTTCTAGTGTCAGTCACAACAATATTTACTAAAAATCGGGAAGTGGAGTTGCATACATTTAAGTATATGTGGTTTCCTTAAGTTTCAGAACAGTTTGCAACAATTATGAAATGTTTCATCTAAAGACTGCTGGAGAAGTGAAATGTCACCAATTTGCATGTGAAAGGTTTGCTTTCCAAACATAAGTCTTGAAAGGTTTGATTTAGAATTGTTTAAGTCTATAATCTTTTATGTCCTACAGAGATCAAATGACCATCTAAAGGTTGCAAAATTGTTCTTTGTATCCTTAGTGTTTGGTACTTCAGAGTGAAGAATTGAATTTGGCTACAGTGAGCTAGCAATTTGCAGTGGGTACTTTTTGAGTGTTGGCTACAGGTCATTCTCACCTCACATACAGATGTGAAACTTAGAACATTTGCAGTAGGCCTGCAAATATAGAGGGCAATTGTACTGATTCCCAGGCTGGATCACAAAATTTCTCCTTACTTTATCTGAAGTCTTTCTGATTACCCTCAAAGTTCAGCATAGTGCTTTGTGTTTGTGTTTTCTGTCTTCAAAGTGTAATACAATACAGAATCAACCACAGAGCTATTTTGTACTAAAGAAAAGAGGGACGGAGACAGACCTGAAAACAAATATACTTGCAGAAGGAGACACTCTTGGTCTCTCTAAACCTGGATGTTGGTTCCCTCCACCGCTGGTATGATAACATAGGTGTGTGTACAGCGGTGTGATGAGGCATATTAAGGAGCTGATCTAGCTGAAAATAAGCATGGGGAGGATGGAAATGCCTTATAGCAGTTGTTTGGAATATGCTACTGAGCTTAGTTTGGAAGGTAGAGTTTCCTGTTTCACTGGTAATACAGGTTTGTGCCAATGTAACCCTGTATCTATAGCCTTTATGGAGTCTGAGGCATCCACTGAATTTTCATAATATATTTTATATCTTCAAAGCAATTTTTTTCCAGGGTGGAATTTGGAAAAATGAGTCAGATGCAAATTAGAAAACGTGTCACAAAAATAGATGTTTATTTTTTGGTATCATGAGTTAGCATCATTCTGTGCTCTTGGATGCTGGAAATGCAGGAAGGGAATGAAGAGGGTTTTTTTTCTTCATGGGCAAGGCTTGGGAGAATATGATGCTCCAGAATCCAGGCAAGTCACAGACTAAATCATAAGTAGCTGCCATTAGCTGTGGGGAATTCTCTCCTGTTATTTTGTGTAATTTTGTTCCTAGTGATGAATATTTATAATTGACTAATTAATGAAGCAGCCTGAAGTTTGTTGGATTACTCCTGTCCGATGCAGTCATTTCTAAGGAAGAGCAAATGGTATCAGGAATAGAATGGAGAAGTAAAATAAATATATATATATAAAAAAGTAGGCAGACCTTGAGTAGAAAATGAGCTGATTTGATATTTCTGGACATATGGATGGCAATGAACAAGTATTTCTACAAAATTTAAAATAGCTCCTCTGAATTAGGTGTCCTAACTAAAAATGAAGGCCATGAGAAACAAGTTTTTTTCTGTGAACTTAGTACTTTTTCAAAGTTATAGCAAGTTTATTATCCTGGAAGGACAAGTGATACCCAGAGGTAGGTCGATGGATGCCTACAGCACAGGACAGAGGAGGGAAGTGCCGGGTGCTCACAGAGGCACTGCGTGCTGTAGGACACGTGGCAAGGCTGATGATATTCCTTCAGGAAGAAGGAATACAAAAGGCAAGCTGCTTTGCTAAAATGTGCCAGTGAGAGGACCATACTAGATCAGAGGAGGCTGAGAGCAAAATAGCGTTATGAAAATACCATTATCCATATAAACAATAGAAGTCTGAGTGTTTTAATTTTCAAATCTAAAAGGGAGATGAAAACACAGGAGACTAAAGAGCCGGTGCTGGAGGGAATGAAGAGTCAAACCAGCACTTGTGTGTTTGTGAATTGGCCAGACAAGAAACAAAAGCCACCTTTGATTTCAAATAGAGCTGTGAAAGTCCAGCTGTATCACAGCTCATATCCGTAGGAAAACTCTCTTCTGTTTTAAAGACAGAGGCTTACAAGGGGTTGGAATTTTTTCTTCACTGCTGTGGGAATACTGCAGTTAGGAAATATCCTGTTTTCTCTGCCAATAGTCAGTCATTTCCAATCTTTACTACCATTTAAACAGGAGCTGTGGGTATGAAATGAAATTTTGTTTAAACACAGATGATACTTCCTAAGGTGTTACAGAAGCAGTATTAAAAGTTGTACAGGGAATACCTAAGGGATTCATCAGATGTGTGACTTCAGGTTTAGGAAACTTTCTCATAGTACTATTGAAGAAGCTGTTAAGTATATTACATTTGCCAAAAACACAGATCAAAGTGAGTGAAAAAATCCTTATTGTTAGAGGCAAAATGGGAGCACAATTATGCATTAAATTGATTTACTTTGGATGAAAAAGATATGCACTGTCTTAACCTTATTATCCTTGCTTCCCAGTGATGACTGTACCAAAAGAAAAAACTTTTGAACAGGAGATTGTGTGTGTACTGTGTCTAGAAGAAGCAGGATTTATGTATCTGATATGGGCCACAAATTAGTGGGCAAAAGCCCTAAAAATTTACAATGAAGTATCAGTTTAGAAATGTAGCTATCCAGCTGCTGGAAAACCAGCATCAGAGAAACACAGATTACTGTAAAAGTCAGTGGAATCACTCATCTCATAATCATACTTAGTACTTGGAGAATGGTTTGAAAAAGGCATAGGTAGTTACTGACTGGTGTTTCATTCAACAGAAAAACGAAAACAAGAATATCTGCCCTGTTGGAATCTGATGACTATTACTGGCACCTTGAAGATAATGTAATTGGTAAGGCAGAACAAAAAAGTTGGTGCGATTTAGGTGCTAGGAAATCCTGCTACTTTGTGGAAATGATACCGTAATTCAGACTAAGAAACAGCAGGGTTTTACGAGGAGTGAAGTGGCCTTGTAGTTGGAGGAGGTTGCTGTCTTACATCCTTAGGTGGAGACAACCCCTGAAGAAATAGGGAATGTAATTTTTCAAATATGGGAAAGGGTTAGAGTTGCTGAGCTGGTCATTTTCACTGAGAAAACTTCAAAGAGGCACTAACCAAAGCACGTTGACATGGCTGAGCCTTAGGACATGATTCAGGTGTTTGATGGCAGGTACCTCAAAGGAGACCTGCAGATTCCTGTTTGAAGAAGAGAGTATCAACGGAACGTTTATTATTAGCTTTAAGGTAGTAGCTTAATTTGTTATTGTAATTTTTATGCTTACATGGGAGAGGGAGATCTGCAAAGAGCTGGTTTGAACTGGTTTGGTTATGTTATGAAACTGTATGGAATACTGATGAGTTAGGACTGCATGAATCAAGTTTTCCTCAGAATCACTGGCTCTGGAAGATTTACTGAACAACAGACAGCCCTGAGACTTTTGGAGCAAAACCAAATACCACAACTAGTGTTTGATTTCCCCAGTAGCCTGGATTGTTGATCACTGGGAACTACTTGTCATGAAGTTGGCCAAATGAGCGACCTGGTGGGTTGACCCTGGCTGAAGTCCAGGTGCCTGCCAAAGCTGCTCTATCACTCACCCTGCTTAGCTGGGTAGGGGAGAAAAGGTGTAATGAACGGCTCGCGGGTCGAGATAAGATAGGCAAAAGTTGTTCACCAATTATCTTCCCGGGCAAAACAGACCAGACTTAGAGAGGAATTAATCTCATTTATTACCAAGCAAACACAGAGCAGAGCAGAACAGTGAGAAATAAAATCAAATCTTAAAATACCTTCCCCCACCCCTCCCTTCTTAATTTCACTCCTAGTCTCTCTGTGCTCCCCCCCTGGGAGCGGCACACGGGGACAGGGATGGGGGTTACGGTCAGTTAATCACACGTTGTTTTGGCCACTTCTTCTTCCTCAGGGAAGGGACTCTTCCCCTGCTCCAACATGGGGTCCCTTTCACGGGAGACAGTCCTCCACAAACTTCTCCGACGTGAGTCCTTCCCACGGGCTACAGTCCTTCACGAACTGCTCCAGCGTGGGTCTGTTCCATGGGGTGGAGAGCTTCAGGAGCAAACTGCTCCAGTGTGGGTCCCCCATGGGGTCACAAGTCCTGCCAGCAAACCTCTGGCATGGGGTTCTCTCTCCATGGATCCACAGGTCCTGGCAAGAGCTTGCTTCAGCGTGGGCTTCCCATGGGGTCACAGCCTCCTTCAGGTGTCTTCTAACACCTGCTCCGGAGTGGAGTCCTCCATGGGCTGCAGGTGGAATCTCTACACTCCATCACTGCTCCTCCATGGGCTGCAGGGGGAGAGCCTGGCTCACCATGGCCTTCTCCATGGGCTGCAGGGGAATCTCTGCTCCAGCACCTGGAGCATCTCCTGCCCCTCCTGCTTCACTGACCTTGGTGCCTGTGGAGTTTCTCACATCTTCTTACTCCTCTCTGGCTGCAAAAGCTCCCGTGATTGTTTTTTTCCTTTTTAAATATTCCAGAGGCGCTACCACTGTCGCTGAAGGGCTCGGCCTTGGCCAGTGGTGGGTCCATCTTGGAGCCAGCTGGCATTGACTCTGTCGGGCACAGGGGAAGCTTCTAGCAGCTTTTTGCAGAAGCCACCACCCCTCTGGCCCCCCCCTGCAAGAAACTTGAAGTTTCTTGCTAGCAGTGGTGGGGATAAATCAGAAAAAAGGCAAATTTTGTATCAATTGACAAAAGCAGTCTAAAAGTAATTTTTTGTCGTTGCTATTCTTTGGTGCACCGTGATTAGCTAGTAGTTTTTCTGGTGAAGAGGCTCATCCATGTAAGAATTATGTTTCTGGTCCTGTTACGTGCTGGAATTGTGCTGCCTGACCCAGAACAAAGAAAAATGTCAGCTGCAGTGGGTGTCCTAAACTAACACTGCATTATTACCTATGTTATAAAAGGAAATTGTAAATGAAGCATAAAAATCAGTGAAGTAAAAGATGATTTGGAAGTAAAAAAATCTGTGGTGGTATATTTTAGGGTGAGAAGAAAACAGGTTAAGATTTCCAGTGAAAGAAGAAAAGATGAAGAAAAAATCATGAGTTCACCTTATAAATGCTCCTCTCTAAAGCAGAACAGGAGACTCTTCAATGTTGGCTGACATGCCAGTTGATGGCATGCTGTCAGTCAAGCCTCAAGGTGGTGTTGCTGTGAATCTATGAATCTCTAATTAAAAGCCGATCTAATGGTTGTTCCGATAGTTTCCTCTCAAAATTTAGAACTTTTATGTTTCATTACTATTTTTGTGGCAGACTTTGACATATTTGACTACATCTTGATTTGAAATAATCAAGTTACTAAGTATACCTGGACAAAAATGGTATTAAAATGGGTGAGGAGTGGAAAGGAAGCTTAGTTTTGATGCAGGTATTATGTACTTGACCAGTCTTGTTCCACTTTTCTGACTCCCTGTGTACTTGGGTCTTAATTCTAGAAACTTGTGACCTGCCTGTGTATGTATTTTAGCATTAAAATGTTTTAGGAAAAAAAAGTTATTTAATACAACAAGAGGCTTCCTAGTCCAGTGTTAAAGCTGTTGGACTGTGAGGCTTGAAACTAAGCCTGTAGGTGCAGCTTCAGCACTAGCAGTAAGCAAATTCATACTCCCTGTCTGCAAAATGGTATCGACATTATTTGTAAAACACTTTATGGTCTGCAGGTAAAAAGGGCTCTCTGAGAGTGAGATAACATTAATGGTCTTGGTAGTGTCTGTTCTGTGTTATGTCTGTATTGCATTTGACACAGCATTGCAACACTCCGCATGGTGCTGTTCTGCCAGCCGGTTTTCTCAGTCAGTGTGGCATGTGTTCGTACCTGAAAGGAGGTTGTCGTGAGCTGGAGGACTGGCCTCTTCTCACAGATAACTAGCGACAGGACAAGGGGGAACGGCTGCAAGTTGCGCCAGGGGAGGTTCAGGTTGGAGATTAGGAGAAATTTCTTCTCGGAAAGGGTGGTCGGGCATTGGAACAGGTTGCCCAGGGAGGTGGTGGAGTCACCGTCCCTGGGGGTGTTTAAAGAAAGGTTGGATGTGGTACTTAGGGACATGGTTTAGTGGGTAATAGGTGATAGGGGGACAGTTGGACTAGATGATCCTGGAGGTCTCTTTCAGCTTTAATGATGCTATGATTCTGTGATTATATTTCCCTCTAATATTTCTTCAGGACATGAATATCCCCTCTATCGATCTTAAAACTGGGTTGTACCAATGGCACCCAGCAAAACAGCCTTCACAAATGCATGGTGAATCATTGGTAAAATATGATCAGCAGTCATTAACCCCACCCTTCCCACATTCCTGTAATCTCGCTTGGATCTCTTTTTATAATCTGGTGTATTTTGATAAAGTTTTCATGAATGAGAAACCATTCTTTTCTCCCCATCCCCTCCCAGCACATATATGTTTTAGGGTAAATAACATGGCCAGTATCTCTTGGCTAGCATTATAAAGAGGAAGCAGAACCTTGCAGAAGGTGAAAAACCAAGCTCTTCGTTTTTCTTGTTAACTCGCTGTCATGCACTGTTTCTTTTTCTGAGAGAAAACCCAATTATTTTATGTATTTCAGAGTTGGTTACAGGTTTGGTTTTAGGAGATTAATTCCAAGCACATTAAAGCTAATTAAGGATTTGTACAGATCAGTGGTCTCTTACATTTAGCTGTGCATTGTGTTTTACTGGGTAAAAGATAACCAGTTGGCTTTCTCACCACTGCAGTTATCTGCTGAGCTTCACTGGATATCTATGCCCTACTCTAATCTGATACATGGCAGGGGGAGCCAGAGTATTTTATTTTTCTGTTTGTGTGCATTAACAATAGGCCTACTTAACCAGCAGTTTCTCTCCCTGTTTTACTGAAAGATCAGCTGCCCTGCATTAGTTAAGCCACAGTAATTTGATTGTGCCGTACACAGTTCTGCATCCAATAGCACAGATAGCACTTTTGGCAAGAGGGCAAAAATAGCTTCAGAATATCTTTCATCACTGGGCCATCAGTATCTCTGGGTTCTTTCTCTCTGTGTAGTTCAGAGCTGGCTTGAGAGAAAAAATAATTTGAATGGAGGAACTGTTCAGAGGGTAGTAAACAAGATGCTCAGATCTTAGCCATTACGTAATAGGTTTTGCCCTAACAACTTGTCTCCTATTTTCCAAAGTGTTTTGATGACTTTTAAACTACAGTTATGGAAGATACTGATCAGGATATTTTTAGCATCAAGCATTTAAAAAATAATATGTTGTGCTCCCAGAATATTGGCTTTAAGTATCACAGGTTTTTAAAAACTCAGTTCAGTGAAGTGATGCTTTCAAGATTTTCTTTCTTTAGCTGGAGAAACCTACTGACTGTGGTTTTTAATATAACTTTTATTTGAAAACTTAGCTTTTTTAAGATATGTGATGGTGTTATGCAAGTACTAGGAATAATGATAAAACTGCAAAATGCAACAAAAGAAGTAGAACAAGAATTAGTACATCTGTGCACCCGCAATAGCAAGCTAGAAGGAGTTAATGAAAGGCCTTGTTACCTTCCCAACTGTGGCTAAGATACTAGTAAGAAATTGGCCAACGTGAATATTGCAGCTGAAAATGGAAAGGGGCAGCAGAGGAGGCGGCTGCCTAGGAAAGGGTCACAGACACTGCAAAAAGAATGTGAAATGGCTATGTGAAAAGCAAGTAGGAGGCTGAGGCTGATAGAGAAGAGATGCTTTCTTCTTGTTATATGCTCTTGTGGTTGAAGTTCTGAAAGGTGGGTGAGCTAGCAGGCATTACCTTGCTTCAAGAAGATATAAAATATAAAAAAGTCAAGATTTATTGAAAGGCTCAAAGCTAGATCTGCTGTTCTGAGTTTGGATGGGCCTCCAGGCTGTCCAGAGACATGCACTACTGTGATGACAACAGGGAGGTGTCACAGGTGTTGGTGAAGCTCTGCAATGCCATCTTCAGAAGCCTTCCTGGGCCTTATACGTTCAGCTGGGAGCAGTACGAGGCTGAAAGGCTCATGCAGAAGCAGGAGAGGGGAAAGACTAGAGTTACTCTTTCCTAATTTATGTAAAAATTGTTGTGGTCATCTTGCTTTTCTTCATCCTATCTTAAGTGACTTAGATTGTACTTTGGTTTGTTCGTGTTAGACAGGTTTGAAATCTACACAGCAGAGGTTAACAAAAAGTTTCAGTGGAACAATAGGTTTGATTTTTGGTAGAAAACGTAATTCAGTTTTTCTTACTGTAACTGCAACCTCTTTTCCTTCCATCTAGGCCATGTGTGTATACGATGGGATCGCCAATAAACAACAGAGCCCTTTTCCCATGCCAAGAACCACCCGTTGCCTTGTCAACATGGCAGGCCTCAGTCCGAACAGCTGCAGGTTTTGTTGTGCTGACGAGTGGCGAAAACTCAGCAGAACCAGTCCAACTTCAAGAAGGTGAAATATATTTTCTGTAGCAAATTATTTTCAATTATTTTATAGTTAGAAATATACCTCAGTAAATAAGTGATTTTTGAAAGAATGAAGTTCCTAACTTTAAAAACATTTACATGTCTATCTGTAATCTCCATGTCATTCTATGGAAAAGTTAACTGCTAAAGGCCTCAGAATAACTTAGTGAGAATTCAAGGCATTTACGTTTCATTGTGTTACTTCTATTTACTTTTTGCTGTGTTTTTATTCCTTTTACTTTTTCCAAACTTAGATATCACTTGTCATAAATCGGCTTTGTTTTAATCACTCAGCAGTTGAACATTTCATAGATGAAGTACCTTATCAGGCTCTTGACAACTTCAGACCTTGGAGGATAATTAACTTTTCAATTTCGGTTCTCCAGCCCAAATGTAGCTCAGCATGCCGATGATTAAAAGCAGTCATTGTGTCATATCTGATTCCTGCAATATATGGAATAGATGAAGAATATCAGGTCAGTGCCCTGAAAATCTGGTCTCTAGAGTTTTTTGACATTTGTAAATCATACTGTCTGCAGCGGTAAGCAGACAAGCGTCTTTCTTCTGTGTGGTTATATTTTATTATCTAAACTTCTTTCTGCACAGAGAAGGAAGTTTTTAAGGCAGTTCCACACTTAATGCAAAGTATGTCTTGCTCCCATTAGTTTTGAGATAATCTGTCAAACAGGGTCAGTATTTTCCAGTGTAAGTGGTTCTGATGAAAAGTAGCATATAGGAAAAGGTTAGAATTAGGGGTTTCTGGAACAAAAAATCCTGTTTTCCCTTTTAGAGAGGCAAGTTTATTCTTGAAGGAAAAAAGAATGAAAGTTGCTTTGATTCGAGAACCATCAGTTAGTCCGTTTGCATGGAATTGTCTGGTTATTTTTGGCCATATGTAAAGCCTCTTTCCAGCCTTGTCTCTGCTGTTGAGATACGGAAAACTGCCGTGATGAGTTGCTCAGCTCACTTGGACAATAATACTTTCCTGTCTCAGCATCAAGAAAGCCAGAATGCTCTTGACTTTGCACTAGGAAGACAGCTCTGCCATCATTGTTTAATTAGTTTAATCCACACATACACCTTGCTAATGAGTTGTTGCCTGTCTGTCTCTCAGTGGTGGCTATGTGATCTGAAATATTAAGAGGAAGAAAGATACTTAATGTGGATTTCTAGAAATAGAAACCTTGGAAAAAATTTCAGGCAGTATAAATTGACATAGGTCAGTTAAAATTGATAGACTGTAGACAATTAGCTAGTTGAAAAGTCTGTATTGTGAAAGAATTGTTTCCTCATTAACATTGTTTTGTGATTCTAGTTTAAAAACCCCAGTAAAATTGTATACTCAAATAAAGAAAAAAAACTAGTTTTGGGAAAAAACGTTTTTAAAATGCTGTTGATGGAGTGTTGAGAATGATATCAGGGTACCATATTGTTAATGACAGCACTGGGGCTTAGTCACCCAAAATCAGCCTTGTTACCCTGTGGAGAACAGAAATGGCTTTTGTTTAAGTCCTTGTAGTTGTTGCAGTGGGTCAGTTTTATGTTGGTAATTCATGTGTCAGCTTAAAGCTTTGTTTGTCTTGGGTTTGGTTGTTTTTTAAAAAAAAAAAAATTCCAAAGGCTAACCCAGTGTATTTCCTTTCATAAGAACTCTGTGAAAGCAAGAAATACTGTAAGAAGTCTTTAAGGGAAAGGCCAGTAGGGAGGAAATGACTCATTTTAGCTTCACTGTGCTAATGAAGTGGTGAGTGAAAAGTGTGAAGTGAACTGGGAAGAACCAAATGTAGCATTAAAGCTGGCTCCTTTAGGAGCCATGTGACAATGGCAAAGGTTTGTGCTGAACTTTACTGAACTGAAGAAAAGCAGCAGGAGCACCTACTGCAGTTCTGCCATTACAGTTTTCCTTCCACCTCTCCTCGAGATGGATTTCCCAACAGTGTGGAACTTTCTGCTTACAGATCTATGCAACACACAATGATTTATGCTAATTTCAATATCATGATGCAACTGTTGCTGAGTTTCTTTAAAGATAGTAGGCTCCAGCAGCTCTCAAAGACTCAGCGATGGGTGAGACCCTCGTTATCTTGGTGCTTACATACAGTTGGAAATGACAAATCAGTGTCAGCTGTTTGGAACTGTAAAAATTTACAGAACAGGTATAGAGGAAGGAAGGGAAAGGAGCAACTTTGTGAGGAATATTTTAAAAAAGAAACAAACCTCAGGCTCAAGTGCTAATCTGAAACCTTGAATAATTTCTTAATGAAGTTAAGAATACAAATTCATTACTGATTAGCAGGACTTTCAAGAGTTAAAAAGTTCAAAATTGTCTGTAATGTTAAATAACCTGCCCCACATAGATCTTCTTGTTAGGCAGTTATGAAGGGCATATGAAATCTATCCAACATAAAATTTTGTGGAGGAGGAAGCACCTTCAGAGGGTGGAAGTAAGGACAAAGTAGCCTGGCAGCAATACAGGGAAACTGTCCAAGCAGCCAGGGATCAGGTTAGGAAAGCTAAAGCCCTGCCAGAATTAAGTCTGGACAGGGACATCAAGGGCAACAAGAGAAGCTTCTATAGGTACATGAATGATAAAGGAAGACTAGGGAACATGTGGGCCCTCTCTGGAAGGAAAGAGGAGACTTGGTTACTTAGGATATGGAGAAGGCTGAGGTACTCAATGGCTTTTTTTGCCTCAGTCTTCACTGGCAAGTGCTCTAGCCACACCACCCAAGCCATAGAAGGCAAAGACAGGGACTGGGAGACTGAATAACTGCCCACTGTAGGAGAAGATCAGGTTCAAGACTATCTAAGGAACCTGAAGATGCACAAGTCCATGGGACCTGACGAGCTGCATCCACCGGTCGTGAGGGGTCTGGCAGATGAAGTGGCCAAGCCACTCTCTGTGATATTTGAGAAATCGTGGCAGTCTGGTAAGTTCCCACTGACTGGCAAAGGGGAAACATAATCCCCGTTTTTAAAACAGGAAAAAAACGAAGAAGCAGGGAACTACAGGCCAGTCAGTCTCACCTCTGTGCCTGGCAAGATCATGGAGCAAATCCTCCTGGAAGCTGTGCTGAGGCACATGGAAAATAAGGAGGTGATTGGTGACAGCCAACATGGCTTCACTAAGGGCAAATCATGACTGACAAATTTGGTGGCCTTCTGTGATGGGGTTACAGCTCTAGTGGACAAGAGAAGAGCAAGTGATGTCATCTACCTGGTCTTGTGCAAAGCATTTGCCACTGTCCTGTACGACATCCTTGTTTCTAAATTGAGAGCCATGGTTTTGATGGATGGACCACTCGGTGGATAAGGAATTGACTGGATGGTCACACTCTAAGAGCTGTGGTCAATGGCTTGATGTCCAAGTGGACATTAGTGACGAGTGGCGTTCCTCAGGAGTTGGTACTGGGACCGGCACTGTTTAACATCTTTGTTGGCGACATGGACAGTGGGATGGAGTTCACCCTCAGCAAGTTTGCCAGTGACACCAAGCTGTGTGGTGCGGTCAACACACAGGAGGGAAGGAATGCCATCCAGAGGGACCTTGACAGGCTTGAGAGGTGGGCTCATGACAGTCACATGAAGTTCATCAAGGCCAAGTGCAAGGTCCTACATGTGGGTTGGCACAATCCCAAGCACAGCTACAGGTTGGACAAAGAATGGATCGAGAGCAGCCCTGAGGAGAAAGACTTGGGGGTGCTGGATGATGAAAAGCTCAACATGAGCCAGCAGTGTGCACTGGCAGCCCAGAAAGCCAACCGTGTCCTGGGCTGCGTCAGAAATAGTGTGGCCAGCAGATCGAAGAAGGTGATTCTCCCCCTCTTCTCTTGTGAGAGGTCACCTGGAATACGGCATCCAGTGCTGTGGTCTTAAACATGAGAAGGACGTGGAGCTGTTGAGTGAGTCCAGAAAGGGCTGTTAAGATGATCAGAGGGCTGGAGCACCTCTCCTACAAGGACAGGCTGAGGGAGCTGGGGTGTTCAGCCTGGAGAACAGGAGGCTCCGGGGAGACCTTATAGCAGCCTTCCAGTACCTAAAGGGGCCTACAGGAAAGCTGGTGAGGGGCTGTTTATCACGGAGTGTAGTGATAGGACAAGGGGTAATTAATGGTCTTAAGCTGAAGGAAGGTAGACATAGATTAGATGTAAGGAAGAAATTATTGATGGTGAGGCACTGGGACAGGTTGCCCAGAGAAGCTGTGGAGGCCCCATCCCTGGCAGCGTTCAAGGCCAGGTTGGATGGGGCTTTGGGCAACCTGGTCTAGTGTAGGGTGTCCCTGCCCATGGCAGGGGGGTTGGGACTGGATGATCTTTAAGATTCCTTCCAACTTAAACCGTTCTATGATTCTGTGATTGTCTTTACAGTTAGAAGACACACCTAAATCCTTTCAGGGTGACTTCAACTAAAATAACTTTTCTTTGCCAGATTATTTACATATAGTATGCTCTTGCTGCACTATGTATTTGTAAAATCATATATAATGGACAGAACACAGAAATACAGTTTTAAAAGTGCAGTTTCTCAGAAGGAATAAGCGTTTTGGCAAGCAGTTGTGAATTAATTTATTCTGAATAGAATTACAGGTTAGCTGAATGTTTTTTCCATTAGAAGTTATATTTATAACAAGCGTGCAGGCAGAGAATAAGTGAACAACAAGCAGGGACAATGCCTTCATGATTTTGACAAAGCTCCTACATCTCTAGATGCATGGATGCTGTGAACCAGTGCACTACTGGACTGGGTGTGCTGACATGCGCAAATTCCTCATTTGTCAGTTGTATCTGTAGGTTTTGGTAGCAGCGTGCTTCCTCCTGTGTGTGCCATTTTTGCATCATGCCCCCTACAAAACTGTTGCTCATCCTGTCGTTTGACATACAGTGAGGCCACATTTGTCTGAAAGCACCGATACGTCACTTACTCAAGTACAAATGGTGACTATTCAAATATAACCTGTAGGTGCTTAAAAATATCGTGCATTCTTTGTGGCGTACTTAAGAAGAATGTATCAGAAGAATGCAATTGGCAATGCCCT
>VWZZ01001574.1:73143-127155 GCA_013399095.1 Psophia crepitans
GGAGACAGCGAGTGTGTCTGTGTTTGCGTGGCATTTAGCCATTGGATTTATTTTTCAACACTTGTCAGTTTTACTTTCCTTCAGCATATTACTGTAACACATAAAGGTGCAAATATATTTAGTCCCAAACACCTTTACATTCGTTTTGATTCACATTGAAGAAGCAGATATTCAACCATTAAACGTGAAATCGACTGGCTTGCTTTTTGTGCGGTTACCCTGCCATGTATGTAGTCCTTGACGTCATCTTGCCACCACTGATTGCGGCAAGAAGATGTATTCTCTTATTGAGAGGCAATATGCTGCTAGAGAAGCCAGTGCTACTGCTCTGCAGCCAGCAGCAACAGCAGTTGCTTTTGTTTGTGTTCCCCTCGCTTTTCACAAGGCAAAACAAAAGTGTCCAGCACTTGTGTTGATTGATCTCCGCCATATATCAGGAACTACAGCACGGGAGTTGACAGGTCATCACATGCTACTCATCCCTCTGGCATGAATGTAAGGGTGCTCTATGGGAAGTTCTGGCCTTCAGAGGAGATCAAAGGTCTCTGCAAGTTACACAGAGTTTCAGAAAGCTGGAGGGTTTGTAATCCTTCAGATTTGTCAAAACTACTTATTTAGCTGTAGTTTTATGTGTCAGCACTAGCTCTTACTTTGTATATCGAATGCTGTGTGGGGCTATCTTATTTTTTAAATAAATCATGGACAAAATCTGGATTTTGTGGTGTTTATATTTGTGTTAATGCAAGCTATTTGAGGGAAAATATAAATAAAAATACTCTTAATGTTCTTGCATCAGGCATTAACAGATGCTGACTTTCAGGTGCTTCTTGAGTTATAATGTACTCCACAGGACTCAAATAATTTTAATTGTTTCAAAGCTAGCCAAATGCATTGAAAATTCTAGGAAGTAATTACATCATTCGTCATTATTATTTCAAGTAGAAGAAATAAATGGCCTTTATATTTTTCTATTGCACAATTATAAATAGATTATAATTTCCTACCCCTGTTAAATGTAGTCCTAGATTTTGCATGGGATGTTTTCCAGTTACACCTCACAGAATAGGTGATTGTTGCATGGTTTGTGCAGTTATGACATGATAGATTTGCTTTGCAGAACTGAAAATTTAAAAAAAAAAAATTTCAACATTACCTGTAGAGAAAATATTTTTAAAATATTATGATAGCCTAAAATAACTGTGGAAGGAACTATGGTAGGAATCAAGTTCCTTTTAAAATCAGTTTTGTTGTAAGGACAGGGTATAAGCATTACAGATAAAAGGACTGGGGTACTCTTCCTCTCTTTCTCCCATGGACTAATCCCAGCCTAATCTCTTGTTCTTCCCAAGGTGTCCTTGCTGAGTCTGAAAATGTCTTTGTGGTATAAAATACCGATTTTGGTAAGAAAGCCGTCTCCCCGTTTCAGCTGCACAGTTTTCTCTTACCCTAGAGGTGGTGCTGTCTCCGAGGTAGCAGCCCTGGAAAGCAAAGGGCAGCCAGTGGAAGTCGAGAGGAGGGAAAAGGAGTGGAGCAGAACTTGTCATCCCAGTCTCTGCCCTGGGATAGATCTGAGGTTACAGATGAAGGAAAACAAACCAAACCAAACCACACTGACCTGAAGAAGGTTCAAAAAAGGAATGAAATTATGGGAGAAAAGTGCAGGCTGGGAGACAGGCTGCTGTCTTAGCACTTGTGGGCAAAGACAGAATATACGTGAGGGTTAGACTCTGAACTAGTACTTGCTGTAGAGAAGTGCTGCAAAGATAAAGACTGTTTCAGTCACCAGTCAGTGAATGCACTATAGAAAGAACTCACTTGTCATGCCAGTCATTTCAGTTGTTCAAGACAAAACAACTGTAGAATAAATATATAGTTATCCTACACAGTTCTAGAGTATGAATGTAGAAGGCATCTAAAAGCCCTGCAGGAAATGGATTGAGCCCCAGTTAGGTGTGTAAAGACAGTATAGATCTTGGATCTTGTTCTGGGAGTATCCTGAGTTTGCACGGTCTCTGTAATGCCTGCAAAACATAAGGGGCTTGTGAAAAACCAAGGATCTCTGTGTTAGTTGCTTTTCTTTTCTTTGGGAAATCCTAGCTTGGATAAATCTGAAAACACATACCACGAAAATAACTAACTTTGTTCATGGTACCTTCACCCTCTCGCAAGGCTTGCTCCAGCTCTGCATACCATATGTTTGTTGCTAATTCATGTAAATTTCTGAATGCAGTACATGCTGTTCTTCTTTCTGACTGTTAAACTGATTCCCCATTCATTTTGACATTCTGTTCAAATTACCCTTGTTTTTTGAAAAAACCCTCTATGGTCTTGCTTGCTGTAGCCTGTCTTGCTCAACTTGTTTCTCTCTGTAACCCTCTCTGCTCCCTCTGTTTGCATAGCACCGGCCAGCAGCCTTTCACTTCAGACAAGCTCCTCACTGTTGTGAGAGCCTTCTCCTTTACACCTCCTGCTGTCTGGAGCAGTTTTCTGTGACTGCCTTTTGACTCTCATGCTTATTTCAGAATTCACTTGAAAAGCATTACTTTTTTTCCATTATGACCTCTCAGATTTTCCCTCTTCCTCTGCTGTTATTTAACTCTTAAGGCTGTACAGTTTACGTAACTGCATGGAGCATTTTGTAGTGCTTTGTATATAACAGATGCTATACAAAGTGAAGTATTGTAGACTATATCTGGGCCTTCTCTTGTGCGCATTTAAGTCAATGGTAAAGCTGCTATTAACTTCAGTGTGTGCAGGCTCGGGCTTCTCATACAGTTTGTAGCAATGAAACTCTGTACATCAGGCATCTGGTATTTCAAAATAATAAATTGCTGCTGTCCAGCGTGACCTCTTTCTCTCAAGGTGCCATTTGCTTGCCTTGGCTCATTTGTAGCTTTGGTAAGTTAACAAAAAAAAAGGAGAGGGTGTGTGGAATTTGGCAAAACAGTTATCCTCTTTGTTCCTGATGTATTTCAAGCAAATACGTTCCTTCTGCTCACATACTGACAGGAGGTTAGGAAAATTACAGGAGTAATATGTGTTCACCTGACAATACAGACAGAAGGTTTTTGATGGTAGTGGAGAATGTTGTCGACAGTGGAATGAAGTGAGGGAGTGTGAGTGGTTGCTAGTGCACTAGCATGTAAGAGGCAGAGGCTTTATCTGCCTCTTACAAGTCTTCACAAACAATATTGTTTTGTCATACTAAATAGGAGGTGGAAAATTTGTTGAGGCTAAACAAAAAGATTTGCTTGTCCTTGCTTTGGACAGCTTGGCCTTCTGTGGTCATTAAGGTAGGAAACCCAGAGATGCTTTGCTGTGATTGTTTATTTCATTTCCTCTATTTCTTGTGGCCTCTACTGGATTGGGGTTTTTTTTGTTTTTTTTCTCCCTCCTTTTGATAGTGTTCCATAGCCCTAGTCAGAATACTATTGCAAAAGGACAAGTATTAATGGTCTCTTAAAAAACCCCGAAGTTTGTATATAGTTGCCACAGCTACCATTACTTGCACATGATTCAGCAGGTTGTAACTCATGCTAGGCTCTTTTCAAGAGTAATTAACCTATTAGTATGGTGTGGTAACTGTATTTGTGATTATAAATGAGTACTTGAATGTGCCTCTTAAGCCATACCCTTTTTAAAGGGACAAATGGAAAACCTAAGAAACATTTAGATAAATGAAAAGTATGCTGTCCTAAAATATCCTCCAGTTTATCCAAGTGTGTTCGTAAGTACAGTTATCTTATACCGTACTCCTTGTCTTCCAGAACCACGTTCCTATAATAATAAGACTTAATTTTTTTTTAGCAGCTCCTGGATTACCATCACCAAATCATTGATTTAGGCAATATCCTCTCTGTTCTAAGCTTTGATTTCTTAGTGCCTGTTTGGTACATCAGGTACCTCAGATTGCCAAGTCCAATTCACAAGCACTGGGGTTATTTGTTGGAACTTGCCTATCGGTTTGATACTGTCCAGAATGCAAAGAAAAGATTTTGTTCTATGTGAGGTAATATAATAAAAGAACCCCCATGAGGTGATTGATCCAGTGTTGAAAGAGTTAAATTGTAATATTTTTTAACTTGTAGATCTAAAGGTGCTATTAGATTGCACGTCTGATGCAAGTCTTGGGCAGTAACAGTGCAATCATGTTTAGCTGCATTAATAACATCCCACTTCTGGGTGATTTATTTATAGATAAAGACATCAACAGATAGAGGAAAGTTGCAGGTGTAAGTAAACAGTACTCAGTCCATGGTGGTTATATATGACTGCTCTTACGTGTCTCAGTGAAATTATTTTTTGTTCCTCAACAAAAATACCAGGATGTAAGGTGGGAGGTTTGGCCCAAAATCTCAATTACATAAAAATGTCAAGTACTCAATGTATGCTATGACTGATGAGTCTGTACAAATGTTCTTTTTATTTACAGGTATCTTGAGCTGGTACTACTATGTGACGATGCCAATGCCAGCATCCACCTTCACTATTGCTGTGGGGTGCTGGCAGGAAGTTAAACAGCAGTCCTTCACAGCTGCTGCCCAGACAGACATTGAGTTTTCCTTGCCATCTTCACAAACTGATTGCAGGTTTGTGTTGAGAATATTGTTGAAAAATTATGTATATTTGTGGGTAACATTTTCATTTACTCTGTGGAATGTGAAAATGACTCATTAGTTCAGGAATCAAAATAGAACTTGTTTAATCTGAACAGAAAAATCTTGACAGGAAAATCATTCTAAAAGCATTATTTAATGGGTAAGGGTGTGGTTCTTTTTATGTGGAAACAAGCTGCTTGGTGAGAAATAAAAATCCCAGTGTCCTCTGGATTTGCATCCTGCATCCCGTGTTTCTTAATGTCCTGCTGCAGCAGTACCAGGTCCTCCCTCATTTCCTATAATGCCTGTCTGTAACATCTTCCATGTTACTAGACTGGGTCCATTTTGGATACCTATATGCCCCTTACTAAAATGCTGCCTACTCACTTGCTTTTTTCTTCCTGCCCAGTCACATTCCAGAGTTAGAGCTGGCCTCTGCAGTGGTGTGTATTGATTGTGTACATGAAAGACCTGTGCACTGGTCCCATAAAGTAAAGTTGGACCAAGGATTCTTTTCAATTAAAAAATTACCTGTTGTCTAGCACATGCAGTGGCTACTTAGCTGTCTTCCGTCAAACCTGTAAAAAATGAATTATTTTGGATAGATCTGTTCCTCCTTCCAATCTATCCAAACTGTTCATTGAGTTTAAATTATTACAGAGTGTTAGATGAACAGAACAATACTGTATAGGCCTGCAAATGAGACTTGAAACTAAAAATTAAGTCTCTGGAGAAATACCAGTTGTTGCCACGTGTATTCACCATAGTTAGCAGAAGTCTCAGACATGACACTTGATTTCCTCACATATTGCTCTCAGCTTTTTAAATTCATAAAGTCATAGAATCACAGAATAGCCCAGGTTGGAGGGAACCTTGAAAGATCACGTAGTCTGGTGTTCTGTGGGAATGGGAGCTTGCAGAAGTTTATTTGACACCCATTGCCCTTTGTCTTCTCCATGTGGCTCCTTGTGAAGAGAGAGCCTCTGTGCCCTTTGTAGATGCCCTTTAAGTACTAGAATACTGTGATGAGGTCTCCCTGAGCCTTGCATCCTCTCCTCTCCTCTCCTCTCCTCTCCTCGATGTCTTACTGGAGTTTAAAATGACAAGGTTCTCATAGCTTGCAGCTTGGCTAATTTTATTTTTAAAAAATTCTAATAAATCTTGAGAGTAGGATTTTTTATATTATTCCCACTGTCAGTAAGACATGCTTATTCAAGATTTAAAATAGTTTATAGGTTTGATAGGCTTCTAGAAATTGTTTTGTGTTTTATTCCTCTGCTATTCATGTGTTTATAGTATGACTGCCTCTGCAGAACTGTGCTGTAGATGTTCTGGATATATTCCTCTCTAATGTACAGCACATTGCATAACAGGAATTGTTATTGATCTTGTGCTGATAGAATAAATGAAATTTTCTGTTGTAAAACTCCTGGAAAAAGGGAAGGTTTTTTGCAGGTTTTTGTAGCAAAAAATAGTGCAAGTTTTAGTCAGTGTGATGGTCATTGTTATGAATCGATCTGTGTGATGGCCATTGGATGAGTTAATTGACGTAGGTAGTGTGATGTATCTGCAGCAATTGAGTTAGTGACAATGGAAGAAACAGAACTGTGTTTCAGAAAAAAAACCTGACCAAAAAAATTTAAAAAAATCCCTGCAAGTATGCTGTCTATTCTGCATAGGTGCAAAAAGGAGAGCCTAAGTGTACAGATTGTTTTGAAGTTAATTAGGACATAAAAATCTATATCCTTAAAAAATCTGCTCTTACAGTTATAGACGGTTAATCTTTGGGAGTTAGTGCAACAAACCCTTGTCACTTTATTTAGTCATTAAGACTACGTAGCCAAACTAACATTATGCACAGTAGCAAGCATTTATAGGAAGAATGTGACTTGGATAGACAAGCAGATGTTAAGGTAGTTTCTCAGATAAGATAATGGAGATAAACCCTTGGGCAGCAGGGAAAGGAGGGATTTCTGAAAGAAGTTGCTGAAACATGTAATGTAATTTATATCCAGATGCCAGTGTGTTTGATATAAGGAGACTGTATCAAAGAAAATGTTAAATGGAGCTAGGGTGTTAAGTAAGTTTCCTATCTCCTTATGGTCATCAAAGACTTGGCAACTTTTGCAAGAGATAAGGTAGCTTTTCCAGCTTTCATATTCTTGCCCAATCTCAACTCTGATAATTAAATACAAAGTGACATTGGTTTAGAGCAGAAATATACTGGGTTGGACCACTCTTGGGGAAAAAAAAAAAAAGATGGATGTAGTTTCTTTGCAGATGTAATCAATGAAACAGCTTAGAGTCCACTTCTTTTACAGAAGGATTTATGTAAGGTGAAGTGTTTGCACTTCAGCAAAATGCCATCCTTTTCTACATGTTACCATTTTGTTTTGTGTGTCAGCACTCATCTGGAGCATGATCTTCCAAATATAAATGCTTTGGGCAATGCTGGGTGCAATAACAATAACTGCTTTGCCTGTCCAGGCATAGTAGAACCAGCTTCCTTAAGTTGAAATTTCAAACCAAGGAGAGGCTCAGCGCTGTACAGAAGACAGGCTAGCAGGTGAAAACATGAAGCTGATTTCTGCTTAGATATGAGTTATTTGGACAGATAAATAATTGTGAAGATGTATGACTCAGTGTTTAGGGAGGATTTAACTTACCCCTGCTTCCTTCCAGCTACAGCTCTGAATATCCTGCAAAAACAATGTAAAATAAGCTTGATCCTAATGTGGTACTTTCAAATGTCTACAGTGATAAGCCTGAACTGATATCTACTTTTTTTTACTTAAGAGAAGTATAGTAACAACAACAGAAAAAAAAGCCCCCTTGAAATTTCATTCTAATTGCACATAATGAGTTTGTGTTAATATGTATGAAATTTTATTTTTATAGTCAAGTTTGAATAGGAGTTTTCTGGATAAATATTTTTGTATTGTTTCTTAGTTTTCTTTATATACACTTTGAGCATTTGTTATTTTGATGTATATCCATTATAAAAACGACGTTTGACTAGTCTTTTTTTTTAGTTATGAGTAACTCTATCAGTTCTACTCAGACATATAGTAATGAGTGTTTTCACAGTGCTGCACATGTGTGAACAGTGTGAGAATACAAATGAGTTGGATTTATGCAAACTAACTCTGTCATTTTGATGTCTAGAGGATATCCTTTTCTTAGCATACTCAGTTGTGCACATTTCTGGTATCACATTAAACCATTTTTTTTCTTTTTGTTTTGTTTTTGTTTGTTGTTGTTATTGTTGTCAGATGGCATGAAGAAATCTGTGGTCATGTGGAATATCCCTGCCGTTTCCAAAATCCTGCTGCCAGGTTGCAGGCAGTCATTCCTTATAGAGTCTTTGCTCCCTGGTGCCTTATGGAACGTTGCGAAGAACATTTGCTTCAGCTAATTCCTCAGTGCCTCTCAGCTGCTTACACCACACTGGGTATCCACCCCTTTTCCAGGCTTGATGTTTTGATAGTTCCTTCCAACTTCTCCAGCCTTGGAATGGCTAGGTAAAGAAAATTCTTAGTATCTCATTTCCTGTATTTTGTTAGACTCCCTTTTATCAGCTAGTTAACAGTGTCAAATTCCTATCAGTATAAAGCTGCTCTGCTATTTTTCTTAAGCCAAACTTAAAACTCTAGATCAGCTTCATGTGGGTAGGTTTGTTTGCATCTTTTGTGCTATGATCTTTGATTTTAGTTTTAACAGGGCTTAGGGAAGGAAAATACAAGCTCATTAGACATCTGGGTCTGAATTTCCTCATTTGCCAAACTCAAGTTCTTTTATTCGTTTTACTAATTTAAATACTTGATGCTGCTATCATTTTGTCATGTTTTTCTTTTCTTGTTGATTTTACCATTATGTCTTGACAGAACAAGTGCATGTTAAAATAGAGACCTATAGTTTAAGCCTTTTGTGATTTATGAGTTTCTAGTCAAATACTGGTCTTTAGAAGCTCAGTAAGGCAAACTGTTAGGATTATATTATCAAGTTTTTGTGGAATTGTGGAGAATAAAAAGCCTAATTAAATATTTTCGGTTTTATAGTATAATTTTCAGTTGTGCAATGACAATAGAATTTTAGCTCTATTAGTTGTAAGGCAATACCTAGCAATTGAAGCTCCGCATTTGCTTTTTATTTTTCTTAAAAATATATATATTCAAAGTTGATAATGAGACAATGTCTGTTAATAGCAGAGAAAGAAACACTATTTTTATTCACTGTTTGTCTATTGCCAACAGTAGAGTGGATTCGTTTAGGCAGATCGACAAAGCGTCCAAGGGAAGAATTATATGCAAAGCTCTGTTAGAATGATGAGGACTGAAAGTAAAGGTATATTCCCAGACTTCTGTTTTTGTGTTTTGGAGTTCTTGGCACAGCTGTCAAGTATGTTTGATATCTAAAGCAACTTCAACAAATTGCAGAAATTGTCAGTCCAACTGTTTAGATGAACCAAAAGTTTCTTTCTTATTAGAACCTGAATTAGTCGAATAATCAAATAAGGAAATATTTTGTTTCATGCTACGTGTTTTGTTTCATGATACCTGTTATGTCTCTAATTTACATAGATTTTACACAGATATTTTTCACTTTCTATCCCTAAGGAGCTGTCCTCCTTAGGGATAAAGGCAGAAAGTTGTGCTGGTGTGTAATAGTATTGTATAGTTTTTAATTTAAGTTTACAGTCTTTTTTTTTTAAATGAAGATCTGTAGCATTCAAAACTTAAGCATTCGGAGACCCTCCTCTGTCATGTAAGTGCCGTTGCTTTCTAGATACTTTGTACTGGTTACTGAGTTTTCAATGGTAGCACTTTACTTAATGAACCCCTAAATGAAAACATCAAGAAGCTTACATGAGTCCTGGTTGCTTTGAGCACCTACCACAGACTACACTCTCTGATGCTTTGCATAGTGGTTTCATTTGCAGATAAGTGTGATGTTGTGTACCATGTTCTTGTAGCCATATGAAATTGGTCGAGCTGCTTAGTGATTTACTCTGCCTTGAAAGACATAATACTGAAAGGTTGACACAGGTCCTTATGGATCAGCCCTGTAACTGAGGAGGAAACTGGCTGTTTTATGGTGTGATAAGAACAGTGATCAGTGGAGCCATGGAGGGCAAGACACACAAATAGTACAAAATGAAAGGGGAGAGAGATGTCTAGGCCAAAGTGACAGCATACAGTAGGAGAAATCTTCAAGATTCATATGTTGATATGCTACTGCTCTTTGAGAAGTTGTCAGAGCTTCCCCTGCATGTGCCTTTCCCAGAATTTATATGGAAAAGTTGCCTGCAGGGTATTCTGTTGCAAAACCATCTGTGGTTATCTGAGTCCAGATTGCGTGTTCAGAATATTGTAATTGTGCTTTCCTTGTGAAGGAGATGAGAAAAACCCGTGCTTTTATTTCCCTGTGCTTCTTCTAACCGCTGTCAGTTCCAAGTGATCCATATCACTGAATATAAGCAAAGGATGAAAGAAAGAGCATGCATACTTCCTGATGCTTTTCATTCAACAGTTCATCAAGCCAAGCACGTTCAAATTTTTCAAAATTGAAATAAAGGAATAATTTAAGCTGTTTAAATGTCAAGCTGTATTTGGACTGCAAAGGAAATTAAGTAGTGACTCATAATAGCTCGTTTGTTCTTGTTGCATGTGATTTTTCGAATAGAGGCTTCTATGTATATAGCAAACTACTTAAATGGTTAATTCCTGTGCATGCAATGATAATTACCTAAATGACTTAAGTTAAGAGTAAGCTATGTGCAAAACCATGTCCAAACCCACATTAAAAAAAAAAAGCTAGCTATTATCTTGGGTTAAAAAGGGTGCTGTAGTATTTATTTTTTTATCTTCTAGTCTATCTGTAGCAGTATAAACATAACACAGCATGCCAGAACAAAGGGGCTGTTGTTTTGAGAATTCTAATTGTAATCCTGTCTGCCCGGGAAGGAAGCAGTCATAAATTTTAGCCATTATCTGAAGAATCACGGTTTTACAGCATTTGGCACTTTCCTTTGTCTGTTCCTCATTAGCCAATACTTACTGTGTTTTTTATATCCCAAAATACTTCCCTTTACTTAAGGGGGATGTTTCTCCAATATTTTAGACTGGTATGAAATGATAATAATTCTTGCACAGAGTGACCTAATAAGGCATTTTAAGCTATTTCAGTAGCTGCTACTGTGGGTCAGTTCTATTTCGCTTGAAGTCTGACAGATGCGTTACGAGAAAAACTCTAGTTGAAGGCATATTCATTTTACTTGTGTTTTTGGTACGTCTCCTCCTGTGTTTTTTAATTTGTTATGGACTTCTGTATGGAAATGGGATCTTGACTGTATATAATAATTTCAATCATCCCTTCTTGCTTCCTGCAGGTCTTTGAAGCTGGATTTAATCTTGCACTCTCTCTTGGTTTTACATTATTTAGTTCAAGATTCAGTATAGCTTCTCCCAAATTTATGCTAATAAAAGAAGAATGTGGCCTACATGTCTTTATTGGAGATATTATATTAAACTGTACATATACAAAATGAATAAAGCATTGTGGACCGAATTTAAATAACTGAGAACCCAGAGATTTAATTCTTTCTGTCGAATTACAAGTTTCATGAATACCTCACAGCACTTAATTATCTGATTTTAAGTTCTCTCACTAGCAGAAGAGAGTGAATTGGAGGAAAAGGAGTAGGGAAATGTGTCAGGCTGCAAAGACTCTGGAGCTCCTAACCAGATTGTTCAGGGAAGAGATCCCTGACTTCCCACTACACTGAAAGGTGTGCATCGTTGATGTACTCAGAGAGCTAAGAGGTTAAAAGCAGGAGATGAAGAGTGGCACCATGTTTTGGTGGTGGTGATGATGACATGCTACTCCCTGAGGAACTGTCAACCCCACTGGTATTTAAATAGAGTTACTTCACGGTTGCAAATGCCTTATGTGAGCCAGTAATTACTCATGTGAACAAAGCTGGCTGCAAGATTTCAAATTAAAAAAAGAGTCTGTGTGTTCCCTGGTTATTTGCACTCTTCAAATGCGTTCATTCACGGTCCAGTTTTGTTGATTATATTTAGAAGCCTAGTATTTCAAAATCTGTTCCCACTAACCTACAATTCAATTTCCTTTCCTTTTGGCAAAACTTGAAGAGACTCTGAATTCCTTGTTCTCTTTCATTCCCTGAGGAAAAACGTTCTTTCGAATACAGAGACTCTGACTTTCAGTGCTACCTGAGCCTGTGCTTGAGACCTTGACTTCTCTTGCAGTATTTAATTGCATAAGTCCTGGGGTGGGTTTTTTGTTTTCCCTATGGAAGTTATTTTTTCCTTGATAAGCCAGTGAGGGCCTTTCACAGCACACCAATGTCTTGTGTTTCTATGGCTTTAGAAACTGCTTACCATCTTTCTACTTCTTCACAGCAAATGTGCTGGTTATTTATTTTACACCCCTGGGGGTTGTAAGCCTTTGTTTGCATTGAGTTGAAGTACTTTTTTTAAAACAATGATCTTCACAGTTTTTTGTTTCCAGCACGCATAGTTTAAATAACATAAGATTACTGCTTTTTCTGTTTGAATTAATGCACTTTAGATGTACTAGTTTTGTAGTAAGTGCTGGCACAAAAAGAAATTCTTAGCCAAGCACTACGTGTCAATAACTTGACTAGGCACATCACATGTTGCTGGGAGCTAGAAAAGTATGATGAGAAAAGTGTCCCTCGATATGTACCATGCTCTTAGTTTTTCCTTAAATACTTAGCACTAGTAACTGCTGCAAGTAGGATAATGGGGTAGATGGACTTCTGATCTTACATAGTTTGGCTGTTCTTACAGCAGTTTTGCCCAGCAGAGCTAGCAAGTACGTGGAATCAAAGAACTTCTGAGCAAGATACCAACATTTTAAAAACAGGATTCCAGTGTTATGTTGTTTGAATCCTATTTAGGCTCTAAAATTAGTGGCCCCATTTTCAAGTATGCTGGACACCCTTGAAACCCAAATGGTGTTTGATGACAGAAGCACAGAGCATGCTTGGCATATTTGCAAATCAGGTCAACTTATATAGCTGGCTAAATACGGATTTAGCAACCCAGCTTTCAATTCCTATTTATAAAGATCTTACTCACTCTTCTCTCATATAAATGGTCTTTGGTATTTTAAGAGGAAAAAATATCCCTTTCTTGAAAACATGGTGTATCAGCAGAACAATTGAATCTTTCCAGGACACGTCACTCAGGTCGTTAACTTTTTAAATGAAAAGGGAGAAGGGGAAAAAAAAAAGNGCCTCTTTGATCTGTGTGTCTGTGGCCACCATTTATCCGATCTGTATGTCTGCAGTGTTCTGACGCCAACTGATAAGTCTATAGTAAAATCAGCCAGGACTGTTGGAAAACATCCAAGTCTCAAACCAAAATGAGTCTTTAGTATTGTCTAGTCTTACAGAACTCTGACTGACTGTTTGCCTCAGCTGTAGAAGCCTTTTGTGCGTGTATACGTTTGTATAAACTTCTTTGCACTACGTTTCCAGTTTTGTTACTGTGACAAAATACTTACAAGAATAATCCTTAGCAATGAATCTCTTTAACCTATTTTTCATATATCACTAGTTGTTACCCAGACAGAAATAATCAGTGCAAAAATTACAGTGAAAAGCAAACGTATGATGTATGGAGAAAGAAAAATTGATTATTTTTTTTTTAACTTTTGATTCATTATGTAGTGGAGAATCTTAACTTGGATCTTGCATACTTGTTTGCTTATGTGTGTGGTGGGTTTTTCTTTGAATTTTGAAATTTTCTTTCAATTTCTTTCAATATGAGAGACTGCAAATTGCCCAAGATTTTAATTCCTGATCCTTAAAGTGGTTTTGCATGCCCTCAAATTTACATACAAAATTCCTTTTTTTTACATTCAAAAGCCATACTTGCCTCTTTACTAAGTATGTATGCTGGCAGGATTGTGACTTGGTTAAACATAAGTGAAATTTGATTTAATGATGTAAGGGACTTTAATGTGATTTGAATTTAAGAAAAAGAAAAAGCAATTGAGCTTAGACTTCCTGGAAATATTTGTAAGTAGTGATGATTTGGTATACCTACAATGGGTTTTTTGCACAGAGGTTGGAGTTTGAAATCCATAGTGGAGTCCACCTAGGAGGAAATTGTATCTGTCTTTCTTGTGCTCCTAAGATAAAGAATGAAGCAAGATATTTGCCTGAAGATACCGTGAAATCCATTCATCAAAGCAAACAGAAGTGCTAAACCAGGTTTGAGCATAATCCCGAAACAGAAACAGAAACCCTCGGTTCTGTTTTAAATGATCACCTATGTTGCGTTCTTTAAGAAAGGATGCAAATTACCAATTTTTTTTTCCAGATGCAGTTTTTCCAGTTGGTCTTTTTTTGCTTGGAAATTTATGTATTTTGTAAATCACACACAAACAAGTAAACTTTTTTTATTTTAGTATTGTGGAAATTACATATGAAATCTGTGTTGTCTATAGTACAAAGACTACCATAGAAAGTTACAAATACAGATATTCACTTTGATTTACATGGGGTTCCTTTTGAATAGTAGTTGTTTTGGTGGGTATTTGGCACATTTCTGAGCCTCACGTGCTCTGTTGCAATGCTGCTGTAAATAATAATTCAGTATACCTTGGGGAATGGAAAGGGAAAAATATGATACTAGTTGGGGAGATTTTTTGAAAGAGAGAAAAAGTTGGGTATCTATTTTAAATGTTGGCTTTTGTTTTAATATCAGAAACGCAGTCATTTCTGGATCACAGAATCACAGAGAATCACAGGCTGGTAGGGCTTGGAAGGGCCCTCAGGAGATCATCTATTCCAACCGCTCTGCTAAAGCAGGATCACCTAGAGCAGGTTGCAGAGGGTCACATCCAGGTGGATTTTTAATATCTCCAGAGAAGGAGACTCCACAACCTCTCTGAAGATGATCAGAGGGCTGGAGCACCTCTCCTATGAGGACAGGGTGAGACAGTTGGGCTTATTCAGTATGGAGAAGAGAAGGCTCCAGGGAGACCTTATGGCAGCCTTCTAGCACCTAAAGGGGCCTGCAAGAAACCTGTAGAGGGGCGGTTTATCAGGGAGTGTAGTGACAGGATGAGGGGGAATGGGTTTAAACTAAAAAAGAGGGGATTTAGGAAGAAATTCTTCACTGTGAGAGTGGTGAGAAACTGGAACAGGTTGCCCAGAGAAGCTGTGGCTGCCCCGTCCCTGGCAGTGTTCAAGGCCAGGTTGGATGGGGCTTTGGGCAACCTGGTCTAGTGTAGGGTGTCCCTGCCCATGGCAGGGGGATTGAACTAGATAATCTTTTGGTCTCTTTCAACCCCAAACCATTCTATGATTCTATGATGCAGTGATTCTATGATTCTATGATTTTTGTTTTGAAATTCACAGAATCACAGAATCACACAAATTGGTAGGAGTTGGAAGGGACCTCTGGGCAGCCTCTTCCAGTGCTCGGTCATCCTCAAGGTGGAGAAGTTTTTCCTCATATTGAGATGGAACTTCCTGTGTTCCAGTTTGTGCCCACTGCCCCTTGTCCTGTCACTAGTCACCACTGAAAGCAGTCTGGCCCCATCCTCTTGACATCCACCCTTTGGAGATTTGTAAGTATTTATCAGATCCCCTCTCAGTCTTTTCTCCTCCAGGCTGAACAGCCCCAGCTCTCTCAGCCTCTCCCCATACGAGAGATGCTCCAGTCCCCTAATCATCCTTGTAGCCCTCCACTGGACTCTTTCTAGTAGTTCTCTGTCTTTCTTGAACTGGGGAGCCCACAACTGAACACAGAACTCCAGATGTTGCCTCATCAGGGCAGAGTAGAGGAGGAGGATAACTTCCCTCAACCTGCTGTCCATGCTCTTCTGAATGCCCCCCAGGATACCATTGGCCTTTCTGACCATGAGGGCACACTGTTGGCTCATGGAGAGCTTGTTGTCCACCAGGACTTCCAGATCCTTCTCTGCAGCGCTGTTTCCCAGCAGGTCAACCCCTAACCTGTACTGGTGCCTGGGGTTATTCCTCCCTAGGTGCAGGACCCTACACTTGCCTTTGTTGAACTTCATTAGGTTCCTCTCTTCCCAACTCTCCAGCCTGGTCAGGTCTTGCTAAATGGGATTGCAGCCTTCTGGTGTGTCAACCACTCCTCCCAGTTTTGTATCATCAGCAAACTTGCTGAGAGTACACTCTGTCCCCTCATCCAGGTCTTTGATAACTATGTTGAACAAGACTGGACCCACTACTGACCCCTGGAGCACCCCACTAGATACAGGCCTCCAACTGGACTCTGCACCGCTTATCACAACATTCTCAGCTCTGCCATTCAGCCAGTTCTCAACCCACCTCACTGCTCGCTTATCTAACCCACACTTCCTAAGCTTGCCTATGAGGATTTTATGAGAGACAGTGTCAAAAGCCTTGCTGAAGTCAAGGTAGACAACATCTACTGCTCTCCCTTCATCCACCCAGCCAGTCATGCCATCACAGAAGGCTATCAGATTGGTCAGGCATGATTTCCCCTTGGTGAATCTATGGTGACCATTCCTGATAACCTTCTTTTCCTCCACGTGTTTAGAGATGACCCCCAGAATGAGCTCTGCCATCACTGTTCCAGGGATGGAGGTGAGGCTGACTGGCCTGTAGTTTGCCAGGTGAACATAGTATTCAAAATGCACTGTAGGCTATACAGTCTATAACCTACAGTCAGTTTTGAACTAAAAGAGGTCTTGGATCTGTCTTTCAGCCATCTGAATATTTAGCTTGTTATATTTCACTTTAGTCTTTCCTTCCTCAAATTTGTCACTGTTCTAAGAACTAGGATTAAGTTTTTAGTGCTACAGAATTTAATTAGAATTTTGATGAAACTAGTGTTAATCTACTGTCAGGCTAGCAATTTGATAATTTTTACTTTTGCTGAAGTACTGCTTTACTATTTCAAGAAAATAAAGTTATTCAAAATTCATCCTGGTTGGAGTCTTAGCTGTGATAGCAGTAATTCAGAGTAAGTGGCTGTACAGCACATGCGTTTGAACTTAGTGGTATTTAGACATTGAGAACGTTTTCTGACTCGTAGCTGGAGCCTAAAGTGTAATTTCCTACTACTGTAATCACAGTCCTTCATCCAGTTGTCATTTTGGGATCAAAACAGGATTTGGAGTACTTCAGGCACAATATATTTCCTTACTAATGTGCTGAGCTGCCTTGTTGGTCTATTAACTCTTAACAGATGTTCTCTTGGATGTAAACCTGCAAAGAGAATAAAACAAGTTCATTTCTTGATGGAAAGCAAAATTGGTTTTCATGATTTTATAAAATTGCTACAGTCAGAGAAATATTATTACTTTAAACAAATATCAGAAATAAGATTGATTATTCTTAAGAGCATATCCTTTTCCCCTTGAGAATTGTATCTAAAAGATTAGTAAAGCGAAGAGATTTCTTACTTTCAATGCATCTTTTTTTTTTCTCTTTAGTTTCTTGAAAATAAGTACTTACAAAATACAGAGTTCTTTAACTTCATAAATAGGGTTTCATGTACTTTGAATGGCTGCATCTTTTTAAGAAACATTTCAACTTTTGTATAAGGTAGCTTCTTAAGCTAGATACCAATTTGAGATTGGCATCTTCACTGATGTCAGTTATGTCTGACTGCTGCAACATATTGAGAAAAGAGAGAATGAAAGGTTAAGCTGTTTGACTGTGACAAAGTGGATGTAGAAGTTATCTGCTGCAAATAGTCTTTCTGTTATTATTATTTACCTCCTCCCATCACCTAAGAGCCAAATTGTTTTGCACTATGTCTTATGACACCATAAAAAATAAAAGGCAGTTGATATTTGGGCAACTACACATTTTAAGTATAAGACACAAAACGACCCTTCCCTTCCTTCNCTTTCCCTGCCTATAGTAAGAGAAAGAAAAATGAAAAGAAAAAAAGAATTTTTTTTTTCCAGTATGGCACTGAACTGGTTTTATTTGCTTATTTAGAAATTGTTTCAGAATGTGGTTAAGCTTTTGGAAATGCCTTATTTGGTGCCAGCAAGGTTCTCCTGTAGCATGATTACTTCAAGAAAACATTGTGTATCAGCCACTGTGGATGAAGGTGGTAGTGTCTTTTTTTCTAGGTTATGTGATGCTAGCTTTTCTCATCTAATACTGATTTTACTGGTTGGTTTGGTTGAATGAAGAGATGTATTTCTTAACTTCTTTTTTTGTTTCCTTTTCTACTGAGAAATTATTTCAGGTGTGGTAGAATTATGATATGGGACATTTATTTACTGACTAGGTCTAAAGGTGTCTATCATGACTGTTAGATTTCTAAGTCTTCTTATCTTTCTGATGATGTACGCTGAGCTCAGACTGAACCAGTAGTATAGTCCTAATCAAGAAAAATAGCTTTAATTTCTTGCCTTCTGCCTCTCCCAATCCCTCAAGAAACAAACAAAACTCTCCTCCCCCCTCTCCCTCCTCCAATCCTACAATGAGCGTTCATGTGTAGCTCAGGGAAAAAAAAAAATGAAGCCATGAGCCAAAAACCAGTTACCTATTTTAGAGCATGTAATTATTTGGCAATAATGTAAAAGTAGCCTAAACCACCAGTAATTTACAACAGTTTGGCTAAACAAGGGCAAATTCTGTTCCTTCCCCGTAAACATGACGCATGGTTTATAATTTTAAATTTGTGCTGATAGTTTTGATTCAGTTTTCCAAATAACGTATCCAAAGTAATTGGCTTTGGCCCATACAATTACAACTGTAGCAACCAGGTAATATAGGCAGCTGATGATTTTTCTTATTTTAAATATACTACAATGAATGTTATGGTCCCCGTAATGCTGGTGTAAATCATGAATAACTCCATGAAGTTCTGCGTAGATGTGTCCCATATGCACGAGATCATTATTTGTCTATGAAAATTAACATTTTACAACTAAATCCTAACAAATACAAAGGTAGGTTATCTTGTAAATGTTTGGGCTTTTTAACTGTTAATGAAAATGAGATATTAAATGCTGTCCTAATTCATATGAGGCATGTTGTGTTATTGTTGAAAATAGGAGATCTTGTGCAAATCAAGATTACATACCTGATATTTTAGAGCATGGTACACAAAAAGCAGATTCTGATGATTGCTTTCTCATCTAATTTATCTGAAACTTTTGGGACTCTGAAAGAGGAAGAAATTCACTCTTTTATCTGTGCTTGAGACAGATTTAGTCTTTGTTGGGCCACTAGTCAGTTGTGCACAAAGTCACTTTCCGTGAACATAGCAATTAAACATCTTTTCCTTGAGCCATTTTTGTCTTTCAAATAAAATCAAGGAACAGAGGTGGGATTTTCTATGACCTCCGTCAGTTACAGGCATCCTTAGTTGGGGGAGTGAAAGGGTTACGTTGACACTTGCCTTCCCATTTCTACTACGTGGCTAGTAGTTTGTTGCACTGCTTCTTACACATGGGAAAAAACGGTGGGAAAGAAAAAAGAAAGATGGAGATTATCCTTTCACTGCTTCTCCTTATCTTTGTCGCAGTGTATGTCGTGCTAAGTGTGTCTCCCTGTTTTCCAGCGGAGGAACAGGGAGACTTGGCATGTGGTGTCAAACCTAACAAGTGTAGGCTGCCTCCAGTACTCACAGTAGCTATGTGCGTCTATATGGAGCTGCCTCCTGACAGGCAGTTCTGTGCATAAAGACTGTGTTCTGAGTGCGTTTTATTTAATGATTTGACAGAGGCCAAATCACTGACTTACTCTTGGTTTTGGCTGCTGGGGTATCGAAACTGCCAGGAGGCAGTGTGGGGAAGGGCACAGACATAGCTGTGAAATAGATAAATGTGTTGCGAAGAACAGATAGAGCTGAGCCGTGATAACATGAAGGAAAATATATAAAAATGAGTAATGTCATAGGAACCTGTGAGGGAACAAATTAGGAAGTAGTGTAGCTAGTGAACATATTCCAAGGACAACCAGATCAGGGTATGTTTTGCACAGCTTAGTGAAAAATAGCAAATTTCTTTCTGAGCTCTGAAATTGTGTATGTGACATCAGTGAAGGATAAACATTATGTATGTATATAGTTGCAGCAGTACCACTTTGTGAATATTATTTCTGCCTGATACTATTTTAATTTTCTGCAGTGACCAAAAGCCACAATAAAGGAGTAGGTCTTCCAAAGTACCTCATTATGGCAGGGACCACATAGCCCTGACAAGCAATTCCTGTAGAATGCTTTTCCTTCTCTTGCAAAGTGAAGACCACAGCAATATTTGTTTTCTGAAACTTGAGAAACTTCAAAACTAATGTTTTTCATTGTGTAAGCGTATAATTTCTGTAGGCTTCAAGACAGGGTTATTACCCTGTTGAAGGCTTCTTTGGACCTTTATTGGGAAATGTTTTCATGTTAGGATTGCTCTTTAGGGATGTGACAGTCCGTGAAGGCATTCTGAATTGACAGAAGTAAGTGGTGAACAAGGGAGATAAACATGTTCAGAGTCCATTGCAGGAATCCCGATACTGTTTTGGTTGCTTTTGCTATTTGTTGGAATCTGTTGTTATTGTTATTAGTGATAGTTTGTGTCCTGTTTTGTGGGTTTCTTTTTTTAAATAAACTAACCTAAAAGTTCTTTTAATTAAGAACAAAACCAAAAACCTGCCCAAAGCTGTGAAACAAAGTTTTCAAAGTCCTTTTATGTATTTTTCCACTGATTTAATGTTTGTTCTTACTTCTGCTAGAAGGACTTGTTTGAATGGATTACCTATGAACTGGTGCTAAAAGAGCCTATTTTTCATATTGTTTTTTTCCTTTCCTAAAGTAGTATTCAGATTAGAAGCTTTGATAATAGGAAATTAAAATCTAGCTTGATTGTGAAGCAAGTGGAAGGACCACAGAATGTTTACAAACAGAAAAAGAACTACATGTAAGATTTACGTTTCTCATAGTCTGTGAGTTGAACTCTTTCTGCTGTTTTTGGTGTTCTTCCAGAAGTTTGATTGTCAGGTAATTTAAAGTGAGCAACACAGAGGGGCTTTTAGATCTTTTGAAATACACAAGCAGTGAAATATTTACTCTGGGGCAGAGATTCAAGATTTTTTTTTTTCCTTCCATAAAGCTTGGGAAGAAAGACAAATTAAAAGAAAAAATAGCATAAGCTCAAAATAATCCATTTAGAACATAGACTATGAAGTGATGAAGTTTAAGTCTCTCTCAGCAATGAATCATTTTTCTTGTAACCATGTGTTCTTTCCACACTTTTCCACAAGCCTTCCCAAATACATACTTTGACTTGTTTGTAGTGCCAGTATTCATATCGACACGTTCTCTGGCAGGAAAAAAGCCCAACTTATCACAGCCATCTTCTATAAATAGTGGAATCATTTATTGGTCATTAAGAGTAATTCATTTTCCATGGCTACCAATAGAACTTGTAAGATCATTGTCAGGTTCTTAATATTTTTGTTTCATTGAGTACTGAGTGGTTGGATATAGGTTAGATGAGGCCTTCACCACTACACTCCTTTACAGTGGGGATTTGGATCTCATGGTTACAGTGCTGTTCCGAAAAATATGCAATTTCTCATGTAAACAAAATGTGGTGATTCAGGAGGCAGGAATGCCTTTCTTATCACAGTTGGGGTTTTATTTATGTTTGGGTTTTTTTTATCTTTGAGAACTTCTGCAAGTACTTTATGAAATGCTCATTGCCTCTGACCAAGGTAACTGTATCTTCCTAGACCTCAGTTTAGCTTTCAGTCTTATTTGTCCTTGTCCTCTCTGAAAACTTATCTCAAGTTGTTTTTTTTAATAGCATTGATACTTGGGATCCCCCCTCCCTTTCTTCCAGCTGCAGCAAGTCTATTTTTTCACTTTCATAACATTCACCCGCTCTAGCTGTGTGCTATTGTATAGTTAAATCTCTTGTCCTCGTATTTGTTGTAATTCAGTACTAGCTTTGATCATGACCATTCAGTTAAGTCTTCCTCTGCTTAATGGCTTGGATCCTGTACTTCCTATATTTGCTATTGTTCTTATTTCTTTGCTGTGATAACATTGTGTCAGTTGGAGCACTTAATTCCTGAAGGACAGTGTTATCAAATTCATAGTGTTCAGCAGCTTATTTAACCCTGGAGTCACCCTTTTCACTTCGACATTTTGTTAATTCATTTCTCTCTCTGCCCAGTACCCACATCTGCTAGCACGGGGCTTTGCAAGGGACTAGGTCACATTTTGTTACTCTTGATGAGAAGGAGTAGCCAAAGCGTTCTTTAGAGTCTCATGATCCACTGCTAGTGTTATAAGCAAAGCTCTGACATTTCCTTGCTTTGTGAGGTCTGAGAGTTTCCCCTAACTCTAGCAGCAATGGGCTGCAAGCTGGTCTAGGAGGCCATTGCAGTTCCGAGTTCGGACCATAATCTTTGGGAGACTCCAGCATCCATCAAGAGGCATCGTTTCATCTGTCTCATGCTCTGTACTTTTAGAATAGCTAATCCAGTCTGCTTGGCTAGTGTTACTCTTCTGACGTTTCAATGCTGATTAGTTAAATTTGCTGCTGAATCTACTGCTGAGCTGTGATTATGACCTTCAATAAGCTGCTGCTGCTGTTTGGCTAAGAAGGCAGACCTCATTTTTCAGCAATGCCATCATCAGACGCTGGCAGCTTTGGACTCATTTGGCCAGGGAACATAATTTCCTTTCTTTCTGGCTTCTTTCCACTGTGTATCACTTCCAGCTACTTTACACACCAATGTAGTATCATATAATGTTTCTTTCTTTAAAACTAAATAGCCTTCCGCTTCTTTGGTTTGGGCAAAAATATTTGGAAATGAGCGTTCAGGTGGTTTACCACCCCTTCCACAGGAAAATTTTCTATTTTTAGATGAAAAATTCTGGTTGTTTACACGGTCTGATGGATGGCAGAACTGACATTTTCAGCAAAGTACACATTTTTGGTGGATACCATAGGAAACATTGGGTCTAGCAACTGTAGAAAGACCTTGTGATCCATCGCTGTTATTTTTGGAGCGTGTGTGTTGAGAGGATTGGTTGGCCTTCCCTTTTGATTTTTTTTTCCTGTAATAAGCCGGGAAAGGATGTGGTTAGTAGTGCTTTGGACCTTTTGCTTGAAATGAATTCTATGGATGCTGAACTATGTCACGGGTGTTTTGCCATGGAGGCCTGTAAACATGAGAAATTTAGTTGAGGTAAATGAGTTTACATAATTGGTTTCTTTAAGTCAGTCCAGATATTAGATGGTAAGTACATTATGTCCCTGTTTTGCCTTGAAATCAGACTCAAAAGCTAAATGTAATAAACAGGTTTACAATAACTCAGTGCTGAGCTAATTTCTAGCTTAGCGATGAGCATACATAGAGAAACAAGTCAATAACTTTACGAATGCTTCTGGGTATGTCTTTGTATTTCCGCTTGAAAGAAAAAATCAAGCAAAATAAAAACTAAACAAAAAGTAGTCTTAAAGCCTCTACACCGTTATTGGCATTGACTGTGTTAACAAGTAATAGAGTGCCATTATAGCTGATGAATAGGTTGAGGTAGTCAGTATGGAGACAGCTACATCTAGAGACTATACAGTTGGAGAGACGTACTTTGTACTTGATTTATTCTCGCCTCCTGAGCTAAATATTCCTTCCTCAGCATTGAAACTGTTCAGAGGAGTGCTTATTTTTTCACACTCTCATGTTCCTGTTGGGGTGAAATGATGCACAACTGGAACAGAGATTCCCCTTGAGCTTCCTATAGAAATAATCCAGGTTGCCTGTGCCAAAATCTCCCTGAGAGTTGAACCAGTTTGGAAACCTAAGTGTGAGTGACCGGAGGATTTGCTTTAACAATATTCTGTTGGTGCAAATGAAAACACTAATGTGGGCATAACCAGTATTCCCTGCAGCAATAAACTCCCTATCAAACTGGATTAAGTAGTTTGCATACACACTATGTGGAATAGTGTTTAATGTACTATTTTACATAGTAACACTGTAGCAAATACCCATGGGGAGATCTTATAGGTCGGAAAGGTGATTTTATCTAAAAGAAAGCCTGAAATGAAGTAGGTTTCACTCACTCACTGCCACACTCAGATAGTACACGGTGACCAAGAAGTCTGTCCAACAGTCTGGCATCACAATATTTCTGTCCAGATTTTAGACTCTTGGTCAGCTACCATGACGTAAAGGATGTGTTTCAAGTCCTTATGCCTCCCAGGTTCTTCTTGGCTTGGCAACCAGGTACAGGTTTTGAATATGCCTTTTTGTACCCTATTGGAGTTAACAGTGATCAGTGTTTCCATTGTTTTCTCCTTTGTGAGTGGTCAGGCTTTGATGACTGTTCTTTGTCTTTGGATATCTTTTCTGAAGCCTAGGTGAGCTGGGGTCTTGATGACCTGCTGATCTTCATGATGTTGACACAGGACATTCTGAGAGCCTTGTCCTTGCTGTGTTCCTGTGGATGGGAATGCTACTACACCCAGGCATTCCCATTCATTCTCTGTTCATGCATACTATTGCAGTACTCTGCAATACTTCTGCCAAAAATCAGATGCTAATGAGGTTTTTATCTTCTGTGGTTTAGTTTTTGCTCTCTCTTAATGACATTTTTTCACAGAAGTTTTGTTGAATAGTAAACTCTTAGGACAACTTGTGGCTGTGGTGTTAAATTTGGACGAGACTATGACTGGAAACCAGGAGAGTTTTCAGCAGTACATATATGCCAGTATCTACCCTGTAAGCTACAGTTATGTAAGGCATGTGTCCTAGCCATGGAGGAGGTACAAAGCCATTCTGAATCCCATGCCTTTGTCTCAGCAAGATAAAGATGCTGATCAAGAGTCCACAGACTGCCTGCCTGGGTAATATATCAGTCAGCCAAACAGGACTACTCTGGAGCCTGTGTGGCCCAAGCAGCTCCAGACGATCCAGAAAGAACCATATGGAACCTATGACTAAATACTAGCACAACAACCTGGATGTGATCAGCCAATAGTACTTGCAAAGGCTCTTGCTTGACAGCAGTCAAGTCAGCATAGGTGACTACTACTATGTCAACCTCCAACTAACTGGAACTCTTGCAGAGGTCAGTGTGTAGATGTAACACCAGAGGCAAAATGTGTTGAACGGGAAACTTAAAAACCTGCATGTTGATATCACCATGTTTAAGAAGCATGGAATGATTATACTAAGAAAAGCTTTTGCCATGGTAGCAGGAGGTAGGAGAACTAGATTTGTAAAGCTTTGGAGCAGATCTGTTCCCTGAGAGGAGCTTGATGTGCTAAAACTTCCTCTGAGTTCAGATCAGCAGGTTAGAATAAGCTAAACACTTCACATACATCTGGGCCATTGTTTGAGACAAGTTACATTGATCTGAGAAACTGGTAACTTACATTTTTGCCCTGGTATCAATTAGAGGGTATAAATGCTGGGAAAATGGTCTCCAAGAAGCTGGTAATCCAGAGCTGCTGAGTTTTCCTCGCTTAAGTCCAGCATGTGCAAAGTAGCGTCTCAGTTTCTTCCCAACTACCTCTTTCCTTGTATCTTTGTGTTCTGATGGAGCCTACCAAATCAGCCATGGGTATTATATCATAACCTTCATAAATTGGTTATTGGATGAAAGTGGCTGGTGCTCTGAAAACAGCTGATTGGAGCACCTTTAAGCTCTGTGTTGCAGAGAAAGATTTTGGAAAGTTTAGTGTAGAACAGCCATTCCTTTTTGTACATGTTCTGGCTCATCATTCCTTCCTGTTGTTATATCGTCTGCTGGAAAGCATTTTCCGTCACGCCTAGAATAATTTCTTGGCTGGTGTGGAGATACCATCCTATCCTGACAGGCAAAGGCTGTGTTTCAGCTGTTCACATCTGTGTGACCTCCTGGCTGGACAGTGCAATCCACATCCACAACAAACTTTCAGTGTGGAGGAAATTGTGTAAAAGAGGAAGCTTAGTGCATTTGCTTGAGCAAGAGTCTATTTTGGGCACATGTCAAACCTTTGCTTTTCAGATGAGTTTTCCACAGAATTCAGATTAAATTTCAAGGCTTTGAATATCTTAAAAACACACTGTCATATGGGCACAAACCCCTAAAATACCATATAGGGTTTCCCCATGGTGAAAACTGTGGTGATCTGCAACACAGGGGAAAACTGAAGAAATCTGCAGTTTATCCAGTGAGTTAAATGTCAGTGGGGCTGATGTAATAATTGCCAAGTAAATTCATTCAGGAAGTAGGAGACAGGACATACTGTACTACCTTGCTGTTAGGATCAGTGCTTGCTTAGCATAAATATTTAATGCTGCATATATTCATATATAAAACCCTCAAAGTCTTTCAAAACAAGAAACATTTTTACTTCTGCTTTTCCCCTGGAGGAAGGATCAAAGAAGGAACAATGTGCAACAGCTGCTAGTCACATGGCTTAGTGCAGTGTGATTTATAAAACTGCAGAATACAAATTTGTTTCTAGTTACATTGCTGTTAGTAGATTAGCTTAACTGAACTTTACTCAAAGCAGTCCCAAATTATGCAAGTGTTAAGAGAATAGAATTAGTCCTGCCCACACATATGGTTTATATAGATTGTAAGAAGACTTCCCAAAACTTTGTATTGTTTTATGTTTATGTCAATTAAACCAATTCTGTTCAGTCACAAGCTTTGTTTATACATAGTGTGTGTTTTCAGGAATTATTTACTCAAACATTGAAAGACGTAAAGGTTCTGAGATGACCAGTCCTACAGCAGTCTGTTTTTATTTTATGATTTGTATCTATTCATTAGTTTTGCTTTAAAGCTTAATGAAAGTAAGAGTTTTTATAATCTACAGTCTACACATACTTTTTTTTGAGTTACCAAAACTATGGAAAAGCATGTTTTACCAGTGCAAATATTTACACTGCATCTTAATTATTATTCCTGCAATAGTTCGTTGAAAATTATGTCTATTTGATTAGCTGTGGTTTTGTTTTTGGTTTTTTTTTTCCAATGACATATCATTTTTATTCTGATAGCACTGTCTTTTTAGTGCTTGATTAATATTCACTTGGGAAGTGCTGCAAAAGCTAATCAAAGCTATTGGGACACATTGATACAAATCTTAATTCTTGGGTAGCAGAGCATAAAATAACCATGAATAATTTCATAGGTAACTCAGTAGTATAATAAGAACAACTCTAGAAATTTACTTTAATAATTAATTGTTGTTTTTATTATTTAGTTGCATAACATAAGTTAATAAAACTAACTAAATAAGGATTGTCCTAAGATACCTCGGTATTACACTTTTATTTTTATACACATGCCTACCAGGCATTATGTATGCAGTAAATTAGTTATAGGTATAAGCTACTGAATACATTGCATTTTTGGTGTGAAACTGTGCCATGTGAGCTTCTGTATTACATTCTGGACATGTTGAAATTATTCTTTCAATGAAAGGTATTTGTGTGTTCAATTAAAATCTGGGAAGGAGGTGGCAACATTTTGTAGAAAGAAGGATGGGAATGTATAGAGAGCTTTTCCAGTGATTAGTAGCAGTGATAACATTTTACACTGCAAAGGACAGATTTCCTTTTTCTGAGTTATTCTTCAGTTGTTTGGCACTAGGGGCAGAGTATGGGTGCTATTTTTAAACAGAATTAAGCAAATAAATTCTTTATGCTTAAAAACATCTGGCATCTCACGGCATAAGAACTTTCAATTAATGTCTGCATAACAAGACCGAAACATGCTAAGTTTATTATATTTGCATTCTAAATTGCTGATGAATGCAGTGTCTAAGGAGGGTAAAGCAATAAAGCAGGAATTATTAATATTTTTCTCCATCTCACAGAAAATTGTTTTTTTTACTTGTGTCTTTCTCTTTAGTCTTATATTGTCTTAAATTTGATCCTTTGTGAAGGCAAAGAAGGGCATTTGTTCTTATTTTGTGTCAGCTGTGACAGCTGCATTTGTTTGAGCTTTTACTTGTAGGTTGTTGTAATAATTTGACCTAAAATGGGCAGATGTTTGAAATCCTGTATAAAACCATGTTCTAAACAGTGTAACTTATGCTTAACAAGAATTCTGAATGTGTCAAAACAGAAATACCTTTCCAAAATAACCACCTTGAAAGCAGGAAAGAACAGACCTGTCAGTTCTGTGAGGTGATCCAAATGAAGATATCCGACTTCCATCATTACATTTTCGCTCTGCTTATAATTAATGTCACACATAAATCACATTATCATGATAGCAGACCATTAAAAACTATGCAAGCCCAAAGATTAGAAGAGTCCCGCTTCTCATTTTTTCTAAGTGATGTACTGCTACTTAAAATGAATTTTAACATAGATTAGTTTTAAGTGAAATGGACATTGCACACACTAAAGATGATCCAAAAATCTTATAGCTGCATTATAGCAAACAGAACTACTGGCATCTCTAGAGGTCGGGGCATTCGTGTGGCGCACTGCCTCTTCTCTGCCTGCTCACATTTAGTCATCATTATCTTTACTCCCACAGGTTTTCTCAGAGTTGCCATAGCTTCTGAGTCTCATGAAAAAGGTCAGTGCTCTCCAGAGTATTCATTCTTCACTTAATGAGGAATGTATTTGGTATTTTTTGAAAGTATTACTACCTGAATGTCCAGCTGAGGCCTGACCGCTGTTCTGTGGCGTGCCCTCAGCCTCCGTTGGGAGCCAAATGTGTTCGGTGTGTTTCAGAAAGTGCCCAGCCCTCTCCGGATCACTGGCCTTGCTTTGTAACCAGCCAGGAAATCTCATAACTGTAACTGGCCTAAAAAACTTGGATTTGATACAATGTATCCCACTTTTTTGAAACACCTGCATAACTCTTACTAATGCTAATGAGCATCACATGCTCACAAAGAGGGGGAAGGATAGCCATTTGCCTGAGATTTACATAGTCTGCGTGATGTTATTTTTAAAGATTTCTGGATTGTATTCAGGCATAAGCTTTTCTTCACAGCATTCCTGTTGACATCAGTAGGAGGTATGCTTTCATATCTGGAGAGCATACTTGTTTGTTTTTAACTACATAACATATGGATCAGTGCTTAGATACCAAGATTGTAGGAGCCAGAGAAATACCTAAATAGAGAGATATGGTTGGAATGGCTAAAAATATACACATAGTTTTAGATATTTTAGTCTACTATAGTATGTCTGAAAATGCAAGGCATTCGTAAGATGTTGATTTTGGCGCTTAAAAAAATGAAAGAGATTAATCTGTGATCATTCCCAATCAGTTTATAAATTTAACTTGGGATAAAAATAAAATCAAACCTTGAATTAAACTACTCTCAGTTGATAGATAGATGTGCTAGAAAACTTGCCCTCTACCTGTATCTTTTGCATAGCCAGCTGTAGTCAAGCACAAATTATCCAGATCTGAATGTAATATTGTGCTCTAATCTTGTTGTGAAGGTAATGATACACTATCACATTAAAAAATGCTTGTTATTACATTAAGTTTTTATTAGTCTGCCAGTTTGTTCCTTTTCATTCTGATTAGATTTTGGTTTTACCATTCCAAATTGATAAAAGAATAAATCCTTCCTGTTTATAAACTGTTATCACACTGATCTTTTCTTTTTCTGTTCTTGACTTGACTGAAAATGTGAGATGTATTATAAATCATAGCTAGCCGCTGTCTCCCATGATTTTAGCATTCTGTTTTCCATGTGTGTATGGTACTTTGCCTGTGATTTTTTGAATTGTTGAGGGATATTAGTTGCTTAGTGTAAATAAATAAATTTTAATTAGAATAAATTATTTAGGATTATAATATGATGTGATTTGTGCTATTTGCTTAGCTTTACTTAGCATAAGTATCTAGATTTGCTGAAGCCTTTAGGCCACAATAGAGTTATTTTGCTTAGTAATTTTTCTAGCAGCTGGTACAATGTTGGTTTTAGTTTCTTAGTATGGGAAAATATTTTGATATCACAGTGATATTTTGGTAGTATTTTTCCCAAGTTTGGGACTCTTCAGTTCTCCATGTTCTGCCAGCAAGGCCAGGTACACCGACTGTAAACTAGAAGATAAGGAGGCTCCAACCTTCAGCTGAAACTGCAAATCAACCAGATAAGACCCTGCCTTCCTGGATGCAGAGGAAGAATCCAGTTAGATGTTAGAAGATTCCAGACCAAAAATCACCATTGGACTAAAGGACGCGTGGACAGCGCATGAGGGGCAAGCGTATGGGACCCAGGGGTATAATTGCCTAGCATTTCTTTGTTCAGGGTCCTTCTCTTTGGAGGCACCCAGCCTGGGCTGTTCTTGCTGCTGTACTTTTCAATGAAATTAAATATTTTGTAAAGTCTGATGCCTGAAACTCTGCTGTGGGATACCTAGGGTTGAGCCTGAAGAAGAATGAAATGCACCCAAGAGTAAGTGTGTGTGCAACATGGTGAATGGTGTGTAAATACTTAGCCAGCAGCTCCTCCTTTAACAGAATAGTCAATTTTATGCCTTTTTAAGTTGGTTGAAAATGGGTTTATGTTTTGGAATATGGAATATGTCTACTTGTATGTATCTTTTTGCATGTACTATCAGTATAGGTAGCACTAATACTTCAGCACAGTGAAAAGGAGTACATTATTTGTGCAGTGAGTTTTTAAGTTGGCGCTAAAACAATTGATCTCTTTCACCTTCCAAAGATATCAGTGCTTCTGGTAGCTGGACATTTGGAATAAGTTAAAACTGTAAAAGAAAGAGATTTTTCATTGTTGTTTGGTCTGAAAAAATGTTTAAAGTCTTTTTCTACATGTGACCATTGTGGTCAAAATTACATGCTTGTGCCAACAGGTATGAGATTTTATTATTGGTAACCTAGCTGAAGCAGCTAGGTGGCTAAATTTAAATCAGATATGTTTACCTACAGAGATTTTAATTTCTGAATGAGTCAAGAAAAGTGTGGATGGGAGAATTTAGTTGTGTTCTTTGTGTTTGGTATCACGCATAGGACCAAGATTTTTCATCGTGTGCAAGTTCCTGTCATGGGAGTAAACTAGCAATTGTTGCTGTTGCAATTGCTTCCTAGCACCCCAGGCTTTTCACCTGAATTAAGTACTAGTCCAACAGTACAGGAGTTACTTAAGGTGCTTACTCTGGATGACTACGGTATTTATGCTGCTGTCATCTGTAAATAACCTTAGGATCTCCTAGACTTTATGAAAACTGTAGGTCTCAATACTTTTGCCGTAACAACAGTTAGCTGTTTTTGTACTCCTAAATGTGAGACTGGAAAGGAGGTGGTAACATCCATGCTTTTGTTATGGTAATATCTGCCTCCTTAGGGTTCGGGTCAGAGACGGTACCGGTTTGAAATAGGTTACATAGAGTGCCTTCTGTAAGTGACCCCCTTCAGGGTGTACTTGCACAAGAATCTGTACCTTATACACAGCTAGCTTTTCTTCATGCTGTGCGCTGAATGTATGGAGGGCAATGCACATCTTCCATTCCTTAGTGCCTCTCAGTTCTGGTTTTTGCTTAGGTAAAGCGTTCGGTGGCTTCTAGTCTGTAGTTTTATCTCGTCCAATCTTCTGAAGTAAATTTAAGAAAATTACAGGCTTGTAAAAATTTGGAAATTACAAGTGATTTGTCCCCATTGTGGTGGTACTTCTAAATAAGCTGAGTTTGCAAAAACTGTAAATATGAATAGTATACAAATGCATTTGTGTTACTGAAGTGATTGTGCTCCTGAAAACAATTTTTTTTTTTGTTGGTTGGTTTATGGTTCCCTCCTACTCTTTCCACAGTAATTAGGCAAACAGAATGTTGTGTTATATGCAGCTTAAAAGCCAGTTGCCTTTTCCCAAGTGTATAATTCATAGGGAGAATTAGCCAGTGTTCAGATAGAAAGAATTGTGCTAATATAGGTTCTGTTACAGTTCCACCATTATACCGTAGAGAGACAAGGAGCCTCAACGTAATTTCTTTTCCTTGGTCTTGGATTTGCTTTCTGTGAACCGAGATAAGCATGTTGCCATTCCTGGCTAGGAGAAACTGACATAGGAGGTGTGGATCTGACACTGACAGGCTCATTAGAACTTTCCAGTGGATTGAAGAGTACCATGTATTCTTTTTTACAAGTAGGCTGTTTTTTTCTGGTTAAATTGTCAGTGTTCACAAGTCAAGTTAAAAATATCTGCTCTCTTATTTTGTGTACAAAAGGCAGAATGAAGCAGCTCTGGCAAAGGCCAGCACCTCATTATTTCCTACCACATGATGTTTAAATTGAATATGACCTGGAGCATTCAATGGACAAGGAACTTGCAAATAAAGATGGTTTGGGGTTTTCTTTTCATGGTGCTAATTGCAGAGCGCGGTGTGCTGCTCCAGAAGCCTTTGATGAAGCTCTGTGCAGTAGTTGCACGTATTCCTTTATGAGATCGCACAGAATGAGGTTGCTGTGTGCTCATTATTCATGGGCTCTGTTTTGTAATGTGTTTTGCAAAAATGTCTTCTGGCAATTTCTTTCCTTAATGTTCATGTGGGGCTAGTGAGGGAGTCTTTGAGATGGTCTGTGCTTTCATGCTATCAGTGTACTGAAGATACCCACCTCCCTCTCATATGCATATGGTGCAGGCTCTGCTTTCCCACTATTTGTTTGTTTTGTAGGCTTACATAGGGAGGAGTTGGCTGAGTTTCAGCTAGAGGTAATGCTCATAGGAAGAAAGAAAAAAAATTGTGGTGCTTCATCTGATTCCACTGTTGAGAAAGAATGGTTATCTTCTTGCAAGAAGTCTCCTACTGATTTACTAGATTCTGCTGATTCTGTAGAATGATTGCTGGATACAGCTTTTCTTGTAGGAGGCACGTTTTTACCAAATAACTAATTTGTAGTGAGAATATTGTTCAGTGAGTGGATCTTCTTTACTTAGCTCAATTTAGACCCTCCTGTTTTATTTTCGGATGTGGATAGTCTTTTCATGTGGGTATTTGAGGCCTGCTGTCAGTCATTGCCAGTCAATTTTTATTTTTTAAAAAAACTTCAATTATAAACTTCCCCAAGGCTTGGTGTGTTGAAACGTTTTATACGTGTGAATATTAGAATAAAATTCTAGCCTGAGATACGTGTATGTGTCCCATTGAAATAACGAGTCATACGCATAAATCTAAAGAACTGAACTTGGCTTTAAGCATTTTCTCAAATAGATATAAATTATGAACATAACTTGCTTTCATTTCTCTGTGTGGGGATCTTTAAAAGGGCTCAGAACAGTCAATGCAGAGAAATACTGTGATTCTTGCAAGTGTTTGCCTTCTGTGTTGCATTTCTTGCTTTACTTTTTTCTCTTTTTCTGCTGTCTTTGAAGTTCTCTTCCTGATTTGTATGCAGGATATGCTTTATGGCTGTGAGGGACCCAAAGCTGATGGACTGTTTTGTGTCTGATAAGAATCTTGCCCCTGCACAATAACATAAGCATCAGACCTCCGATACAGCCAGTCTCTGTACCTCTAGGGAGCAGCAGTCTGTTAGCAGCTTTGCTTATGTTTCCTGCATTTACAGCACATTTGTACTGCTGTTTCTCCTTTGGTATTATGACCAGCTTAAATTTCATGCTAATTATGTCAAATTATCAAATAAAGCTACAGCACTGCAGTGGCCAGGAAAATGAGAGCCTGGACAGTAACATATTTATGATCTAAATTCTTCCTGTTTTTCAATTCTATGACTGCTGTCATTTTTCCATTTTACCAGTCCAATGTCCTTGTCCAGACTTGCCTGCAGATGTCTACATTAACTGAAGAACTATTTCTTTACAGATTTATTCTTTGTGGCTTCTTTTTTTTTTAACTGAAGGAAAGTCCTTCTGAACAAATAAACAAAGCTGATAAACTTTGGGAGTTGGTAAGCTGAGTGATTCTTGACATTGAGTAGTAGCCTACATTATTTGTGTGGTAGTTTAATTCAACTTTTTTGCATGCCACTACCTGATCTTTACATAGGAAGGAAGATACATGCCTTTCGAAAGTTTCAGCTTAAAAAATAATACAGTATAGAATTCTTTAAAGAAAAGCATATTCAGCATATTCTGAATAAACCAGCATTATAGATTGGGAATTTTCCTTTACAGGGTTATTTTAAGCCTAAATCCAAATTTCTTATATATACATGACTCAGTAATGCGGGCGTCATATATACAAGATGTCTATGGGGGAGCATTATAGCTGAGCAAAAGTGTTATGTTGCTAGTTCACAATCCAACTCTGTGTCTGCTCCCGTGTGTATATACCTAAATAGTTTAGTTTTGGAGCAGAATACCACCTGACCTTCCTGAGAGGATTTTGACTGACAAACAAGACTTGATTGGAGAGGAAACTTGTCCTTTTCCTGAGGTGTGGTTTAAGGCTCCCTAAAGAAATGTAAGATTTTGATCTGTCTCCTAAGGACTTTGTGTTTGCAGTTGTAAACACAGTCACTGACACCTGCAGAGCCTACCAGTGTCTTGGATTAGTTCCTGCTTGTTAATACAGCAGAGTTAAACTGCGATGGCAATGTTACTGAGAGCTTGAAGGAAGGAGCTGGTAGTTAAGGATCTTAGTGAGCTTGTTTATGTTGACATGTATTATTACTTCTGGCTCCCATCTGATGCTTGTAACATAGCTGAAGAAGAAATTACAGGGGATGCTTCAAGGCTTGGCTCTTATGTGAAAAAGGATGGGACCATGTAGTAAGATAGGACCAGATAGTTAGAATGTTTTAGCCCTTTTGTCACAAAGTTGGGATTTAAAAAGGTTTTAATCCTGCTTGCAGATGCTAAGTTTTATAGCAGATTGAGTATAAATGTGAAATGTGGTTGGACAGTCCTGTGCTGCGCCTTGCCACACTTGTTATGCACAGGCAACTTTTTATTTTTGTTTTTATATAGCAGTTTTTACTGCTTTAAAAAGAAGGCAGAGAAGTGTTGGTGATGCACCAGAATACCATGGTACAAAAGGATTCCCTTTCCCCTCACTCTGACACACAGGAAAATTGCTTAGTATTTACTCATTAGTCTTGAAAGCACTTTGAGAACATAAAGACACCCATGCTGACACTGTAATTCCTACAAAGTGTCAGTGAACTCGTTCATTTCTGTTAATTTGGTAGTTTCAAATGACTTTGTTTCATCTTTCTATCCTTAGCTTTGTTATCTTAAGCCATGGGAAAAGTTGTTTTTACTGGTACTGTGGCTACTTTGAGCGTTGTCCTATGCCTGTTGATCTCAATAGGAATGATAGCAAACTCCTTTATATGTAATTCTTCAGATGTTTTTCAACCTTTCTATTTTAAACTTCTCCTTTATTTATTATCTGCCTGGGAATGACTCTCTTGATCACATAATTTTTAGACTTTTGACATCTGAATGGGATACATACGTACAGTTCTTAATGGTGAGTGATTCTAATCTTCACAGTGACAACAAATTGGCAAATTCCTCAAGCATTGTTGTAGATTTCTTGATGGCTTGATTAAAAAAATTGGGCTAGTGTCTATTGCTAGTACTAGTGCTCAAAACTCAAAACAGATATTCTGACAGACTTTCCTTTCCTTTCAACTAATCATTATTATCTGCTTATCCTAGGCTTTTAGCAGTGTGAGTTAGGTCTCTTTGGTGGTAGGTGATTTCTGTTTCATGAGATGTACGAACCTATTAAAATTTTCGTGGTTTTCCTCATTGACATGTAGCAAGTTGAGAAGACTATTTGAATAGAACTCACTTGATATGTAACTTGAGGATGTAACCAGGTGGATGGATGATGGAAGGGCAGTAGATGTGGTCTATCTTGACCTCAGCAAGGCATTTGACACCGTCTCCCACGGCATCCTTGTGGGCAAGCTGAGGAGGTGTGGCCTGGATGATCAGGTAGTGAGTTGGATTGTGTGCTGGCTGGAGGGCAGAAGTCAGAGGGTTGTGGTCAATGGGGCTGAATCTAGTTGGAGGCCTGTGACTAGTGGAGTCCCTCAGGGGTCGGTGCTGGGTCCGGTACTATTCAATATCTTCATCAGCGACCTTGATGAGGGAACGGAGTGTACCCTCAGCAAGTTTGCTGATGACACTAAACTGGGAGGAGTGGCTGACACACCAGCGGAATGTGCTGCCATTCAGCGGGACCTAGATAGGCTGGAGAGNAATGTGCCCTGGTGGCCAGGAAGGCCAATGGCATCCTGGGGTGCATTAGAAGGGCTGTGGTCAGTAGGTCGAGGGAGGTCCTCCTCCCCCTCTATTCTGCATTGGTGAGGCCGCATCTGCAGTATTGCGTCCAGTTTTGGGCCCCTCAGCTTAAGAAGGGTAGAGAACTGCTAGAGAGAGTCCAGCACAGAGCCACTAAGATGATCAAGGGAGTGGAACATCTCCCTTATGAGGAAAGGCTGAGGAAGCTGGGTCTCTTTAGCTTGGAGAAGAGGAAGATGAGGGGTGACCTCATCAATGTTTATAAATATGTTAAGGGTGAGTGTCGGGAAGATGGAGCCAGGCTCTTCTCGGCCTCACTAAGCGATAGGACAAGGGGCAACGGGTGCAAATTGGAGCATAGGAGGTTCCGGGTTAACATGAGGAAAAACTTTTTCACCGTGAGGGTGACAGAGCACTGGAACAGGCTGCCCAGAGAGGTTGTGGAGTCTCCTTCTCTGGAGACATTCAAAACTCGACTGGACGTGTTCCTGAGTGATGTGCTTTAGGTGGCCCTGCCTTGGCAGGGGGGGTTGGACTAGATGATCTTTCGAGGTCCCTTCCAACCCTTGTGATTCTGTGATTCTGTGATTCTGTGATATACTGTTCTGTCACCACTTGAATGTCCACATGCTTGTTTTGAAAGTGTTCAATGGTATACCTAAGAACATTCGTTTAACCACAGTGAAAAAGTGTTGACAGGAGACATTATAGGGTGCTTTGGCGGGAGTCTGGGCAGTAGTGATATTAATGCCTCGATTTATCTGTGTTCTGAGACTTTTGCAGTGAATGCACTGATAAAGCGAATAAAATGAGGGATGGTTATTGTAGTCTTTTATACCAAACATCTGAAAAATTTTTTTGCTAGCTTTTGTACTTTGTCTGCTGCTGCCAAACTTTTAAGGTTTTTATGTTGCATACAGAGCAGATTCCTGTGATGTGTTGGTCATCTCCAAATTATTCTGCATCCTTGTGTTTATTCATTGATGTATGAGGGAAGGAATGAAAAACAGACTTCTCATTCCTGAGAACAATCATGTAGCCCTTGTGTCTGTTCCACTATATTTAAAGTAAAAGTGATAATTCTTCCCTTTAAAAGTGCATTCACATGTATAGATACTTGTAAAGATTTTTTTGGAAACATTTCTCAGAGGGAATTTTCATATTCATTTGATAATCTGTCTCATTTGCGGTATGATGCTGCATTGATATTTATAAAGGTTCATTTGCCTTTAATTATAGCATAATTTTAGCGTTTCAACCATCTTTGAGATTAATTGGAAAATTGTTAATCTTCTGCTTAAATTGTTTGCAGGTGAAATTTAAGGTAGTGTTTTGAACTGTAAAGAGCCAGTACAGTGAATTTGCTGTAATACTCTCTCATTTGTTGTATACAGAGCTATTTTGTCAAATAAATGTCAGGGATGTCACTGCCATGAATACATTTTTTGTATGATCATCAGCTTGGTATTTATAGATACTGAATTAAAGCTGTGCTGTAATTCTGAATAGTCTTGTTAGTCTTGAAAATAACTCATAGACCACCAAAAGAAAGGTGCATGTGGCTTGGTCACCGAGCAAATTTTTCAGAGGTTTAAATTAGACCTTAGCGTGATGAAGTGAGGAAGGAGACTTGCTTGTCAGTAAGTGAAATGGCTTTGCTACTCTCTTGTATATGTTACATGTACATCTCATGATATTTCAAAGGTTTCTGTCATCACACATAAAATTTTGTGCACTTCTCAGGGCTAGCTGAAGCACAGTTACATTTTACTTACAGTAGAGTGCTCCAGACAAAAATGCAGCGTATCAGAGACAAGATCGTTAGTTTGGAGAGAACACAAAGTTGTTTCTAAGTAACCGTAGGACATGATTTTGAGCTCTTTGGGGAAACTCCCCACTGCCTTCAGTAGATAATAACGTAAGATCTTTAGGGACAGTGCTGCTTTTCTGATTTTGATTTTCTGTGATATATTTGTAAAACTAAACATTACATATTAAAATTACATAGTGTATATACATATATATAAAAGGACTATGTGCAAGTATTGAGTTTGAGTTATCATGTTTCCTCTGCAACAATTTGATAGGCTAGAGATGTGTTAAAGCAGTATAGAGAGAACTGCTTTTATTCACTCACATTTCCAGAGCAACTGGAATACTGTCTCAATTTAGTGGCACAAAAATGCCAGGTTAAAAAAAAAAATCTGCCTTTACCACAAGAAAGGAGAAAAGGATAAAATGAAGCTGTCCTGTAGGTCCACAGTCTACACAAAGTCTTAGCTTCACATAATTTTCTGAAAAAGAGAGCTATTGGCAGAGAAGGTAGGATTCACCAAATTCTATTTATGAACTAAGGAACTTCTTTTTCTTAAAAACCACACTGGGCACATCCTTGTAAATTCAAACCATTCTGCCTTTGTGACCAATATAAACCACCAGTCTCCTTATTGCTGTCCAACTTTTTCTTATAATATCTGAGAAATAGGGCCCTGATTTTGAATAGATCCTGGTGTTACTGTGCTGTCTGGTAGTGCCAGATTAGATGTGTTATTTATCTCTTGAAGCTTAATTTCTGTTCTTGCTTGGCCAGTTGATGTAAGTGATTATGTGTAAATGCAAATTCTTTATGTTTCCAGAAAAAAAAAATGCAGTGCAGTCACAGAGGTATTTCCAGTGCTTCCTGAGAAGAAACAGCTACATCCAATTCGCATATGTTAGTACAAATGTACTATTTGTGGTCAGTTCTCAGTTAACTAAATATATACCTGTTGAAGGTATAGCTGTAGAGTGATAGCTATTGGCAGGGGTGAGGTACGTATTGCTGTCACCGAAGAGATTTTCCCTCTAGACCTTGGAACTGAGCCCAACAGAACCACACTGGGAGACACCGTGCCATCCCTTCAAGACTCAGACCATGGAGAGGCTAACAACTCCTTGTTTCTGCCTGTGGTGTTGCTAACAGGTGGTGAGGAAAGTATGATAGGTTTGAATCCAGAATATAAACTCAGTATGGAATTTATCTTTTTAAGTGTTTCCTACTCTAAAACTGACATGAAACTGCCGTATTAATGTTTAAGCTGCAGTCAAGCAAGTATGTAGAGTACATCAGACACATTGCCTGGTAGCTGAAGCAAGTCTCAAGGAGTCTTCTGCCGCTTGACATTAAATTCTGCTAAAACTAAAAATGTAATTACACTGTCTGTGGAGATTAACTAGACTTACAGCAGAGTGTCTGGATTTGGCTGTAAAACTGTTAGCTATTTGGAAATTCTAGTCTGTACTTTCTGAAAAATTATACAATTTACACACCATTTTGATCATTAGGTTCATAAATCTAAGTTGATATGAATGCCAAATACCATTTGAGGTTATAAAAAAAATAATTGGATCAATGCTGGCAATACAGATAAATAGAAACAAAATTTAACCATTTGACAAGATGTAGACCCAACTGAGTCTGCAAGGAAGCATCCAACAGGAACAACCTGTTATCCAACTAGCATTAACTGGATTTTAACTGGAAACCTGATTCTGCGTGGTCTCGGTAGAAATTCTGGAGTATGTTCACTTCCTGTGAACATGCAAGTGTGATTGTATGGTCTGACAAAAAGAGAGAGGCTTTAGTGTACTGGCAGAATTGTTGTTGGGAGTGTACATGGGGAGCACTCAAAAATTTTCTACTTTTTTTCAATTTAAAATCCTTGGTGATGTTACAAAAACCAACACAACACACCCAAACACAAAAAAAAACCACTTCAAAATGGATATGTTTGACCCATGGTAGTTTATTTGCTGTGGTCTTGACAGGCACAAAACCACCTCACTCTCTTCTTTTGAATTTGGAAAATTACTAATATAGAACTGTATTAAGCTTAGCATTTTGCCAAATACAAAATTTCCTTTCTGTTTTCAAGGTTTATTTGATGAATTCACAGAGCACAAGTTATCAGGCCACTGTTGGAAATCTCCAGAACAAATGTTGGATGTAATTAATGTTTCTAGAATATAATGGTGTTTGGGGGTGGGTGGGGGTGGGTGGCATCTTTGGAAAGAATAGGTAAATGTAGCCTGTGGCAGCATCCTAGACAACTTTATGTAGTCCTTATGATGGACTGGAACAAATTTGGAGATTTATGAAAAGGTACATTGATAGAAGATGCCAGAGAATACAAATTCATTAGTAGCTGATACTTAATATTATACTAACACAGTTCTCAGTTAATGCTAGCTATTTCCAATTAAACTGTCCCTTGCTATGTGATTCAATAATAATTACACACTAGCTACTTCCAGCTAAACTGTCCCTTTGCTATATGATTCAATGATAATAGCTGGATGTCCTATATAATGGATAAAGTACTTCTCAGACATACTGAAGCTCTTCTGTCACTGGATATGATGTAATTTAATCTTATTTTTCCATCAGCACAATAAATGTGACTGTGTGCGAAAGAGAATCTATGTTTGTGTGTAATATTTTACTGGGAAATAATCTTCCTAAAAGGAGGAAAATGAATGCATGGCAAAGAGTTTGATGTTCCCAAAAGATTTTGTTTACCATTTAGTTGAACTATTAAGTATTTATTGTAACGAGAGTGGATTGTTCTTGTTTTAATAATTATAATGCTGTTCTGTTTTAATATTGCATGATCCGTGGGCTGCCATAAAGTTGTTACAAATTGAAGGGCTGTTACAACGTGAAATGAGGCACCTCTTCTGAATATTGCTTTTGTTCTGCATTTAACAAATTAGTATGTTGACATTTGTCACTGATGGATTTCATTATTTGCTGAAAGGGTTTCAGGGGGTTTGACAGCATGAATGGTTTGTCCTACAGACTTTTGAGAATTGATAAAGGCATCTTTGTTCTTTGTGCAAAAGCACAACAGATATCTTATTGACTGATGCATACAAAAAAAAGAAGGCTTGTATAGCTGCTGCACAGAATAAACTAAGAAAATAATTTTGAAGCCATTGCGTATTCTTCTATGTTGTTCTCTCTTTTTTTTGCTAGCAACATGTATCTCGTTAATCAATGTAACAAGAGGCATTGGATCCTCATTCAGTAAAATGAAAGCATTCATTTTATATCAGTGTGCGTACTGTTTATAGATGTCAAAAATAAGAAAAACAGGTAACGAGTGATAGTAGGACTAGTTAGTTAGATTTCTATTGCCTGAGCCATTTTTAAGATCAGGGTGTGGAGTGTTGTATGTACAGAGGATAAAGGCATAGTAGAAATAATGCATTTTAGCAGGCATATTGAAAATGAGAATCAACTTGACAGTGTTCAATCTGAACCCATTCTTTTAAGTAAAATGAAAGGCTTCAAAAAATGGAGTTACAGGTACCAATTCTTAAAAGCAAGAATTGTAGGTGGTACTGTGTATGGGCAAGAATTATATCACATGCAAATTGGATAATTATCTTAATTTCATTGTTTGCTCCCACATTTGTAGTTGACATGAGAAGTGAGACCGTATTAGATATGAACTCAAAATTTCAAAGAATTGAATCTGTGCCTCTTTTATGATTTCATAACTCCTGATTATTATTTTTTAAAAAAAACCAACACTCTGAGCTTTACCTTTTTATTTACTTTTCCTTAGAAGTACCAGGGATTTGTAGCACTCTCTCCAGTAATGTTGGGGATTTCCTGAATAATTCAGGGACATAGCTGGAGTTTTCTCGGTCTGCAGATGAAGTATTTGTGATAGGAATCCTTAAAAAACAAGAGCATTCCTTAGGTTTGTTTTGTTTGTGATGCTACCCTAACTGTAGTTTGTAGAAGTTTGATAAGAACCACTTCTGCCTTGAAGCATATTTCATTTCCTTGCTGCTTTTAGATCATTGATGCCACGAGCTTTACATTGAGAAAAGAATTCTGAAAAACTGGAAGCAGCAATCTCGTTTCCTTTTATGCTTGTTGGTTTGGCCCTTTTGTTGTTGTTTCTTGTTGTTCTGTTATGTTTGGATAAAAGCTTTCTTTTCAATACTAAATGAAGAAAAAAAGGACCCATTCTTTATTTTCTTCTGTCTTGTCCATGTCAGTTTTGAGACTGCTGGTGTATAGGCCCTTAACGTGAGTGAATTTTCACAGAACATGGAGAAGCAGATACATTTTGTTCTTTCTGTCTATTTATCATAGTTGGTTATTTGCACTTTGGCTCTCAGCTGTGTTAATATATGCCAGAAACTTCATGATCCCGAGGAAATCCAAGCCTTCCAGTAATAGCAAAGGTACAAATAATGAAATCCATCCATGATCGAGTAATATCATCCATCAGTGACAAATGTCGTCATTCAGACTGGAACTGGGGAATGGTGTTAGAGATGTTCATCGTATTAATCATTTTAGCAAGAATAAAAAGAATAGTTTGAAAAGGCACTGAAACAAATGCCATGTGCATTTCTAATATAAAACAAGAGATTCTTCTATTTTTTTAGCCTTCAATTTGGTATATGAAAAGGAAACCTAAAAAAAAATATTATCACATAAACCTGTTTTTAAATATGAAATGAGAGCTCTATGTTTCCATTACCCTCTTCCTGTTAAAATAATATGATCAATTACAATAATTAATTACAATGATCAACGTCCATCCATTGCTATTTTCTGTTCACTTTTTTTCATTTCAGCAAGTGCTTAAGGTTAATTTTATGGTCCTAGTCTTATGAATCAGTTTTACATGAGAGAGAATGAATATAAATGCATGGTTCTAATAGAGACTTTCACACTATTATGGCTAATAAGAGAACTTTTTTTTTACTTTATTTGGCCATTTTCTAGTATTTGGAAGCACTCAGAGAAATGTGGTAAAAGTTTCATATGAAGTTTGAAATTTAGCAAATCCAGAATGTAACCTAAATATTGCATTTACATGTGTATATCAAATACTTACTCGATTTAGTGGGAGCATGGTGTTTCCTCTGGCTCCTCAGATGTGAAAAAACTTTGTCCTCTCAGCCTCTGAACCTCTTTTGTGATGCTACCTATGTCAGCAAGAGTAGAGATATATTGTCATTGCTGTGATGTTTGCATTAGCAAACGAAAAAAGATACTTCTATGAAAATTTCCATATCTTAAAATACTATTTACAGAACAATCTGAACGAGAAATATTTTAATTTTCTTGATCTTGATTTCTTTGCTTTTTAACTGAAGTACTCTACATTGACTTCCAATCTGTTTTTTAAGGACAAAAGAAATAAACTAATTGAGTTGTGTAGCTTGTAAGACGTGTTCAGAAACATATGCCATGAAACAATGCCATTTTTTACTATGAATACTTAGTGAGGGATCTGGAAATTGGTGTCACTGATTCACAAAAACTGTTTTCAATGTTAGCATTGTCAGTACTTTTTAAAGAGCAATTGCATGTGAAGGGTGAAGTTAAAAATGGAGGTCTGTAAAATACAGAGAGGAGGTTTTTTTGAAAAGTTAAACAGGTGCTTGCATTTATTGAAGCCACTTTACTTGCACTTACTCCTAAATCAGTTCACTAAATCAGTTAAATATGAAAAATTCATTCTGCGATACACAACATGAAAAGCTTTAGTCCTCAAGGTGTTTCTCTTTGAAAGCTGACTGTAAGATTTTTGACAGTATTGTAGCCATTTTTCCTAGGAGTTATTGTGTAATTGATTTTTCTAAGAGAATTACATTACTTCATGTCTTTTGGGGCAAGAGGTGTCAAAGAAATCTGGATAAAAAAATCTTGATGGGAGCTGAGGGTTTGAATCTGTAATTCCTTCTTACCCCCACCCCACCCCTGTAGTTTGCTTTTCTTTCTGTACAACAGCAGGCAATTTGCTGCCTGTCACAAATCCTGGGAGTACAGACATTTCTACATGACTAGGTATTATTAGGCTTACATAAGACATTAGGAAACAAAATCTGGAGACCTCCAAAAGAGATTTATGCAAGTTCCTCTTTGCAACATGGAATGTGTAAGATGAAAAGAAGTGAGCCAGAGCTCCTGTTAGGCATCCTGGGAGCATCAGAGGTCAACCGATGAATAGCTCCTCAACTCCACAGTTCATACTTGGGTTGACTGCTGATTGCTCTTGTCACCTCTAGTTCCTAATAAGCTTATTACAAAGTTGGGTTAGCTCATTTGTATCCCAGACATCAGACTAAAGTCCACATATAAAATACGACGTCCTTTCTCTCCATCTTGGTTTAGGTTACAGAACATTTGAAGGAGGTAGGATTTATTACCATGATATGACTGCAGCAGGATGTCAGCCATGGATAAGTTGTTACATTAATTTTTTGTAGACCCCCAGTTAAAAGTTTTTTTGTCTTAGCATTGTGAGTGTGTGTGCTCTGTGTTTGTTAGAGAGGATGAGACAGCATTGTTTAAAGAATTTAGTTGTGTTATTACCAGATTGTTCATCTTGTGGTGTGTTCCTGTTCTTGAGAGTTGGATCTAGAGAAAATCTTGTGACCATTCTATGGGTAGTGATACTTGCAGTCCACAATTTCAGCATTGTATATTTTGGTTGGATGGTGGAGAATAGAGGAGCTGAGCCCCAGAAGAAAGCTAGAACTTCAAAATAGAGCATGCTTTTGAAAAAAATTAGACAAGAATAAGGCACATTTTTTGCAAGACTGGTGCAAAAATCAGCACATCCAAAATGTTTCCTGTCTGCTAAATGCTCATTTTGTTGGCCAACTAAATAAAGATCTTGTTTTAGCAGGTACAGCTCCACATTTTATACTGGAAGTCCCCTGAGATAGAAATGTGAAATATGAATAGCACTTCTAGAATTTACTGTCCTATGGTATTGAAATAAGAGTTTAATAGATGGTATCACCCTGTATGTGGTTAGTTCCCACTGATCTAATTTTAAAAGAAAAAATCTTCAGTAGTTTGGTTTATTTTTTGACTTTTATTATTTTTTATTGTTAAAAGAATAAGAATACTGGAGATGCTTTGACCTTTTACTCATGTAAAAGTTTCAGATCAAGTTGTGATTGAAATTTTGAGGAAATTTATGCAAATCTATACGTGATATAGCATGAAAGGCTTATAGCTTACATTTTCATTTGTGAACGTAAAGTGAAGAGAATTTAATTATTAGGAATGAGATGGATTGATACAGTTTTTCTTAAGGCTGATTTTGTATTAGCTGGGAATGCATCAAATTCTTTGTTTGGATTTTTTCCTTTGTTTTTTCATTTTTTTTTAACCACATCAAACCTGCATCCTTAGTTCCAGAGCTATTTTGGTATCTGAAGAAAATTTATAAATTCCTCTGTGTATAACGTCTGGACAAATCAAATAAATAGTTGACATGTAAGTCCAAAGGCATTGGAAAGTGCTTGTATGTGATAAATACACACTGTCTTTTTATGCCTGTTTTTACTTCAAGGCTGTTAATTTGGTGTAAAATGGGATTTTTTTAAAAATGGTGGTTACATTTCCACTTTTCCAGTCAGTGGGAACTTCACTGGACTGCCACGACTTCTCAAACATAGTGGAGAGTGGCTTAGCCACTTCCTCTTGCCAGTTCACTCAGGACCCGTGTGTGCATCTCATCAGGTCCCATGGACGTGTGCACCTTCATGTTGCTCTTGGTCAGCTCCTCATCCATCCCCAGGCAGCGTTGCATGTACTCCAGCTGATCATTGACATAGAGGGTGACACCCCTTCCTCGCCTGCCTCTCTTGTCCTTCCTGAAGAACCTGTGTCCTTCCATCCCAACACTCCAGTCACAGGAGCCATTCCACCACGTCTCTGTAATGTCAATAACATCAGAGCCCTGTGGGTGTGCGTACATCTCAAAGTCCTCTTGTTTGTTCCCCATGCTATGTGCGTTTGCATAGAGACATTTTAGTTGGGTCCCAATGAAGCTGACTGACTGGCTGGAGTGGCTGGAATTCCTTTGTGCTGCACTTTAGGTGCTCTCCTGCTGACCTGTGATCCTTCTCCAGCTCTGGGCATCTATTGCTGGCACTGGCATCAAACTGGCAGGAGTGAGGTGGGTTGTGGTTCCTCTCCCCCCGGCAACATTAGAATGACTTTCTGTAATGACTCTCAACTAATTTCTGGTCACTTGTTGGTTTCCCAGTATGATGGTAGGAAGGGAAAACTTCATTATTTCTGGAACAATCCTACCAGACCCTTGTCTCTAGAACTACATCTGCATGTGTATTTGTATATTACATCTGCATGTATATTACACTATAAACCTAGGAAATTAAAAGGGTTGTTTGTCGTTCTCTCAGTACTGGACTTTAACATACACCAGAATGCTGGAGACTATAGAGGTAAGGAAATTAATGTTGCGTGTTCTTGAGCCTGCATTCCAATGGCACAAGGGTTCTCAAAGATAAATTAAGCTAACAGTAAAAGTCTGATACAGCAGACAATATGCTAATACTTTTCTTTGTATCGCTGGAATAATGTAGCGTGAAGGCAACTGATGAGAGATTGCACAAACTATACATAAAAGCTGTCATTTAAATTCTCTAACTTTCTCAAATGACAGTAGTCTTGAAATGTATATCTTAATTTTAATTTGTTCCTATGAAAATATTTTTAGAGAGATTTCCCGTGCACCCTTCTACATGCTTAAGAACGGATTTTCCAGAAGTATAATAACTGTCTAATCCATTTACTATATGACTACTTTTTCTAAATAGGAAAAGATATGCAATATGTTGAGGACTATCAAAACATGAAAAATATTTTTTATTATGTAACTTCCATCTGTAATAGTGATTTTGGGTGCTACTTTTGACTCCAGAAGCATAATTTTCCAGCTAATATAGTCTTGGCTCTGTTATTTCCATAAATACAAAGAAAATGTATCTGCAAATCCCTGTGTGTTAAGAGGGAAAGACTTCTACTTCAAAAGGAATGGAAGAAGTCTGTTAGAAATGAGCTTCATGTTCCTAGCTTAAATGTGTACTTACGTTCTTGCACGTACGTTTGGCTAGAGTTTGTGCTATGTGTCTCATCTGATTATGTGTGAGCAGCCAAAGATAGCACGCTGCTGCAGCCTGTGTGCAAAGCGGCACCTGCATCTAAGTCACAAGTCTGGAGAAAAAGTTTTGCAAAATTGTTTTCAGAGATTTGGCCTCTCAGCTGGTTAGATTACTTTTCAGAGCTCTAGGACTCATTGGAACCCTTTTATTTGTTAAAGAGACAATCTATTTAGAACATGACATGGGTGGATTTGAATGGTTGGAACATCAGGACCCTTCAGCCTTTCACAATAAAAATTTCTTTCTGGTTGGGGCTCAGTTTTTCCTTCATACACATTCATAGTTACAGTGCTGAGATTTCCCTTAGCTGCAGTGTAACCAGGAGAGGAAGCTTTCCTTCTTTCAGTTATATGATACGAAGATCTAAGTTATGAGGGTGTGATTCTGGTCAGAATAATAACCTTTTGCTTTAGAAGCGTAACCAAGTGTATACTTGTTGAAAACAAGTCATTGACTTCTTTTTCTGCAAGGGCCATTGGGAGCTTGTCCAGCTTCCTGGGAAGGACTGGTGGGGCTTTTATTTTTTTTGTTAACTGGGACAGATTTCCTCCCATCTTCCTTACCACATCCAGCTAGCCAGTTCTGGCCTGCCTTAGAAACGTGGGCCAGACTTGAAAAGACATCAGCTAGAGGCATTTATAAGCTGTGCATACCTCATCAGGTCTTGATGTAATTGCTGAGGTGAATCACCTTTGTCCATTCCTACTGTATGAATGGATTTCTTTCATTTTCAATTCCAGTGAAAGCAACAGATATCAAGCCTCATAATTTGTTCCTACTAAATCAAGTGGGTGGTAGGAGTGCCAAAAAGAAAACCCAACCCGACTTTTTTGCTATTGCCATTTAATCATCATCCTGATTATCTTATTTTTCACATAGACACTTTCTTGAATTATTGAGTGTTTTAGGAACATAGTATGTTATTCATTGCACATCCTAGATGATGTAAAAAACCCCATAGATTTGGTTGGTATCAGTAGAGGTGCAACAGAGTTTCTGGAATTCAAACGTATTGGAAGCAGAGAATCTGTATTTTAAACTCATGCATAGAGTCAGACTTCTCCCCAAACTAATAGATGCTGGACATATTATAGAAACATGTTCAGTCCTTGATTAAATTTCTTTTAAGATAAATGGGAACTTTGCACTGCTCTGTGTTGATATCTCTGAACTGGAGATACAGATGCTTGTTAAGGGCAAACAAAATAAAAGGAATCATTTAAGGTGTTTTCAGGAAAGGAAGTTGCTGACTGTACCTAGACTCTAAAATGAAATTCTGCTGCAGCACATAATCTTATTTTTGGCCTTGTAGAAAGTTGTATTCGTATTCTTTGGCCAAAGTTTAACTCATATACATTTTTCTCACTGAAGTGATTTGAAATCTTTCCATAAAGGAGAAGATTGTCCGTGTCTGGCAATTCTATTATTTAAGTGATTGGTAAAAGCAGGAAATACAGTCTTTACCTTTATTGTGTATTTACCTACAGTCGACTTAAAATGCAAACCATTCTGTGAGCGTCTTTATAAGGCACGAAATTACTTTTGTTTTGCTTAACCATATGTCCGAAACAGTGCCAGCAGTATGTCTGGAATGTTATTTACTTGGTTCATTTCTGCAGTTTTTCTTTGTAGCACTGTACACATGCCACAGTTAGGGGTCATTTACTTACAACTGACCAAAGTAATACCCCTGAAGCTGCAGTTATTCTTCTCATCAGGGGCTTTATAATAAAAGGTTCATCATGTTCTCCAGCTTCTGTGCTTGCACTTTCCCTCCTTGCTTCCCTCCCTTCTCTTAATCAGAATTGCTTTTGGCAAAGATTTGGAGAGCTGCTGTTTTTTCTTCCTTTGCTCTCTGTGACTTGACTGCTGTATTAGTGCTTTAATTTCTTACATTTTTTTCTTAAAATGCCAGGTGATTGAAATGTATTAACTTGCTTTGCTGTATGACTATTATTATTTATAAAGAGATGGTTATTGAGTATGTTTTTCTGTTTAAGTGTATATCATATTTTATCATCTCAGTTCCAGACATTCACCTGATTGCAAGAAAACTGTGGGTGTTTCAGCATTTTCAATGGAAGGGAAGGGTGGGTGGGGAAGCTTTTTGGAATGTTGACGAATAATATTTGACTCTTGACAATGATTTAAGGCCATGCGCTCCCCTCCACTGCCCGGAAGGCTAGACTTAGTTTTGAAGACCTGTGGTCTTGAAGGTATTACCATTGTGCTTTATTTCTTTTCTAACTGTCTGGAGTTGAGAAAACAGTTGAAATACAAACTATGGATACCAGGGGTTAGTGCAGGAATACTCTGCAGCTGGTGGTCTACTTTTAGAGGTGCCCCTTTAATCTTGGATGTTAGACAGAGGGCTTAATTCTGCTACTTTTATTTCCTAGATGTACTTAATTTCAAAAATTATGTAACTTTTGAGACATTAATGTCTGCGAAGTCTATAAGCATAACAGAAATTGCCTTACAGCAGAACATGAGTTGGGAACTGATGTAACTTGCAATTCAGTGTAAGCGTTTTCAATACCAGAGCAATAATTCCTCACAATTTCTACTTCTTGCAGTACTCAGTGCAAAGCAGAGTAGATACAGATCAGGTTGTTCTTGCCTGTTGTGGAAAGCAGATACCTAGTGAATATTGAGTCTCCTTCTCACTTCTGTGCTTGTGGTAAAGGGTGTTCTTCATTTGCAGAAATGGTCAACTCTTATCATCAGACGATACATTTTCAGCTTAAGTTTTAACAAGAACATGTGCTCTACTCTACATGGCTCTTGTTGCTTTTGGATAGTGATTTGTTTTCTTTATAAAATGTTTTTGTTTTATTTATTTCCAGCTTTGATCATTTAACTGATAAACAGTTGCTGCCTATATTCACACCTGCTTATTTTTTATTATCCTGGTTTATATATATAAATGCTTCTATTGAAACAAATGAGTCTGGTAATTTGAAAAATACAAAACTTTGGTGTAAGTTACTTGTTACGGGTAATAGCTGTTTGACGACTGAATACAAAACAATTGATTGGCAGAGTTTTAGTTTGATTCTCTGCCAACCAACAATAAAGTAAAACCTCATTCCTAAAAATGCCTATTAGTCATGACCTAGCATGCACGTAGTAATAACAGGCTGAAACAGCTAATAAAGCCTCTACATTATTATGACCATGCAATGCATGTTATAACAGGTCAATAATGTATTTTGTCACTCGTTTCTCTTATGCAGCCCACACATCATCTTTCTGTCACAGAGTGTATTACCAGGAGGGAGTCATCTCTGTGGAACACGTCTGTGCCATGAAATTGCCCACGCCTGGTTTGGATTGGCCATTGGTGCTCATGATTGGACTGAAGAGTGGATAAGTGAAGGGTTTGCCACTTTCTTAGAAGATATATTTTGGGCTAGGGCACAACAGGTAAGGTCATGATGCATCACTTCTCAATTGAATTATGTGAAAATCAAAATTATACACAATGCTGTGAGTTACATATAAATTAAACCTCCTGTGTTGTGAAGTCTTTTAAAATAATAGTGGCATTTCCATGATAACTTGATTTTAAAAAAAAAGAAAGAAATCCTTCCTGATCCACAGTAAACACTAATCTTTACAGAGATAGAGAACGCAAATGAGGATGGAAAAAATCTGTTTGTCAATAACTACCTTCCCACAAATGTACTACTCAGTTATTACAATTCAGCTATCGAGCAGTTGCTCTGCATTCTTTACACTTGTATTGTGTTCCTGAAACTGGAATAATCAGCAGAGTCTTACTGAATATTGTAATATTCTGGGTACCTAATGAAAGCGGGCTGGTTTTGCCCAATGGACAGCCAAGAAGCATACCTCAAAATAAAATGGAAGCTGACAAAATAGGGCACCAGCACATACACTGTTTTTTTCTCTTATACTGCCCAAGAAGTGTTGGGCAGTTGCATCATGTCAGAGGCTTAGAAATCATTGTCTGCCTTAAACTGAAAGGCTCATAAATCGAATGTCAGCTAGTAAGTGGTTTTCTGATCCAATTCTTATTTTTGTTGTACCTCTGCTACTTGAAGCGTTTCACACGTTAGTCATTTCTTTCTGTGTTTGTGTCAGGCCCTGGTTCTGCCCCTTACGTCTGCAGAGCTCCATCTGTAGAAGAGCAGGTGGGACTGGGAACTGAGATCATATGCTCTTCTGAGCTGCCGTTCTATTAAGTATCAGACATATATATAGCACCGCACAAAACAGAATTCCTTGTCACTTACCATGTTTCTGGAACAAGAAAGAGAGGAAGGCTGTTGAAACACTTTGCTTTTCCCTTCTGATCCTAAAACTCATTTCTGCCCTAACATTGAGCATCACCCCTCTGCTGTGAGCTGTTCACATTAATTCTATGCTTTTGTGAGTCACTTGAAAGCATTTTCATTCTAGTAGACACCTTCCGTGCAGCTGTTTAGAAAGGAGTAAGTAACAGAACAGAGTGATTAGTGCCCTTGTTAATCTAGGAGGTCAGAAAATGTATTATTGCTTTTTTTTTTTCTTTTTAGAATTTATGAATAGTTTTGTTGCCATGCAATCATACAACTGTAGGATTATAAGTATATTCCATAGTGCCTGACAATAATTTCATGAGGCTGAAATATTGGTGTCATACAGGGTAATAGTAGCTGCTTTTGCTATCTCTCATGTTCCATCTTTTCATATAATAGAGAGGGATAAATTAGTTGTTATTTGTAAGCTGACAACCTGGCATGTATTTCATAAGCATGCATCTCTGTTAATATTATGTAAATGGGGGAAAATGCAATAGGGAGCTTTGACGAGTGTGTCAGAAGGAGTAGGAAAGAGGAGTGAAGTCAGGGCATAAAGCAGCTCTTTGCTTTCAATGTTGGGAAGAGTAAAGATACAGCCAAAACCAATATGCCAGGTATCTGTACTGTATATTCAGTTCACTCACTGCCAGTCACTAAAGGGAAAACAACATGCCCATCCCTCCTCAGGTAGAAATATTTGGTCAACTATTGATCTGATGCACACAGCAAGGCTTCTGTTTTGGTTAGTCCGGCTACCAACTCTTACAGCAGCAACTGGGGGTTTTTTGGGTTGGTTGTTTTTTTTTAAATCATGAATATTGATATTGTTTCCTTCATCTTCTGCACGTTAAAGGGAGACAAAACAAATTTCTCTTTCCAAAAATTACCGTTGTCTGTTGGGAAACAGCAGTCAGTGATCTGTGTTTTTTGTACACTAAACAGTTGTCACATGATGAAGTAAAAGGGCAGCAGGAATTGAAAGCTTTACTTCGCTGGCGACGACTCAGAGATGAGGTGCAGAACTCTGAAGAAGAGCTGCAAGTTTTAAGGTAACAATATGACAGTGTGGTCTTTGCTTTTACATGCTCTCTCTCTCCTGTTTTCCACCATTTTCTCCCTTCAAAGCATATGCATCCAAATCATCTGATTAAACCCGCTGCATTTCCTTATTTCCTTCTGAAGAAAAAAGAAAAGTCAAATTACATTGACTAAGTTATTCATCTTCTGCATAATGCAATTGCTTTTCTCTTTGTTTAGAAAGCTTTCAAAAAACATGGGATTTAGTTTGATATAAAATGTCTCTAAGCAGTTTATAAGAGCCTCTATTCAGGCGAAGGAAAAAGGCCATTTCCTGAACAAAGTTGACTGTTTGAAGCTGTAGCATATTCACTTTTTGTGACTGAAGACAAGCACATACAGGAGTGTGGTATCTGACTGCCAGGCTGAATGAAGCTTTAAAAAAACCAAGGAAAAAACATAGTGAACTATATAAATCTTTCTCTTTAGAAACAACTAGTAATGCTATTTAAACAAAATTTTGGTCTTTAGGTACCAGATGCTGGGCTCAAGGCTTCTTCTTACATAGCTGAAGACATTAAATAAAAAAAAAACCCACAACCTATTCTTTCTTTACTAATGATTAATAATCTGGGCTGTTCTCATTGGCGTCTTGGGAATTTGCCGCAGTCGTCTATCTTGAGTGGCTGTCTAACATCTCCACTGCTTTTCTCCCCACAGTCTTTGACCAAGAAAAACAAGTTTACTAATCCTAACTCAGATTAGCCCTACACTGATCAAATCACAGAATTACAGGGACAGATTTCAAGAGATTATGTAGACCATTCTCCTAGCCTGAAATACAAGCAGTATACACAGATCATCTTAAGCAGGTTTTTGTTACACATTCTTAGAAACCTGCAATAAAAAAGTTTCCACACTACCTATCTAAGCTGTTTTAGTTTTAACAGTTAAAAATTGCTTGCGAATGCACAGTTGAAATATTATTTGTTTCAAACAACGTAGATCTTTTCTTTCACCAAGTGGAAGTGAAGAACAAATGGATCCCTGTCTTCTATATAATCAAGTTCTACATTTTTTTGGAAGACTGTTGCCATTTCATTAATTTTTAGGTCTTCCTTTCTTTTTATGCTTTCCCAGTAGGACCTAAAAGCCTTTTAAATCTGAGCACTATTCACCAACATAGAAATTAATCTCTATGGCCTCATGTCATCTGAAAATATGTCACTAACTTTACATAACTGTATTCTTTCATTGATCAGTTTTACTTCATGTTTATTGATGAATTGTGTATCTTATATTTAAGCAGCGTCAATGAAGTTACACATTTGCAAGTGTGCAGTCAAATGATAGTCGTAAATACAAAAGCAAGCCTTATCACTAGCTGTGATGCAGCTGCTACCAGCACAACTACTGATTGACAGACACTGGGGTTTTTGTTTGTTTGTTTGTTTTAGAATAAATTATTTTTAGGAACATCAGTTCTTGTCATATGAGGCTTATTTGGATGTATGATTCCATTTTCAACGTTATGGAATCACTTTTGTCATCTTTTGAGTTGATTATGTAGTTGTTACTTTTCATAAAATGTGTGTGTGGTATAAATTTTTAAAACCATTTCTCTAAGGGCCAAAATGTTTTTGGTACTTCAAACTTAGGAAGGATTGATTTATCTTGAAATAGAAACTTAAGTTTTCTATTGAATTCTACAGTCAGTTGACATAAATCTCTGTAATAAGTATGCTGGTTACATTTGCATAGTGGTATTCTCAATGCTAACACAAAAGAATGACAATTCATTTCTCATTTGAAAAATATGCCACAAATACATGCTTCAGAAGATGAACATGACGCCAGCTTGGGATTCTGGCAATCCTTTCCTCTCTGATGTCTCTAGTTTCACAGAATCACAGAAT
>VWZZ01001575.1:4249-37759 GCA_013399095.1 Psophia crepitans
CGGCTGTCCCCAGCCATCGTCCTCGCTTGCGCCAGGGGCCTGCGGCCGCCGGCCGACCTTGGGCTGGGATCCAGGTGTCCGGCCCGTGGGGATGGTGAAAAAGTAGCCTGGCAGCTGGGCTGGGATTTGGGGGGGTGAGGCAGGCGGTCTGGGGATGCCTGGGCAAGACCCCCCGCAGGACCAGCACCGCGAGCCTCCCGGGAGCTGTGTGCTGCGGGTGTGGAAGCAGGTTGGGGATGGCTGCTTGCTGGCGGGACTGGGATGCTCCAGCCCCACAGCTCCTGGCGAGGGCGCACAGCCCCCTGCAGCCCCACGGTGGGGTCAGATCCTGCCCAGACCCAGGCAGCCTGTGACCCGGGTTTGTGCCAGTGCCCCAAGGCTAGCACCCGCCTTTGCTCTGCCGCTGCCCCCCGGGGCAGGGTGGGGAAGGGGACCCGTGATTTACAGGGGTGACATGTGTTTTACTTAAAACAAGTCAAACAAAAGCCTGGTTTGTTTTGCAGAGTGCAGACTTCCTGGGGGGGTCAGCCCAGACAAATGACTCCGCTCCTGTTCGTTAAACATATGTGGCCGGCCACGCCATCAACTGGTGCTGGGAACTGGGAACGCATTCCCGGCTGATCCAGGGCAAGCTTCTTCCCTCCCCAGCCCCTGCAGCAGGAGCGATTTCCTGTGTCCTGCCCTGGCAGAGCTGCCCCCCAAGCACAGCCATGCCAGAGCCATGCCCCAGGGGTACCAGCTCCCCGTCATGGTGCCTTGCAAGCGTCTGAGGACAGTGATTGACCCACACGGGCTCTGGTTTGCTCTTCTCATGCCCAGCTGTGGCTCAGCCCTGGGCTGGTGCCCATGGTGAGTGCCAGGAGCAGGTTGGGGGTATGTGTCCTGCCTGCCAGCAGCGCAGCGAGGGTGGCATGGGGGCTGTGTGACACCGGAGGGCTGCAGGGCTGGGGGGGCTGCCCCCAGGGTGTTTGCTGAGGGGGTGCAGGGGTGGCAGCACAGGGCAGAGGTGGTGTTGCTGAAGGACAGCTGCAAGGTAGGGCTACCTGTAATCTGTGATGATTAGGAAGCTGTTTCTAGCCAGGGTTTATTGCCAATAAAGCCAGCTCAGCACAACTGCTGGGGCGTTAACTCTTCTCTTCCCAGCATGACAAGAGCCCTGGGCTTTGCCTTCAGGCCTGGGGAGACCAAACGTCAGCGGCAGGGTGTGGGACAGCCTATGCCATGCCCTCCCGTGCTGGGGACACAGCCAGCACCCTGCAGCCACCCCAGCACACGCTCCCAAAGCCTCTGGCCCCAGCTCCCTTCGCCTGCTGTCTGCCGCACGGGGGAAGCAGCGGGAGCCTGGCTGCAGGGGCGAAGGCTCCGTACCCAGACTCCTGAGGGGTTCAGCTGTATCAAAGCAGTGTCCCACTTATTAAGGAGCCTGCCAGCACACCAGCGTGGCTCAGGCTGCTCTGCTAGAGCAGAGCCTGGGATTCAGCCTTGCTGTGGGACTGGGACACACGGTGGCCTAGGGGCTGGGAGCCAGGGCAGGGTCACCCTGTCATTCCCTGCGAAGCCACATCTCCCTGCGTGTCTGTGTGTGTCCCGAGGAAACACAGCCTGTCTCCAATCCAGCCTGCTGCTGCTTAGCACCTCACCAAAAGTCATCCCTAAAACTGCCCCTGGAGCAGGGCCTCGGCTGGGTCCTTAACCCCTCAAGGAGGGTCCCGTGCCATCCCCAGGCTGTCAGCTCCCATTGCACAGCACAGCCGTGCCGGGCACCGGGACCGCCAGTGGACATGCCTGCCCTGTGAGGGAGGCTCGTACCGAGGAGCCGTGGCAGCACCAGGAGGAGGCTGCTGTCTGCTTTTGGTCCCTAGGGACTGGAGGGGCATGAAGCACACTGGGGTGTCTCGTGAGAGCGGTTTCAAGGGATGCCCTACATTTTGTTGGCTTTTTTTGGCTGCCAAGAAGGTCAGAGGGCTGTCGGCAATGACTGGAGGCTGCCGCGGCAGTTCCCGCTGCAGAAGATGGGCTGCAGCTCTGTTCTCTGGAAAACATTATGAGTTCTTGAAACCATAAAACAATCTGGCTGGTGTCTCTCCCTCTGACGTTGGAAATCTGGACAGTGTTTGTACCAAGAGAGGGAGCAGGATGTAGAGACACATGCCGAACCTCACAGTTACGTATCTTGCCTGGCTCTTGCTCCCGCAGCCCTGCTGCAGCCCAGACACAGATAAACCCCCCCCTCTTCTGGCAGCGCAGACACCCATAGGGCATCTGCCAAACAGGGGAGGCGGTTCTGGGCCTGAGCCCACCGCAGCCCAGCAGCATCCTTACTGAGGCTCATGACTAGTATAAAGCAGGACTGAAACAAGCTGATCCTGCCGGGCTCAGGGAACATTTGGCTCTGTTTGCAGCTCCAGCATCAGGCTCAGCTCCAGACCTGGAAGACAACCTGCCTTTGTCCCAGCAGTGAAATGAATCCAGTTTATGGTGAGGGAGAGCAAATGGCCTGTTGCACTCAGGGGTTTGACGGCAATGTGCAAATGCAGAGCAGTACCAGAGCCCTTCACGGCTACAGAAAAGAGACCAGGACATCCTTCAGGGCTGCGTCATGGTGGGTGCTGGAGGAGATGAGCCTGGAAGGGGATGGGGGAGCTTTGGGATGATGATGCATCGGGACAAACCCTTCCACTGGGCAGCATTCCCAACCAAACCAGTCCCACGTATGGTGGATGGACAGGTAAATTGGAGTCCTCATCCCCAGCTCTGCGTCTGGGAGGGCTCCGGCTGGTCAGTAGCCACACAAGGGTCTCATGTTGAGGACCCTGCTGGGCCTGACGGATGCTTCCTTTCTCCCTGCAGCCAAGCCTCGCTCCTCACCATGGGGTCGGCACTGGCTCATCCCGCAGCACAGTGCTCTGTGCTTCCGTTCCCACGGGGCGGCTTGCTTTCAGCCATCCTTCGGCTTTCATTGTGCTCTGAAACAGAGGGTCTGGCAGCTGGACAGCCCGGGCTGGTGTTTCTGAGCGGGCTCCAAGCAGCTGTTTGTGCTCGCAGACGGCGCTGGCGCTCGCTGCCTTCCCTGCTGGGCTCAGCTGCGTGCGGGCAGGCTGCAGGCAGAGGCTGTGGGCAGCCCCCTGCCTGTGGCAGCGCCTCTTTGGGTCATCTCTGCCTGGAGGTTTGAGAGCGGGTCTGATGCTGGGCGCCGGGTGAGCAGGGTCACTTGTCCCCAAAAGGACGAGGAGCTGGACCGCAACGGCCACGCACTGCTGGACAAATGGATGAGTGCGACGGGTTGGGAGCAGGCAAACAGGCAAAGGGGAGTGGGGCACGGCCGTGAGCTGCATTGTGCTTGCTCAGCCAGCGTCATGGTGAGCATGAGGGCCTCAAAGCACCTCTCGGGGAGCTCCTCCCACGCGGGGTCAGCCCACGGCACAGCCACTGCTCCCCCCCACCACCCTTGCCCCTGCGGCAGACCTTGCACGTGGTCAGAGCTCTCTTATCACCCAGTGTTTGCTTGTCTGGAGGAGCATGCTGCAGATGGGACTGGTTAACCATCACCCATGGGAACTAGGACAGGAAAAGGTCTGATGGGCCAGGCTGTCCGTGTCCCCCCCATCCTCCTTGGGGGAGGCTCCGGCCCCAGCTGGCCCCATGCACTTGCTGGTGGCTGTGTGCTGTTCCAGCCATGGCTCCGGTGTCAGACACATTTCACAGCTCAGAGTTGTCCCTCCTGTGTTAAAGCCTGCTGAGACCCCCCTCCCAAAGTAAACAGGAACCAGTTTATTGCTCACTGGAGTTGTTTCCCAGGGAGGTCAGAAGGGCTCTCCTTGGGGCTTGTGACAGCCTGCCAAGCTCTGCTGAGCCAAGGTGTTAGGAGAGCACTATGCGCTGGGAAGAACAGCATTTAGCCCCAGGGATGCCTGCAGCCTGCTCTAAACCCTGGGACAAAGTCCTGTTTGTCTACCCTTGCTCTTCAGGGTGCTGTGCTCTGGGCTCCCCTGCCCGCTTGTTTATGGCGGCGATGCAGAACATTGTGATGGCTGTAATTGCCAGTGGTTTGCTGATTGTGTGCCTGCCCCGTTTGCCAGGCCGGAGACAAAAGCCCTAAATCCCCTTCCAAGGTTTGAAACTGTGTCATCCCAATGGGCAAGAAGGGGAAGGGATTTACTTATGTGTTTGCTCAAAGATTGCCTGGACATAAAATAAGACTGGTGCACCTCAGGGCAGAGGCAACACCAGCATCCCTGCGGGCTGCTCTTTTCCTGCCCCCGCATGCCTCCCTGCGCCTGGGAGGCAGCTGGGCACCCCCACACCCCCCGCGGGCTTCGTGTGCGGGAGGCCAACCCCCACACAGGCTGCCAGCTCTTCTTCTGGCACCCATCCCTCTGCAGCTCGGGCAAATTGGCAGAAAGCTTTCCCCGGGAGAGGAGGCACCATGGACCTGGGCTGCCTCTGCCTGAGTCAGCCTGGCATCCCGGGAGACCGCTCCTGGCAGGGTCCCTGCCTTCAGCCAGATGCTGCCAGGAGGGTCCGCAGGGTTTTTGGTGGAGGAGGGGAACAGCAACCCCACCCCTCGTGCAAGATCCCAGCAGGAGCTCGGAGGCAGCTGCAGCGGGGCTGAGCAGAGCGATGCAAGATGTCTGGAGACGGCCAGCTACTGGCAGGAGCGCGTGGGAGAGGAGCTGCCCACCACGGGGCTCTGCCTGCGTGCAGGAGGGACCACACAGAGGCTTCACTGCCCAGCCCTTCACAGCCTCGGTGCGCCTGGAAAAAGCAGCACAGACTTTCCATACACCCCCAGGCTGGGTCCCCGCTCCAGGGCTGCTCCATCACTCCCCAAAACCCAGGCAGGAGGGTGGTGCAGCCCCTGGAAATGGGGCTGGGGGAGCTGTGCTTGTGCTGCTGGGTGCTGGGGGGATTGAGCATCAGTCTGGAGCCTGAGAGGGGGGTCACTATGGCTGAGGGAGCTTTGCGTGGGAGCCTGGGGAGGAGAGAAGCAGCATTTGGCTGGACAGAGCACCTGAGAACAGCCTGGGGAGAAGGGCAGCAGAGCTGAAGCTGATGTCAGCACTGCACAGTGTGACGGGCGTGAGGACACCCCGACGCGTGGTGCAGCTGCAGCCTTGCACTGTGCAAGCCAGGGAGCACCAGCAGCTTGGCTACAGCCCTGCCAAGCCCGCAGGGAAGGCAGGGAAGGACCCTGTGCACAGCCGTATCGGCGTACATTTGTGCAGAAAGGGTAAACCTTCAGATGCTGGGTGTTGTTTCAACCCCGGAGCCTCCTCAATAGCGAGCTGCCCTCTGGAGACCTCCCCTTCGGCCGCAGAATGGAAGTAGCAGCCTCAGCACTTTGGCAGGAGCAGCGAGCTTTCTGCCTCCCGGCCCCACTGAATAGCAGCAGAATTCATTACAGCCCCGTTTCATTTCTCCCTCCAATTATCCCGCCGGACAATGGGCCAGGGCTGTGGCGGAAGGTCCCTTTCAGGACATGCCGGTGGCAGGACGTGCTGCTGGGGCTCGGCCAAGAGCCCCTTTGCTGGAGGGCAGTGACCTGAGTCCAGCAAATGCCACTTTTGGGGCTGGGCAGTGAGTGTGCACAGGGCGGCAGGGCCAGCGCCGCACCCAGGACTGGGGGATGCTCCCTGCAGCGGGGAAGCACTTGTTAGCAGGAGTTAACCCCAATCTGCGAAACATCTGCAATAGGGGGTTATTTTGGTCCCAAGTAAGATACTGATGATTACTTTAGTAAGTACCGGAGTGTCCTTTCATCCTTACAAACACAGAGGTGATGTGGGCCGACTGGCACTTCCCGCTGTGCAGCAGTTTTGAAGCCAGCACAGACCACAGGCACTACTTGCATTGCGGATCTGACCCAAGGGATTGGGCTCCTGCAGGTGACACCTTGCATCCAAGGACCCAAGTGTGTTCCTTGCTGCGCTGCGGGCACCCAGTTTGCCACTCTCCAGCCACCCACGTGCAGGCCATCAGCTGCTAAGGTGGAGAAACCAGCAGCAATCCGTGCCAGAGCCCATTGGGGCTCTCTGAGAGCTTGGAAATAGGCTTGGGGGTCAGAAGGTTGACATGACACCCAGGGAAGGGCTGATCTTCACCTCCCTGGCTGCTTGGAGAGTCCTCTCACTTTCAGAGATGCTCTTCCCAACCACACTCACTGCTGCACAGCTCCCCAGAGCCCTGCTCCTGCCCAGACAGGCAGAACTCACTGGAGGGAGATCTGAGGGTTTGGTGCTCACAGCAAACTTTGGTGTGGGGAAGGGGCAGGTGCCCAAATCCTGCATAGGGGCGGTTTTGGAGGAGCCGGCACAGGAGAGCACCTTTGCACCAGCAGCTCCAGTCCTGGGACGCTGGAGGTCTTTGTGGTATGGACATGGCCAAAGCAGGCTGTGCCCCAAGCTGAAGAGCCTGCAGAGAAACCACAGGAGAGTGCGGCAAGGGCTGTGGATGTTTCCGATGGAGGCAGACAGGACACTCAGCCTACTTAGTTTATCAGGAAGAAGATCAAGAGGCGGCTTGATTACAGTCACAAGGACCTTGGTGCGTAAGTACCTTGGCAAAAATAACAAGCCAGGTACTTAAGAGCTCTTTAATCTAGCAGGGAAAAGCAAAACAAGGGCCGATTGCTCCACATTTCTATCAGTCCGGGTGATTAACTCCAGAAGGAGAGGCAGGAACCCATGCTGCCCTCCCCCAGGCTGCAGCAGGACTGGCTGGGGGCTCCCACCCCTCCATCGCCTGGAGCTATGTACTTCACCTTGACATAAGGTACAGGGAGCTTTTGGAGATGGCAGAGAGGTTTCGGGGCTGGAGCAGCATCGGGTGACCTGTCAAGCACTTCAGCTGCAGAGGGCACACCTCAGCAGGTGAGGTGGCCACCGCTGGTCCTTGGGCACGGCAGGTCCAGGAGCGATGGGTAGCGTGGCATGGGCCAGGTGGCTCTGGCCAGGGAGTCTGCAAAATGGCATTGATGTTGAGGTTGCAGCCGAAGGCTCTTCGTGCCAGAGGGATCTCCAGCTGCTGAGGTTTGAGCTTCTGAGCAGAGGGATGATTGATCCCCTCTCTGCAAGTTTACAAACCCAAACGACAGCTCCCAAGGCCACAAGGGAGTCAGATCACCCAGCACCCAGCAGCACTGGGGCTGATCCTGGTAGCATGCCCCTGGGATCTCCTGCTGGACACAGCTATCAGATACTGGGAAGCTGGATCTTCAGCATGCCAAGAGCACAGCAAAGCAGAAGGAGGAACGGAGCACTTATCCCATAGAGCCATTCATGTTTCCATTTAAACCCTATTTCCCTCCTCGATTTTTACAGTTGTCTGGTTAAAAATCAACAGCATGACGAGGACCTTGTTGCAAAGCATCACGAAGAGCCCTGGCCCAGGAAGGGGGGGCTGAGCGGGGCCCCCGCATGCAGCCCTGATGCCCGGCGTGCTGCCAGCGGGGCTAACAAAAGGCCAGCAGCGGGGCCAGCCCGTGGTGCAAGCACCGTGGTGCCGCTGCTGAATAGCTCTTCCCGCACGGAGGAAGGCATGAAGGAGCGTAATCAAATAAGGGTATCAGCATGGTGCTCCTTGAACGACGCTCCCAGCGTGAGCTGGCGGCAGGGCCAGGCAGAGGTGACAGGTATCTTTATCCTGCCACGCAGGAGAGCTCCAACATCCCGCTGGCAGGAATTTGTCCGCAAATTTTCCCCCATTGAAAGGAGCGAGGGGGACAGCGAGGCGCGGGCTGAGATGATCGCTTGATTAAGGCCAGGGCAGGCGAGGTGGAGAGATGGGGCAGCTCCCGGGGAGCCGTGCTCCCAGCCCTTAACCTCTCCTCAGGAGACCGCAAATTATATCTGTTAATGTATCAGCCCCCTGGAATCCTACAAATAAGTCGTCTGGCTAAGTGCGTGTCAGACGCTTGCAGGAGGAGTTGTTACCTTTGCATCACTTAATCATTTTCATCATCATCATTTAATTTATCTTGCAATAAACCTTAACCCGGTGAGTCCCGAGGAAGGCAGGTTGGCTCACTGGCCAACTGGACTGTAAACACAAGCAGGAGGCACCGGCTGCAGGAGGGGTTTGAAGAGCAGAGGGAAAGAGTTTTCCCTGCTCCCCTGTGGGAACGGGAAACCCTCTGCCACGGGGACAGTATTCCCAGCCCCGCGTCCCATCCCGCTCCCCAGGCAGCCGGGGTGTGCAGAGCCAGGGTCCCCCTACGCCGGGGACCGGGAGCGGCCGGAGGGAGGATGCTCCCCCGGTGTGCTGGGGCTGGGGAGAGGGGTCACGTCACACACTCCCCTGGGTGCCAGAAGTGATTTACACAGTGCACCCGAGAGCAGAGTCAATTAAGGTCACATTTCTGTGTTGCTAAACAACAGGCGGCTCTGGGTTCAGGCCCGCTGAAAAGAAAACAAAAGCCACCCCTTGAAACGGGGGCTTTGAGAGGGTTCAAAGGAGCACCAAACAAAAGGCAGGCTTTGTGGGCTGCCCTCGCCCGCGCCTTCCCGGGCCCTTCCGCCACCAGAGACACCGTTAATGTGGCAAGGGGGAGTTTTTAATTGTCCGGCACAAACAATGCTGGCATATTTAGGCCGGCCTCATTACAGAGCCATCCGAAATGCTTGAGAAGCATTCCCACCGCTTAGCATAAATAGCAGAAACGCTCTTTCACCAGCAGAGCAGGTCCCATCTGCTCCCAGCCCGTCCTCACCTTGACTTGCAATGGTGAGCCCGCGAGGTCGGCCCCTCCGCCCCGCTTCTCCCAAACCCCAGCGCGGCAACCTGCCTCGTTGCCCTTGGCTTGCCCTGCCGTAGGGTGCTCCTTGCACCCCATGGGCACTCCCTGTGCCCCACAGGAGCAGAGGGCAGGAGCCCAGGGGATTTGCAGTGGGGGTGCTGCACTGAGCTGGCTGATGTGGCAGCCCTGGCTGCTCTGCCCACCTTGCTCCAGTAGCTTGGCCATGGGTGCTGGGTGTCTTGAGGGCATCCCACATGGGTTCTGACCGGACAAAGCAGTTCACACACGGCCCTGCTGCGTGCTGGCTGGTGTCCCTCATGGGGAATGCGACAGAGAAGGTCTTGGGGACCTTCATGAGCTGGGCTGGGTCTGAACTGGGAATAACACTGACATTTCCCAGAGAGACCCAGACCTGAAAGGGACCTGGTGTCTGAGCTCTTCATGGCTGTGGCTGTTTCAGGTTTATACCCCGTTGCACTTACCAGAGCTCCCTATCAGCCTCCCACCTGATGCATGGGTGCCCAAGACACCAGCTGAGTGTCCCACCAGCCCCTCAGAGCGAGCCATGCCAGCCGGCCATCCCCCGAGCTGGGCAGAGGAGCGTGTGGCTTGGGAGGGGGCTGCCCTGTCAGGGTCACAGCCCTCCCAGGACTTGGGAATGACACGGCTGCAACCACTGCTGGGTCGGCGGCCGCTGCCAAGCCCAGCCATGTGCCTGGCATTTCCTGGGCAGCGGTGCTGACAGGTTGCAGCACAGCAGCCAAGGCTAGGGCAGAGCTGTGCCGAGTGGGGCGGCGAGGCTGCCAGCACCATGGGGCTGGGGAGCCGGCGCCACGGCACAGAGGAAAGGCACCCCAATCCCCCCGGGCGGGGGGGTCCCTGCGGAGGCCGAGCTGCCCTCCCTGCACCAGGATAGCTGGGAGTAGTAGAGGCACTGCAGCCACCCTCCCTGCGTGTCCCACGTATTCGGGGAGTGCAGGCACCCCTTTGCAGCCCGAGCAGCTTCTGTGCCCCCCACCCTGCCTGGCTCCCCCACTTTCCCCTGGGATTTGCAGCTCCTGTCCCCGGAGCGAGCCGCCGCGGCAGCCGCGGGCAGCCCGGCGCAGGGCAGCCAGGGCGGTGAGCCTATTCTCACCGCGTGGGTCCTGGCAAAGAGCCTCGTCAGCCCACAGGGATCAAAGCGAGTGGCGTTTCCCGACCGATACCTGATCCCGGAGCTGGAAGGAAGCCGGGAGGCTGCCGAGTGCCTCCTGCACCGCTCCCACCGCCACGCAGCGCCGAGCGTGCCGAAGGCCTCGCGCTGCCGGGCTGTGTTTTATGGCACTGTGGTTTCTGCCAGCTCCCTCTCCCCCCTCCTTTGCCTCCTCCTTCTTGGAGGCAACCAGCTCCCCACACCCCGCAGTTTATTAAAAATCCTGGGTACCTTGGAAGAGACAACACAATAGTGTACTTGTTACAGCTGCCTCGTATTAATGGACTGCCCCTTTTGATTTTAGAGTGGAACTTTTGGCAGAAAACCAGCATCCAAAAGGGAAAATGCCTGTACAAATCGGCAAAAATGGGGGGGGGGAAAGTCCCCAGCTTTGATCAGAAAGGCTTGAAGATGGATCGCAGTGATGCCCAGGCAGCTTTGCTCGTTGTGAGTTTCAGCTGCAAAGATGTGAGCCAGGGTGGGCACAGAGGGGCTGGCCGGGGTGCTGATGGGGCTGGGGTGGGAGGGAGCCGTGGCAGCCAGAGGTTCAAAGGCCTCTGCAACGAGGAGCAGAATTGGAGGATTATTCACTTTCTATATTTTCACTCCTGCAGCACACATGGGAATCTAATTGGCCAGGATGAGAAATACAGCCAGACAGCTTACAAGTGGGCTCGAGAAGACAGAAAAATATTTGCAGCTGCAAGCCATTAAAGGCAAACCCAGCCTTGCTCTTACACTTTAATTACCCTGCTGCACACTCTCCTCTGCGTACCAAAGCTCACGTCAGTTCAAAAACCTTTCTGATCTTAAAAGGCCAAGCGCAACGCCTGGCTGCACCGCGGCAGCCGCGCTCTGGCACAGCAAGGGCTGCACACCTTGCAGGGCATCCAGGCACCGGCTCCCTCCTCACCACCCTGACGCAGACCTAGGGCAACCCTGACACTGTTCCTGCAAGGCCGGCAGCAGTCCTGAGTCACCCCGAAGGGGTTAGCTTGGCTTTTTATGGAGGGAGGGAGGGAGAGCAGCCTGGCGGGGCTGGGGCTTCCCACGCGGCCCATGCTCTGCAGGGTGCAGGCAAGCTCATCCCAGCATTGCCCGGCAGTGGCGGTGCATGGCAAAGCCCTTTGCGGGGCGTCCCATCAGGGGCGTCCTCCCTCAGCCTCCACAGATGTCACTGATGCTTCCACGTTTCAGCCAAGCTGCTTATTCCCCAGGATCCAAAAGCACTTAACAGGGAGACTTCTTCCTTCTTGGTACCTGAAGGCAGAGTGGCAGAGGGACCACAACTCCCCATCTCCACCACAACAGCCACACATCCAGGTCACTCTTCCCCATGCTACAGTCACTGCGGGCTGCCCAGGGGACCACGCTGCCCGGGGCCACAGCACAGCCACCCCAGGGTGCCAGCAGCACAGCACTGACCGTGGGGGGGCTCTGGATTCAGTGTGGAGTGGCAGGGCGGCAATCACAGCCCAGCCCGCCTGGCCACCACCGTGTGCTGCTCCCAGCTCCTTGACTGCTAATTTCCTTTTCCGCTCCTGCAGTGACACCAAAGATGTTATTGCAGGTGCTGGCCCTGGCTCCGCTCGCTCCCCCGCATGGTTCACCCCACTTCTCCTGAAATTTGAGGAGGACTGAACTCATTTTATGCCATTTTATTTCAATGCTCCGAGCGTTAACCTTGTGCCAGGCGTTTTTAATCCAGCTGTAAACACTGGAGAGGAGGGGAGCTGTAGCTTTGCTGAATGGGGCAATTTTTCTTTGATTATTTTGAAGCTTTGATGCAATCTCCTTCCAAACGCATGAGCTGGGGGGAAAGAGGGTGTTTGAGTCTAGACTCATTTTACACTGAGTTTCAAGTTGCTTGGTGGCACTAAAGGGGCATTGCAGGATGTGGGCAAGGACTCCAAAACATGGGGAAAGACTCTCAGATGGAAGATCTGAAATGAGTAGACGGTGCTTGCCCTAGTCTGAGATGTTAAACCCAGGTGTATGCATGGGGCAAGGGGAAGACCTGCCTGGAAGTGCTGCTGCTGGGACCAGGGTGTCCCTACGGTGCCAGTCCCAGGGGGCCGGAGTGCTGCCCTGCTTCAGGGGGAGATGCAAAGCCCAGCAAGGAACTGCAGGGACAGGCGGGGTGTGGAACCTGGTGCTGCCTGGGGACATCTCTGCAGGAGCCAGGCTGTGAGGGGCTGATGCCGTGTCACGAGCACTGCCGGGGGGCAGCTCCAGCAGGCAGCAGCGTGGAGGGGCACAGCACAGCAGAACCTCACAGTAGGACGGCGCAGGGGTAACGATGCAGCGCTGCTGGCATCCCTAATGGGCCTCCAAGCACAGGATGCAACGAGCGGAGCGCAGCCTTTCTCCCTCCCACCCCAAATGCTGCCGACCTGGCAGGGAGGGCAGAGAAGGTGCTGTGCCCCGGCAGCCCAGCTGTGCCTGAGGATGGGGAGGAGGCAGCCGCGGCCCCGGCCGACCGCTGGGAAGGGCGAAGGGAGGGCTAAATAAGGATGCTGGCTGCTCCTGGCTGCCAGCCCGCTGCCACCCCTGCAAATCACCCAGCAGCAGACGAAAATCAGACCCCAACGGGAAGATGATGCCTGGGGCCGGGCTAAGTGCCAAAGGAGCGATTAGTCCCTCCATGGGGTACAGGCCAGCAGGGACCTTTCCGAGCATCGCGTTCCCAGCGGGAATTTGCCATGAGCAAAGGTCTCACTCCTTTACGGGGGTGGAGGTTCTCTGTGCCCCCCAGGAGAGAACTGCCTGGGGGACACGTCTCGGGGTCGAGGAGCTGGGCGGCTGCCGCGTGCCCGGGCCAGCATCGGGGCTGCTCCCGGCCCCTGCCGAGCCCCGGGGGACAGCAAGGGGGGAGCGGGGGCTCCGGATTGGAACCACATGGAAGCACATTTGCAACAAATTAGGCCGGGAGCCAGCAGCTCTTGCTTGGCCGGGTGTGCAGCCAATCTTTGGGGATTGTCAGCTCCTCCCAGGTTTCCACAGCGGATGTTCCCCGGCCAGAGCGCAGCTGGGCTCGGTGCGAAGCCGCGGCCAAGGCAGCCCAGGAGGAGACGAGCACACGCGTGGGCAGGGACCCCCCGCCCACACACACAGCCCTGCTGGGCTCAGCGAGCCCCCACACCCCCCCAGCTCAGCCAGAGATGCTTTTGGGAGGGTGAGAGTGCCCCAGTGTGCCGGGGGAGAGGAGGTGGGGCACGGGAGGGATTATTTGGCCAGTTCCCAGTGTGGCAGCCCTGGGGTGAGAGGGCAGCCGCAGCGGGCATCATGTCTCCCTGCCTGCCCTGGCTCAACAGCCCCTCGAGATGCACCCAAAATTCACCAGCTGGGGAGCCCCGGCTCAGGCGCTGGCTGAAATCACATCTTGAGGGTACCTGAGAAAGGGCTGACCCGAGAGGGGAAGAAAAGCTTCCCCTGGCAGCCCTCCCCGGGGGCGAGAGGGTTAAATCAGTGGTACAGAAAGGCTTTGAGTGTGCATGTCAAAGAATGACACTAACAACTCGTGCGATAACCTGCCAGGAAAACTTTTCAGATCATAATTCGCATAGCGTTTGTATCATGTTCCCTTCCTGTTTAAAAAGGCAATATGGAAACCGGGCGAGGGGTTATTTGCTGGTCAGGCCAGTTCGCTGGTTATGCTCCCTGTCACGCGTGTCCCTTTAGGAAGTGATGCCACCGTGGCAGACATAATTTCTAAAAATAACACCATCCCATGCATTAGCCTCCAGTGCCATTTGTTTTAATTACTCACTCCCAATTAAAGAATGATGGCTAATGATTAGTGGCGAGTACATGCTAAACCCCTGGCAGAGCAGGGAATTGGGCTGCCTCCCCACAAACCACCCATTCCTCAATGGTGTGTCCTACCACTGGTGGAGGACGGGGGGGGGACGCTGCCTACCTCCGCAGGGCCCAGCCATTGCAGCTCTTGCAAACCCATCAGCAGTACTTCACCAGTCCTGCCCGATGGCTAAAGGACAGATCCTGGGGGCACCCAGAGCCCCACACAGCCGCAGCACGGGTGCTCGGCTGGGTGCGTGGGGGCCCCAGCAGCACTGCGGCTCTCCGATAAGGCCACATCTGTGTAAAACAGCCTCTTGTTTCGCAAGTAAGGGTATTTATGAAACGATAGGCTGCTGTGTTAATCTCAGGCTGGCAAGCGAGCATGCCAGCAGCGCGGCGGCTGGGCATAGCCTGCAAAAGCCTTTTGCTGCACTCTGGGCCAGGAGGCACTTGGGGAGGTCCTGGAGATCAGCCCGCCTGCCGGTGGGTTTCACCTCCAGCGCTCTGCAGGGCCCCTGCTCCCAGACGCCCGCACTGCCCGTCCCCAGCTCCCGGCACAGAGGGGCTGGGGCAGGAGCGACCCGTGCGTGGGCAGTGCCAGCTGGGGGACCTGACCTGCCAGCCCCCCCGCCTGCTCCTGCTAACGGCCCTGCAGCAGCAGCGGCCCAAACACGGCTCCCCCTTGGATTTTTTATCACCCGCATAGCGCTGGCGACGGAAGGGAGGCCACCGCCGGGGAACATCTGGGCTCCATTGCTCATTGTCTGGCAATTAATGTCAGCGCTGAAGACAGAAGGGACGTCAGATATTAAATAAACACAACCGCACTCTGCAGACCAAAACAGCCCCCCTGGGGAAAGGCGCACATGCACCCGCACCCACATGTTCCCCCCGGCATGGCCCCGGCCAGGGCGCAGGACACGGGCGGCTTGCCGCGCACACGTGTGAGCACAGCCACACATGCTCACAGTCTCCCACACAGCTTGGGTTTCACGTCAGCTGAGGCGAAGCGGAGGGAAAATTAGAGCTCCTTTTCCTTTTCTGTTTTCCAGCAGGCAGACTGTATCCGCAAGTGCAGAAACCACCAAAAACTCTACCCCGTGAAACAGGGTGATGCAGGGAAGGTGCTCAGAGCCCCCCGGGGTCTGGGCTGGCCAGTACCCCCACAGTCAAAGCTGCTGCTTGGAGCCTTGCCTGTGGGCTGGACACTTGCCTCCAGCAGGCACACACTGGTCCCTGTGGGTGTACGTACACTTCGCTGGTGGGGCTGTTGGGCTGTGTCCTGCCTTTACCAGCATACCCGGCCCCTCCTGCTGCCCCCGCCGTGCCAGCGCGGCACCGTGTGCTGAGGGCGCTGACAGCGAACTGGCACAAGACCCTGTGCTAGAGGTTTCTGTGTCTCCTGCCAGCCAAAGAGCGGGGATGGACAGCCCCAGCCTCCCTTCCACCGGGCTGGTTAAAGGCTATGTTTCGCCTCAGCCTGACCTCTGCAGACACCAAAAGCCTTTTTCCCTGCTCTTTCCATGCCTGTGCTCAGGGGCAGAGCAAGCACGAGAGCAGCCAGACCCCCGGGGAGCAGGGAGGGTGCCTGGCCACGGCGCACGTGCCTCAGTGCTGCTCTGTCGGGCTGTCTCCCTGGGCTGCGCAAGCCCGTGCACTATTGAGTTCACAGGCCGGGGAAGCTGTTCCCCACGGGCTGCCTTGTGCCGGGCAGAGGATGCACAGTCCCACCGCCGGCTCAGCCGCAGCTCACAGGGCATGCCGGATAGGTCACCGGAGCATGGCAGGGCTCAGCGTTACCGCTGGGTGCAGGCTGCGGTGCTGGGCTGGACTCGGTGTCACGCTGCCACACAGATGCTTCTCTGATGTGGGTGTAAGAGCAGTGCTGGGGCACAGCAGGGACCGGTGCTTGCTGTGCAGGTGTGCAGGATGCTTCTGACAGCAGCCCACTGCTGCTGCCGCCTCCTTGGAGCAGTTTCCTGCATCCCAGCATCTTCCACCAAACAGGAGGCGTTTCAGCGAGGATGTTCACCCCGCACATGTAGGGAAAGGCAAAACACAGCGTGCTGGTACATGCCCAGGCTCAGCCTGGGTGGTCTCCCATCCCTTCTGGCCTTACACTTGTGGGTCCGGTAAAGGGCAGCGAGGAAAGGGAGAGGCAGTGGCACATGCCCTGTTTGCAGGGAGTGCTGCACCAGCCAAGGGCAGTGCACAGCGTCTTCTGCTGCAGTGTGCGGTGGGGATTCATTAGCTCAGGGCTGGCTTTGCCTACTTTATTCCCTGGAACCTTTTGTTCCCTTACAGAAATGTAGTCTCTCTCTCCCTCACCCTTAGCCCCTTTTAATATTAAGGTCAATAGGTTGGCAATTAAGCAGGAAAAGGGCATGAAGAATCAACCAAATTAAATCTTGTGTGCAAACAGGTGGGTGTGAAATTTCAATCAATGGCTAGTGTTAGCAGGGACCCCTGGGATCCCGATTTCCCAGGGGAAGGCTGGGCAGCACCAGGGGATTTGGGTACAAAAACTCCAGACATGGGAGAATAGAAAAAAGTCTTCTCAAAAACCAATATTGACAAGGTCCCTGTGTTTGCACCCCGGCTTTCCCCGGCAGCACAAAGGGAGATGATTATCCTGGGCCTGGCGGGGAGGGGACGACAGGAGCTCAAAGGTGAGCCGGGCCCCCCCGGCTCCCCCGGCCCCAGCCCCTCCGCTTAATCCCCCTCTCGCCCAAGCTTTGAAGTCGCCAGAGGTCGAATATGGGATGTAAATCACGTTAGCCGCAGTGTGTGATCACAACGCCGCTGCGAGACAATGCCGCGCTTCCCCCGGCACCCGGGCGTCCCGCCGAGCCACCGCCAGCACCGGGCTATAAACAGCCCCGAGCTGCGGCCGAAAGCGGGGACCGAGGGTGGGCTGTGCCTGGGGGCACCCACTGCAGGTGGGAGCGAGCCTCGTGCCCTGCCACGGAGCCGGGAGTGGGAGCTGCAGCGGGCATTGGCACCCAGTGGCCTCAGGGCTGCCGCTAGCACGGGGCTTGTCCCTGGGACTAATTAGCAAAGGCTGCGGCCACAGAGCGATGTAAAACATGAGCCGTTTGTTGGGGCATCGGTTACCGGGGCTGTCCCGCAGTGTTGCACATCTTGCAAGCATTAACTTCACGTAAGAGCAGCATGCACAGAAGGATGTGGGCTTTATTGGGTTGTAAACCGTGTTGTTCCCGTTACGGTAACGACACTGCTGGTGAAGAAATGTGCCTTTCGCACACGAGGCTCGGGAGCCAGGTGTGCCGGGAGGAAACACAGCCCTTTGGAGGCTCTGCTGTCGCTGTTAGGAGAGGGAAACAAAGCAGGCATGAGCGAAAGCAGAAAGAGGTACCAGGGAGGTGCTACCACTGCCCCCCTGGAGCTGCTGTGCCTTTCAGCCCTTTGCATCAATCTGCCCCAGCCCTGCTTGCTGGTGCTCAGCCGCTCTGCTCCCCGACTCGGGGCTGCACACCCCGCACGCCTCCTGGCAAGTTCGGACCCGGGAAGCGAAGTGTGACAGGGAGGCAGCAAGTATTTGCTGGCTCCTGGGCTCCGTTTCGGTGCCCTCTGTTCTGCCTTGCTCCAGCACTCGCTGCCCCCCCGCAGCACCCGGGAAGATGCGACACGTGGGGTTGGCTGCCCGGTGCAGAACGAGGGCACCGCCGCCCAAGCGAGCAGCCCTGAACACAGAGAGCTTCCCTGCCCACAGGAAAATCTCCCGTGTGTGATTTTCCCTCAGCCAAGGAAGCAGCCTCCAAAAAAAGTGATGGCAGACCCAAATAATTAACTCATTTCCTTTCTTCTCACTACCAAAAATGCACCATTCTCTGCAAGCAGCAGGTTGGCTGTTTTAAGTCTTTTTTTCACCATTTCAAGTCCAAACCATGATTAGTTAACCAAGACCAGCACCAGAGCTCAGCAGCCATCGCTGTCCAGCCGCACAGACCTGGATGAACCGTGTTACATGCATGTCCCCACCAGCCTGGCGCCAAATGCCCCTGGTTTCTCCCCAGAGCTGCCACCTGCCTCAGCGTCCCCCACAGATCTTCTCACGCAGGTGCCTGGTGGGAAACACAGGACCTGTCAACCTCCCTGTGAACCTGGTGACAAGCGACAGAGAGGTCCTGGGAGATGCTGGGGATCTAAACTACATGGCATCACTGACCACCCGTACCCACTAACAGGAGCCAGGCACAGGTACCAGCCCAGCTCAGCCTCCCTGGGTTCCCCTCACTCCTCTGCACCTGGAGGGGCTTCTCCGTCCCTGCCCAGTGCAGCAGCACCCAAGCAACGGGCCTGGCAGTCAGAAAATATCCACTTTCAAAGCTTTTTTCCTTCCTTTTTAACTGGGAGACCAGATGATTATTTTTTTTTAAGAAAAAATGTTGTTATTGTGGAAAATATCTGCTCTCCACAGAAGATGCCTTGTGTTCTGTGTGCAAATTGTGAGCCTTACCAGAAAACATCTGATGTGCTTCCAAAACCACTGGGGCATTTCTTTTCCTATTAGAGTGGAAATTTTCTTCAGGAAACAAGTTTTACCTAGTTTGCACTGACATTTGCTGTGCCAGAAAGCAAGCAGTCCTGTCCTCAAGCCATCCTTCCATCTCTGGGAGGTGGCATCATAGGGGCACCCTGGCATGACCAGGCACCCAAACCTTCAGCACAAACCCTGGGTTCAACCCAAGCCTTGACTCAAGCTTTGATCCAAGCCCCATGGGCCACTGAGCACCAACCACCAGCACACATGTGGGCTGGCCCAAGGGGGAACCATGGCTTCTCCTAGCAAGAGGGCATCTGTTTGAGAAACACAGAGGAAAATCCATTATTTTAGTCCCATCACCAGCTCCCCAGTGCCATGACAGAGCCGAGAGGAGCACAGTGTGCCCACCAGGCTCCCAGGGTCAGGCTGGCCCAAGGGTAGTTATGAAGATGCCCTTCTCTGCCCCACCACGTGAGCTGCCCCGTACTGCAGCACTGCTCTTTGTCCCAGGTCGGAAGAAAGGTCTGAAAGATAAATTTACTGTGGAATAGTGACGTTTGACTATTATACCTGGAAAAGTGACCTGATTTTATCACCGTATCTTCTGCCAGTATTGCTGGCGTTTCACAGTGTGAAGCATCAACAACGCCCAAGACATCTAAAATATTTAACATTAGCCAGTACGGCTGTACAGCTTCAACACTAATTAAAAGTTTAGAAAGCTAAGTCAAAACCAAACACTGCCATTTCAATTAAGTATTTTCAATGATTATTCTATAGAAATACAAATTTAAAAAAAAAACAGTGAAAAATCCCCCAAAAGCCTGCAGATTTAATTCACGTCTTTAAATCCACCTGTGATGAGCACAGATGTTGGGATGGTGATTACGGAAGCTCCACCTGCAACAGGTTTTCCTGCTGTGCGCACAGCACAAGGTAGGAAGCACCCCGGGACGGCCGTTACGGTCCCTCCACAGCAGCTCTGCCTGGCTTTGAGTCTGGCAGCCCCGGGCTTAAACTCTGCCCAGCTCAGGAGGAGCTGCACCCGTTTCCAGCTGGGGACTATTCCTTCACACTGCTCCCCCCAGCAAAGCTTCCAGGGACAGTAAGGAATAGTGCCTGTGCCTTCCCACCTGCAACACGCCTTGTTTACTAACCGCTCCTCATCAAGTGTTCGCAGTGCCAAAGCCACGGTGGCTCACCTCGCATGCCGGAGAGCCCTGGGGCTCAGCAGGCAAGGGCTGGCTTTGCCAGCGGCAAGCCCAGTGACGATGCTGCGGTGCCGCGCGGCGCAGCCAGCCAGGCCAGAGCCATATTCTGAATTTCTTTTTTTTTTCTTTTTTTTCTCTCCCAAGCAGTCTTCTGAGAAAACATCTGCTGTGCCCCAAGCCCGCACCAGAGCTGAAGATCAAAATAAAGGACTTTTGTCTTTTTATTAAGCATTTTAGCAAACGTGACTATTACATTCACATTATATTTCCCTGTTTTGTACAAACACGTTTAAGTCAGCACTAAGAGGATTACGTTTATGGCGCACCAATCTCTGCTCAAATGGGCTGACTAAAGAAACTCGTGTTAAACAGTGTTTTCTCTAATGCCTGTTGCTTTTCTTCCCTGCCTTAGTGCTCAGACATCTATCCAGGCTTCCTCAAACCACCCTCCTCATAAGCTTTCAGATCAAGACTCTTCCCCCTCCGCCCCCCTCCGCACCCTTTAATACAGCTGAAGATGAACATTAGCGCTTGGTTCAACTGCACTGGAAAGGGAAAGGGCAGATTCATCAAAATCTTTATACCTCCATAGAAAAATGTAGCCTTTTGCCTTTCCTCGAGTGAATGCCTTTTCTAGAGGGTATTCATTAGGGGTTCGGTCTGTTTTTGCAGACAGCTCCACAGATGTTGACATTTTTTTTCTTCGCTGGGTTAAGACGCCTTCTATAGGCTTTCAGTCTTCATTTGTTACTTCTTTATTATCCAAGGGGGGGTTCTTTCTTTTTTCTTCTTCTTCTTTTTTTTTTTTTTTTCTCCTTTCTTCCCAAGGAGTTGACTCGGTTCTCTGAAGAGAGCAGTGGTAGTCAGGCTCATTATTATCTCAGACCCTTTTTCATCGCCCCGGCAGGCCGGCCGGGGCCGTGGGGCCATTGTGGCGGAGCAGCAGGTAGCTGTGGCACGGCGGGGTCAGCGCTCCGGCCGGCGCAGCGCCTTTGTGCGCCCGCCTCGTGCTGCCGGCTCCGTTTGTCCAGCGGTGGGAAAGGTCAGGAGCACGCCACTGCTCCGTACCTGAGCTTTTGTCTCTGGGCTCCGCTGAGAGCTTATGGAAATAATTTGTTGGAAAGCAATCACTAGACCCGGGGGGGAAGCAGAGTGAGGGGGTGGAGGTGTGCCGGCAGGGATGGGGGTGGTGCCAGAGCTGCCTGGGCCGTCGGACATGCTGCTTCTTGGCCAGAGCTGTTGCATGCTGCCAGTGTCCACCTGCCGCAAGTGGCTCAGGAAGCCACGGGCTTGCTGTGGTCCGCAAGGCTCCATATGATCACTGTTACACATTGAGATAGCTGATTTCCCACGGCAAACTTTGCAAAGAGAGCAATTTGGCTTCATGTGGCACCATAAAGCATTATACAGGCAGCACCCCTCGCTGATGTGCCCATCTCCAAGACCAAGTACATCATACCTTGCCCAGGACTCATCACCCTTGCCTCCAAACATACACCAGCAAAATACTCCAAAAACTCCATCCCAGGGCCAGCAGGTGTCCAAATACCTCCATCCCAGTTCCCAGAGAAAATCTATTGTGTATCTAGGGATTTTCCCCCCCAAAAAAAAAGATCGCTTGGACAGACATGAGGACTGGCAAAGGCATCATAGTTCAAGTGGTGCTTCAGGACCTGCCGTAACAGAAACCAGAGGTAAGGGCTCCAGCCTGTTCGTAGCTGGGCTCATTGTGTTGCCTCACCGCTGCAGGCCATACATCATCTCCAGGAAAAGAAAAGACCTCCCACTCTTCCCAGGAGCCCTCCCTGACTGCTCCCACACTGCCCTGAGTCACCAGTCCCCCAGCCCACACTGGGCTCCCCAGCCGTGCTCCCAGCGTGAGCCAGCAGTGGGGCTGGGCAGAGGTGACAGGTACCTTTATCCCGCCACCCAGGAGAGCTCCAACGTCCCACTGGCAGGAATTTGTCTGCAAATTTTCCCCCATTGAAAGAAGCAAAGGGGCTGAGATATCACTTGATTACGGCCAGGGCAGGTGAGGTGGAGAGACGGGGCAGCTCCTGGAGAGCTGTGCTCCCAGCCCTTAACCTCTCCTCCCCAGCCTGATGATTTAATGCTGTAGTGGGGCACATTGGCCCCAGCCATGGGGCAGCGAGTTGGGCAGTCAGGGTGACGTGATCCCAATTAGTGCTCACTGTCTAAATAGCGCTGTGGTTGGGAAGGAAGATGCCCGGTGGCAGGCACAGCACCCTCCCACCTTTGCAGCACCGCAGGGCTGTGCTGCTGCTGGGTGCTTCTGTTGGGTGCCCAAGCACTCCCCAGCCGACCTCACCCAGCTGAAGGAGGAACAGGAGGGGAGCAGCTCCCCCCACGAGCTGCAGTCCGGTGTCCCAGCCTGCGACACTGGGCTCACTGGCCAGAATCCAGATGGGAATATCGATGGGAACACCAAACCCCATCACATTCAGCCCCCACCAGTACCCTAAAAGCTCCTGCCATTTTCCCTTTTTATCACGGCTTTAGCAGGAGAGCTCCCATTAGCTTTATGCACCGTCCGTGGGGAAACAGCTGATAGATGCATGAGATCAGGCAGATGGATTTTCTTTTCATCACTTATGCTGGAGAAGCTTTCCACTGCTAAGAGCAAGCGGAGGATGAGCCAGCTCTTGCAGCCTGCTGGTGATCCACTGTCACAAATGGAGTCATGCACTTCACTCGTAAGAGAGAAGCAACAATTTATTGATGTAAAACAGTGAGTTAACAAAGTTTGATAGTAAATGCGACAGTGGATTAACAAGATTAAGGTACACTGGATTATTTACTGCATAGAGGACAGGGTCAGACAAACCTGCCAGGGAGACCCTCCCATTGAGTCATGAGGTTCAGAAAGGACCCCTTTGCTTTCTAAACTCCTCCTCAGAGAGGAGTCTAGGTGCAGCTGGACCCAATCCTACTCCCAGACTTGATCAACGGTTTACGTCTAAAGGATTATATATGCGCAATCAATCCTTTATGTCACTTAGATAAGATTTCAAAGTTTTGCATGCTATTAGTCACTTACCGAGGATCTGATGTGGCAAGGGTTCTCTCAGCCTCAAGGAGTAACCTTGAGAGGTGTCCCTACTCAAGGAGAGATCCTGGCGGGCAGCCTGCTGCCGTGCAGGAGAGCTCAATGGGCTCTGGGCTGTCCACTATTTATAGACTAAGATGATTGACTTATACTTATGTCTGCATACCAGCAAGATGTCTGGGTCACTGTTTCAGTTAGCTCTTGGCTACCATGTCCCCCAACGTCCAGCGTAAGCTGGGTGCAGCCGTCACGACCCCCACTGGTGGTTATGGCTTGTGGTGGTGGGGGGGGAGCACACTGCCACATCCACCCAGAGGATCACGGCTGGATTCCACATGCCTTGCTCCACACCGGTGCCTGGGGGCTGCCTGGCCCTGGCAGGCACGGCAGGGTCTGGCCCAGAAGAGCACTAACTTGGGGCCAGACCCCCCATTTCCTCCTGCACAGGGATGAGCCCCCTCGCAGTGTGGTGTTTCAGCCCAGAAGATTCCCAGCCACAACCACAGGGAGAAAGTAGCTTTAGTATAAAAACGGAGTGATGGCATCCCTCGCTGTGCCTGCCCCTTTCGCACTCTGGTGTGTTTGTATCGGCCACCATCCCCACCGAGCATGTCACAAACTTGGTGCTGCTCACCGGCTGACACTCACACGCACCCCCCCAGCATCAGGGATGGAAAGGAGCCCCGGGTGCAAGAAGATGAACATTGCGAGCGCTGAGGTTTATAACCCAGAAAATCTGGGCTCTGAGGGGCTCTGTCTGGTGGGGCAGGAGGCGTGCTGCCCTGCCCGGAGCCACTTTCATGCCATTGTGCCTTTTCAGCATTGCATTAAGGCAGCCAAAGAAGGGGAATTTTTAATGGTTTCAAGGGAACAAAGCGGGAACATTCGGCCCAACTTCATTACAGAATCATCTGAAACGCTTGAGGAACGTTTCCCACTAATTATCATAAATAGCCGAAAAAAATCTTTCCCTCCCAAAGCAGGTTCCAGCTGCCTCTCTGCTTTCTCACCTCCACTTCCAACAGCCTGGCCCTGCCCCTGCACAAAGGGGAGACCCCATCTCCAGTGTCATGTCCCCCGCCCTCTTCCCCCCCCCAAGGCCCAAAAGAAATACAAACAGGCAGCAGATTAACAGCACTTGTTTGCACCTTAAACAAACAGGCGACTTCCGCCTCTCCCGGCTCTCCCGCTGCCCAAGGGAGGATGCACCGGGTGGTTTTCCTTGCCCTTGCTCGCCGCCCTGCCCAAATCCTGGATAAAAGTATGGGGAGCACAAGATGTGAAGCAAGCAGACCACGGATGGGCACACTGGGGGTGCCAGCCCTGCACTCCCTTGTGCCCCATCACCCGTGCCTGGGTGTCCTCTCGCTGCCACTGCTGCCCGGGGAGAGCTGGGGTCCCTGCCCTGGCAGGACATGGCCGCAGCCCTTTGGCAGGAGAGCTGGGAGATGCCAAGGCCAAAGCGGACAAATGAATGTCCCAGTTCAGCTCCTGCCCCATGCATCTCACAGGGCTTCTTGGCAAGGAGCAGCTTGACGTGGCTGGACAGGGGCTGTGAGTTGGTGTGGGGAGGGATGCTGCGGGTGAAGGATGGGGACAGAGAGACAGAGCGTGCAGAGGACACACGGAGGAGTGGTGCTGCTGGGGTTCAAAATCAGCAGCAACACTGAGCGCTGACTGCCAGCCCACGGTCAGCTCTGCTGAGCGCAATAGGGGGTGGATGGGTGCTGGACAGGCCTGCCTGGCTGGTCCTCAGACTGATCGCAGCAGCCACAGCTGCCTCTGCCAGGAAGCTGCCCCAGCTCAGGCCCTCACCTCTCTAGGTGGCACTGCCAGCACCTCCCTGCTCCTGCGGGACCCAGTGCCAAACCAGCCCCTCCTCACCCTGCCCACAGCACACGGAGCAGCCAGCCCTCAGCTGCCCACCCCACCAAGGCAGGCGGTTGCGAGAGAAGTGGGGGCTCAAAGCACACCATCAGCCGGCGGGATGTCACTCCCAGCACAGTTATGGCACATGTTTGGGGCCAGCACACGAGGCGGGTGCCGGGGGAGGAAGCTGCAGCAGCATGGCAGCGGGCTGGGGCAGGTTCCCAGCAACAAGCCAGCAGCGGGGCTTGCCCGCCAGAGGCCCAGGTTTGCTCCCCACCCGGGTTATTGTACAAATGCCACCATGCAGGTGTTCATTGCCCCCCCTCCCTCCAGCCACAAGAAAGGGCTGCTGCCTGTGAGCCCCCTTCCTGCCTGCAGGGTGCCCCGGGGATGGGAAGGGGACCGGAGGCAGGTGGCTGGGACAGGGCACCGCACCCGCAGCGCAGGCGGCTCCCAGCGGGGCTGATGGGCAGAGGGGTTATGGGTCGGTACCACAGCACGAGTGACGGGGCTGTGGGAACCATGTCTGGTCTGCATGGGGGCAGGAAGAGAGCCACCAACATCTGTGGGACTCCCAGACCATGCTGGAGACCCCTGGTCCCAGCACCGCTCAAGGACACGCACCATGTCCTGCCTCTGCTTCTAACTGGTTGTCACCTGAGGCTGTCACAAGGACCTCAGGCAGTCACAGCAACTGGGAAGAAGTTTATGGAGTCACAAGCAGCCTGGAGACACCACACAGGGATGCTCACCTTTTTTTTTTTTCCACAATGAAGGAACCAGGGGCATCCCATGTGAGGAACAGTGAGCAGGGGCACAGCAAAGCTGAGTTCGGAGAAATTCACAGATTAAAAAATCAAACGCCACTCAGTGCAATGGCTGTCCTGCTAAGGGACATCTGGGCTGCCCACAGCAGAGAGGAGAGGACGTGTTGGGGTCTGTGCACTCCCCAGGCACCCCCCCTGGCCACGTACCTCTCTGCTGGGAGGAAGACCTCTCCTCTGCATCCTAGTGAGGTGCAGCTCCAAAGCAGCAAACCTGTACGCTGGTCTCCTCCGTGCAGCTGCCCCATGCCCTGCCCCATTCCCACGTGCGCTCTGGCTGCTCTTGTTCAGTGATCAGGAAACCCAAGCACGTTCCCTCACGGGCTGCCCAGACGCATCACCCGCAGGGCACCCCACATCCCACCCACCCCGCAGCCCCTTCCCTCCTAGGGTACACCAGAACGAGCAAGGGCAAATGGGAACGGCTTTTAATTCCTCCCAGCCTAGCACAGGCGTCGCCCTCCAGGGACCGGCCCTGCAGCCATGGAGGGAGCCGACTCCTGCCCGGGAGCCAGCTGCGCCAGCCGGGCCCCGGGAGCACGGCGGCTGTATTTTCATTGCAAATTAGAAATCAATCATAGCAGGAAATTCCCTTGCTGAGAACACCCTGGCTATTATTATTTTACAGCACTCAGAGGTGTTCTGGGCACTTAGAAAGATGTGGTGCTTTCGGGGTATTATGGGGCAAATTAGTTTTAAAGGCGGCCATAGGAATGTTGGCCATTTGGTTTCCGGAGCGGGACGGGCGCAGGTGGAGACTTTCGGATACACCACCGCCCTGCAAAGAGGGAATCAGCACGCTCCAGAGTGAACACCTCAAGCCTGACCCCAGCTTTATTAATAACAAGTAATTAATATAAGAGCGGACGTGCCTTGTGTCTCTGAAGACCTTTTAAGATGTGATTATGTTGTGCTAATCTCACCCCGAAGTACTTCCCTGTTTAGACTGCACTGGGCCATTAAATATCTGAAAAGCCAGCGGAGAACTCCCCCCTCGCCACCCCGGGAAGTGCTCGGGGCCTGTTCCCCGGCAGCCAGACCCCGCTTTCAAACCCTCTAAATCAAGAATTAAGTCGAGCCCATCTGGACTGCCAGGAAAAACACTCCCTCCCCTCATCTGCGTCTCATTACCCGCTGTGCCAGCCCCGGCCCTGGAGCTGCTCGCTCCATCCCGCCCAGATGTGCTGCCCTGGACTCGCCTCCCGTATTTCACAGCCGTCAGCAGGACTTCAAGGAGCAGCCGAAGGGCCTGTAACACTGCACAGACTCTTAGCAAAGACATACACCCACAGCCGCAGGCACAGACCCTAACGCCAAGCCCCTTGGTCCTGCACCGGGCAGGGGAGCTGGGGCGCTTGGGGCTTCCCAGCCAGGAGGATTCTGAGCTGCTTCCCTGCGGCTGCTTGCCCAGCACATGTCCCAGTAAAGCAAAATAAAGGTACCCAGAGACCTAAACCAAGGAACAACCTCTGCATTCATCGGATCAAAAAAATCTCCCTCACTACAGCTTTCCAGTGAGTTTTAACGCTTTCTGCAGTGGGAGAAAACCCGCAGAAATAGCCGCTTTTGTTTAAGTTCGACACTGTCCTGGCCCTGGTGGCAGCCCAGGACAGCAGAGATGAAGGCTCGCATCAGCCCTTCAGTCACAAGGAGAATTAGCCCCCTCCTCCCCAGCTTCCAAAGAGCCGGTCCCCAGCCTGCAGTCGGGCTCAGCCCGAGGTCAGGGTATGAGAACTACGTGGCTGGCCGTGCTCACACGTTGCTCTTCCAGAGAGGCCAGGACAGGCAGCGTCACAGAGAGGTTTGGGGGGCATGAGATTTACGAGGGGGAAGAAATGATGTCTATTGTCCCGCTGTGCCACTGCCTGCAGGAGGGGGGGGTGTGCAGCCCCAGTCGTGTGGCAGTCCCTGATGGCTGGGCACCCCATGCTCCAGCAGGCAACAGGAGTCCCCCGCAGCAGGTCACAGCCAGAAAAGCTCTGGGATGAGAACAGTCCTGTCTCCACCTTCACCTGCAGGGGAGGCTTTAATATTGGAGAGGAGGAAACGGACAAAGAGGGGGGACGAGGTCAGAGGGTTCCGACAGACATACCAGCACTGACGCAGCCCGTAGCATAACGTGGGGAGTAAGCCAGGCGCAGGCAGAAAGCCTTGGGATGGCCTTCGCCAAGGACTGCTTGCACGCTGCAGGTACCTGCCAGGGATGGGCAGGAGATGAAGGCAGAAGTCTCGACCAGACCCTGCAAGCAAGAACGGGCCGTGCCCGAGGTCCAGCGAGGTCCCCATCTGGCCGGGCGCGGGGTCTCCAGCATTTCGGTGCGGTGTCTCCAGGGCCACCGGTCACCCCCTCTGCTCCACCCGGCTCTGGGCAGGCGGTGGCAGCCACCGCCTGTGTCGGGATGCCATCTAGTGTCGCTTGGCAGAAGGGTCCGTCAGGCAGCGACACCGCGCAAGGGCTCCCCAGGCTCACAGCATCTCCACGGGCCAGCTGGGGGCACCCCAAACCAGCCGGGGTGCTGGCGCTCACGCATCCTGTCGCCAGCAGGGCTCCAGACCCCGACGGAGGGCGGTGGGCATTGCCGGGGCATGAAGCTCAAAGCGGTGCCTGGCCTTGCTCGGGGGTCCCTGGGGCAGCCAGCGCGTGGAGGCTCAGCAGCCTCACCGGTGGTGCAGGGTGGCCCCGGTGGCAGGCGGCTTGGTGGAGGAGAAGGGCGAGCACCCCCCACAGCAGCACGCAGCCTGCCTGCAGCACCAGCGTGGCCAGACCCAGCGCCAGGCCAGCCCGGCAGTGCCACGGGCTGGACTGCAGGGCGAAGCCCCAGGCGTGGCGGCCGATGGGGGCCAGGGGTGGGGGGGCTGGCCAGGGGCTTGTATGGTCTGGCGGCAGCGGGGTAGGAGGCACTGGGAGCAGGACGGTGCCTGCAGGGGTCGGAGCATGTTGGGGGACAGTGGGAGCGGGCTGGGTGCCACTCGTGGACAAGCCCCACATAGTGGCATAGTCCCGCTCCCTGCCTGGTGCAGGGGCATGGCGGGACAGGGAGTGTGAGGCCAGTGGGACTGTACCTGGCACAGCGGCTCTGCGGGGTGGCCAGAGTGCCGTGGGACAGGCTGAGACAAGGGAGATGCTGGGTGTCCCCCATGGCATGCTGGCTGGCCTCTCCGTGGGCACCAGAAGCGCAGGAGGCACTTGCCTGGTGGTGGCTGCCAGCAGGCTGGTGGGCACCAGTGTGGTGGCAGAAGCTGGAGTGGACAGTGCAGGCTCTGGGCTGGTGGCCCCAGGAGGCTGTAGGCTTATGATAGCGGGAGTTGGACACAGGTTGAAAGCCTTCTGTTGCACAGCTGGCAATGGGGTGGTGATGGAAGCAGCTGAGGACAGGGTGGCAACGGAGGCCTTTGGCAGCACAGTTGGTGATGGGGTGGCGATGAGGGTCTCTGGCAGCACAGTCGGTGATGGGGTGGTGATGGAGGTCTCTGGCAGCACAGTTGGTGATGGGGTGGTGATGGAGGTCTCTGGCAGCACAGTTGGTGATGGGGTGGTGATGAAGGCCTTGGATGTCATGGTTGGTGATGAAGTGGTGAAGAAGGCCTCTTTTGGCATAGTTGGCACCATGGCAGAGGTAGCCACAGGCGACAGCATGGTAGGCAATGCCATGATGGGAAAGGCTGCCAGTGACAGAGTGGTTGGCGCTGCAGAGGGCAAGGCTCCACGAGACAGCATGGTCGACATTCCTTGTGATGATGTGGAGGTGAATGGCAGAGATGGGGTAAAAGAAGCTGAAAAGGGTAGAGTAGCTGGGCAAATTAAGTGGTCGTCTCTCAGAGATGTCACTGCTTGCCCTGCCAGATGGTGTGGACTCTTGCATGACACTTGAGTAGACAAATTGACCTTCTCACTATTGCCCAGGATCCAGCTGTGCAGGTAGCAGAGGTTGCAGTCACATCTCCATGGGTTCCCACTCAGATACACTGAGCTGAGCTTCTTCAGGGGGTCCAGGAGCCCTTGAGGGATACTCTCCAGCTGGTTCTTCTGAAGATTGAGGGTTTTCAGATTTGGGAGAGAAATAAAGACTTCATCATCCAGAGCAGAGAGCTGATTTGTGTCCAGCTGAAGGTCCAAGAGCTTGCTGAGCCCAGTGAAGGCTCCTTTTGATAGGGCTGCTATCTGGTTGTGCGACAAGATGAGTTTGCCAAGAGATGTGAGATTGGCAAAGATGCCATCTGGAAGTGTGGCCAAACTGTTCCTGCCCAGGTCTAGCTCCTGCAGGTGTGGCATGGTGTCAAAAAGGCAGCAGGGGAGCTCTGTAATGTGGTTTGAACCCAAAGTCAGCAGCTTCAATTTGTTTAAACCAAAAAAGCCCTGAGGTGGGAGAACCCCAATGAGGTTGTTGTCCAAGAGGAGTTTCTCCAGCTGAGACAGGCTCCTCAGGAGCATGGGTGGCAGTGCCCTGAGCCTGTTCCTCTGGAGGCTGAGCTCCAGCAGCCCTGGCTGACTGTCTAACAGTCCTTCTGGGAGGTCCTGCAACCCATTCTCAGACAGCCGGAGGACTTGCAGCTGGGGGAGTTTGCTAAAGACATCCCCAGGAAGAGCTGTGATCCTGTTTCTAGCCAGGTCCAAAAATGTTAAATTGACAAGAGAATCAAAAACGCCTTCTGGAAGAGAAGGGATTGCATTGACGTTCAGGGAGAGCTCTCTCAAATTCTCCAGCCCATGAAACAGGCCTTTGGGGATGTATCTGAGCTGGCTATCTCTCAGCTCCAGCCTCTGCAGACTTGGGAGGTTTTGGAAAGTGCCCACAGCTAGTTCTTCTAACAAGGCACCAGAGATCTCCAAGTCCCTTAGCTTCTCCAAACTACCAAAAGCTCCAGGTTCAACTGTCTTGATCTTGTTGCCAATAAACAAAATTTTGATCAGGTTGGGCATGTACCTGAAGGCACCTTTCCTTATGGCAGTGATGCTGGTTTGCACAAAGATCATCTCAGAAATGAAGGGCTTTGCAGTCTTTGGGATCTCTTTGACGTCGTTTATTGCCCCTCTGTAGACCTCCTGGTAGTCTTTGGGCATATCATATGAGTTGTCACCCAGGATTTGATCTTGGCATTTATGGGGATGGAAGGAGAGGAAGAAAAGGAAAAGGACATTCTGGTACATTGTCCTGAAAAAAAGGTTTCAAAAATCAGTTATGAAGAACAAAAAAAATCTCTATCCGCAGCTGATGTACATTGCTTTTGTTCAGCTCTTGGGACTCTTCTATTCACATATCATTACTCATTTTATGAGAAAGAGAGAGATTGGACAAGCCAGCGTATGCTGCATTTAGAAGAGTTCGTGGCCATTGGCACTGAGGGATGGAGAGGAAGGGAGAGTGAGCCAGCACATGGCATGCCACGGGAGATGCTCCAGGAGGGGCAAGGGCTGGACAGCCTCTTCTCTGGCCCTCCTTCTCCCATGTCTGGGCTGTAGGCTCAGCATCTGTCTGGGTGAAGAAGGCAAAGTGCTGCTGCCCATTAGTGCTGCCCCGGCGGGTCTGGTTACGCTGCAGGGCAAGAGCCCATTCATGCAACCACAGAAGCAATCAGCCCTGCACTTGCTAATGAGGGACCAGAAAGGGTCCCAGGAGCCAGCCAAGGCCAGATGACCTTGTTTACTCAGAATTTCTACGCTGTGCTGGATGGACATGCTATTTCATTGGTGCTTCTCTCAGTTCAGGGGAGTCATCTAAAACATTGCTTCTAAGCATCTCCTTTTCAGGGTTCTTGCTAATTGCGTCATATTGTGGTCTTGGTTATGCAGCTCTGTCTGGTTAACTTGTGAGCAGCAACCAAGCTTTAGAGCAAGGCTTGTTAAGACTATGAAGTATCCACAGATTTACTCTGTAATACCCAACATTTAAGGCTCTGACCTGTAGTTGGGAAGTGAAGTCAATGACGCAGAACCACCAGCAGCTGCGTAAAGCCCACCTCTTCCATCAAGTCATTTGTAAACAGTCAGCTAACACACTAGCTGGGGTTTAATGGCCGTGAGCATTGTACTGGGACCATAGTTTCCAGCTTGTGATTCACAGCCCTAGGTGGGAGCAGGGAAAAGGGCTGTGGTTTGCTTCTTGGGTGTCCATTAAAGCTGACTATGCAAAAAAACCTTATGCTGGGAGGGTAAATATGCTATGAAATGTTATTTGCTGAAAAACGTTGAGAGCATCAAATACAGGAGGCTGAAGGCCACTGGATCTGAAGAGAAACTGATGGGAGGTGAGATATGTGCCAGCTGTCCCATGGGGTTCTCCAGGCAGAAGCCGCTGCTGATCCCTGCCCATCCTCTCCCCAGGGAGACTTGGGTGCAGGAGCTGAGGGTGCGGGTGCACAAGTGCAAAAGGGGCAGCACAATGGGTTAATTGCACAGGTAGGAGTGGCTGGAGTGAGTGCCTGGGGACGAAAATACAGTTTTGAACTGCAAAGCTCTTTTAAAACCCTCCCTCACCTCATCTCACCTCGCTGTAATGGACCTCGGTGTAGTCCCCTGCTTGTCCCACTCCCCAGAAGTGCTGGGACATAGAGATACAGCCCCAGCTATGGCACGGCAGCTTCTCCTTCCTCCTACAAGGAAATGATCAGCAGCTCCCCAGAGCTGCCCCTCCCGGCACCTTTCAAAGAGCAAAAGCAGCATTTTGCATCACTTACTTGGCCGAGCGCTTGTGAACGTGTCCAGCCGCTGGAGCGAGCCACACTGCACGAGGAGCGAGGCCACCAAACAGGGGTCCCATCACCTGTGCCGACCAGCTCTTTATCCACGGCCCAGGCACAGGGCTTGGTTTTGTGTGAGGTCAGGGCACAGGTCTGCGTGGGGAGATAAGGGGCGGCCATGGAGCAGGCAGGGGAGCGGTGCCCCATCGTGGGAGGCCACTGCTGAAACCCCTCGGAGAGGACACAGGCATTTACTTTCTAGGTGTTATCTGCTGGCACCACTTGACTAGTCACATCCAGGGAAACCTAGAGATCTCCAGACCAGCCTGTTTTGTAGCCGATGGTCTCTGCAGTCCCATACCACCACCAGTGTAACCCACCAGCTTCACACGCATCACCCCCAACAACACAACGAAAGGAGTTCTCCTATTTAGAGCTTTTCCTATTAAAAATATCCAGCTGTTCCCTTCCTCAGCTGCTGCAGGTGCTGCTTCCAAGCCATTTGTTTAAGCCTCTAACAGGGATGACATCTGTGGCCAGACAGAGATGCTGACGCCCGGGCTCTGGGCTCGGCCCCACACCTCACCAGCAGTAAGGCTGGGGCTGCATGTTGCACTTGCCTCCACACTACCACAAACCAAAGACACACACCCCACACACACACACCCCACCCCCCCACACACACACACACCCTGCAGGGACACCCAGGGCTCCTGGCCGGTGCAGAGTGTCTTGTGGGAAGAAACACCACGTCAAAGACTTAAAATGATAAAGGCATCCATTGCTTCCCACTGCATAATTACACTAATTGCATTTCTTCTTCGTTTTTCACCTGTTAAGGTTCAGCTTGTGCTTCTGGGCTTTCCTGGCAAATTAAAAACCCTTCCAAACTAGTGCACATCTTCAACAGCCTTACCCCTTTCCAGCACCAGCCCTGTATGGGTCCCAGTCCCCGCTCAGTGCTAGGCTGCTCCAGAGGCTGCAGGGTGGCAGGAGCCAGAGCGCACAAGGGGACAGAGCCTGCAGTAGGGGTGACACCAGCCTGCCCAGGCAACAGACTGTGCAGTGTGGCAGCTGTGCCACGGGCTGTGGGGCTGCAGCCAGCCCCAGCATCCCTGGTCCAGGCTTGGAACTGGCCACACCAGCATCCCTTGGGAGATGGCCACAGCAGGGTGGCAGCCCCTGCGCGGGGAAGGCAGCAGGATGGCTGTCAGGACCGCGCCTGAGGGTGCAGCATTGCCGACCCGCCGCCCAGGAGCGTGGGGCTGGCAGCCCAGGGCACGGCTGGTGCCAGGGCAGGCTGGGGTGGCACAACACAGAGCTGCCACTCGGCTCCTGCTCCCCCGTCTGGGCAGCAGGCGGGCAGGGGCTGGCAGGGGAGCACAGCCTGGCAGCGAACCGGCGCAGCCCGGAGCACGGACCCCAGCTCCCGGTCCCTGCGGGCCGGGACAGGCGGGCTGGCTCAGCGGAGGGCGGCCCGGCGCAGGCCCTCCCAGCTCCGCCTGGCCCAGAGGAGCCCGTGTCCCAGCGGCCACAAGGTGGTGCAGCCACCTCGCACGGCAGCCCCCGCCCCGGGCGCAGGGCTCCGCCGGCAGGCAGCGCGCGGACACACATGCACCCACACACA
>VWZZ01001579.1:0-19872 GCA_013399095.1 Psophia crepitans
GGCTGGTGTCATCACCACAACTTTGGGTTCTTTGATGATGGTATGGCTTACACAGCACCGAGCTTGATGGGGTCTGACGAGATTCACCTCTCTCAAAGGGGTAAAAGTGTCTTTGCCCAGGAGCTAGTGAGGCTCATTGGTAGAGCTTTAAACTAGACTCAAAAGGGGTGGGGGACGATAGCAGCCTTGCCTGTGACAAGTGCTGGGATGACATGCCCAGGTTGGAGGGATGGGATGCTGGTGAGGGCCCTCAGACTATTGCTCAGNATGCTGGTGAGAGCCCTCAGACTATTGCTCAGAGATGTGCTGAACACACTGCAGCACACTTGACATCTAGAAATGATCCAGGAGCTCCTGAGGCAATGGAAACCAACAGGGAAACACTGGGAAAATACATCAAAGGAATTCCAGCCAGTAGGTCACCCTCATGGGGGATCCAACTGAAATGCCTCTATACAAATGCATGTAGCATGGGCAATAAACAAGAGGAGCTGGAGACATGCACACACCTGCAGAGCTACCATCTTATTGGTATTACAGAGACGTGGTGGGATGGCTCCTATCACTGGAATGTTGGGATAGAATGCTACAGGCTTTTTAGGAAGGACAGGTAGGGTATACAAGGAGGGGGTGTCGCCTTCTATGTCAATGACCAGCTGGAGTGCACAGAGCTCCACCTGGGGACGGATGAGAAGCCAATCGAGAGCTTATGAGTTAGGATTAAAGGGAGCACAGAGGACATCATAGCAGGGGTCTGCTACAGGCCACCTGACCAGGGGGACCGAGCAGATGAGGCCCTCTATAGAAGCATAGTAGCAATCTCGTGTTCACAGCCCTGGTCTTCATGGGGCACTTCAGCCACCCTGGTATCTGTTGGAGGGACAGCACAGCAGGGCACAAGCAATCCAGGAGGTTCCTGGAATGTGTTAATGACAGCTTCTTCCTCCAAGTGATAGAGGAGCCAACAAGGAGATGTGCCATGCTGAACCCTGTTCTTGCCAACAGGGAGGGACTGGTAGGGGATGTAATGCTCAAGAGCAACCTTGGTTGCAGTGACCACAAAATGGTGCAGTTCAAGATCCTCAGGGCTGTGAGGAGGATGCACAGCAAGCTCACTACCCTGAATTTCAGAGAGCAGACTTTGGCCTCTTCAGGGACCTGTTTGCTAGAATACCGTGGGACAAATCCCTGCTGGGAAGAGGGGCTCAAGACAGCTGTTTGGTATTCAGGGGTCACCTCCTCCCAGCCCAGAAGCAATGCATCCCAACAAAGAGGAAGCCAGGCAAACAAACCCAAGAGGCCTGCATAGATGAATAAGGAGGTCCTGGACAAAGTCAAACAAAAAAGGGAAGCTTACGGAAGGTGGAAGCAAGGGCAGGTAGTCTGGGAGGAATACAGAGAAGTTTTCTGTGCAGCCAGGGATCAAGTTAGGAAAGCTAAAGCCTTTATAGAATTAAACCTGGCCAGGGATGTTAAAGGCAACAAACAAGAAAAGCTTATATAAATATGTCAGTGATAAAAGGAAGACTAGAGAAAATGTGGGTCCCCTCAGAAATCAAACAGGTGGCCAAGTTACCCCGGACATGGAGAAGGCTGAGATACTCAACAACTTTTTTGCCTCAGTCTTCACTGACAAGTGCTCTAGCCACACTGCCCAGATCACAGAAGGTGAATGCAGGAACAGGGAGAATGAAGAAATGGCCACTGTAGGAGAAGATCAGATTCAAGAATATCTAAGGAACCTGAAGGTGCACAAGTCCATGGGACCTCATAAGGTGCATCCATGACTCCTGAGGGAACTGGCAGATAAAGTAGCCAAGGCACTCCCCATCATATTTGAGAAGTACAGGCTGTAACAGTTGAGGTTGTTGAGCCTGGAGAAGAGAAGGCTCCGGGGGGGCCTTATTGTGGCCTTCTCGTACCTAAAGGGGGACTACAGGAAAGCTGGTGAGGGGCTGTTTAGCAGGGGGTATAGTGATAGGAAAAGGAGGAATGGGTTTAAACTAAAAGAGGAGAGATTTAGATTAGATAAAAGGAATAAATTCTTGACTGTGAGAGTGTTGAGGCACTGGAACAGGTTGTCCAGAGAAATTGTGGATGCCCCATCCCTGGAAGTGTTGAAATCCAGGTTGTATGAGGCTTTGAGCAACCTGATCTAGTGGAGGGTGTCCCTGCTCGTAGCAGGGTGTGGAGCTAGATGATCTTTGAGATCTCTTCCAGCCCAGACCATACAATAATTCAATGACAGTAATTGGTGAGTGATCTCTCCCTGTCCTTATCTCAACCCATAAACCTTTCATCATATTTTCTCTCCCCTGTCCAGCTAAGGAGGGGAGTGATAGACCAGCTTTGGTGGGCACCCGGCATCCACCCAGCAGCAACCTACCACAACCACAAACAGTTGTCAAGCATCTTATGAGTATTACTTTGATGAATTTCAGTTGTATTAATATTGGTTAGCCACTTATTGAAATGTTGCACTGGATTCATTTATATAAATGTTAATCTGAATAAACTGCTACCCTTGTGTGCCGTAAGTATCAGTTGCTCCATCCTTCACCTCTATCTTCTTTAATTTCATACGCATGGAAAATCTGCGGGAAATATTATCAAGATTTTATTTAAAGCTACCTTAGGTTTTCATCTACAGTAAATCTTTCTTACTGGTCATACTAACCATTTTTATAATTTTCCCTGAAGTAATTTCTAACTGTCAATTCACCCTTTCTTTCTCAATCAGGACAAGTCATGGTAATGTTTATTGCTACACTTTGACCTTTTTTATCAATATACTTGGCATTGCTTGCTTGAATTAGTATATTTGTTTTCTCTGAAAAAAATTGAAGCCAATTCACCACAATTTTTGTTGCATGAAACTTTTTAATAGAAAATATTTATTTTCAATGTTTTGAAGGAAAATTTTAATCTCTTCATAATTATCCACAATGAAAAGAAAATAATCTCATTTTTTAGATTTTACATTAAGTCTTTTTGATTAACCTATTTATTCTTTCCCATCCCCTTTTAGCATTGCTCAAGTCCTGCATAAAACTTGTTTCAGTTCAGCTCAAACTACTCCTCTCTACTAAACTGAAGCATCCTGTATTCCCCCAACTCTGGCTGTTTGCAAATTCCAACTTTTTATGTCAGCTTCACTTCATCAGTTCGTACATTTGAAGGCCAACAGGGATCACTAGATCACTTAGCCTGAGCTAAATATAACACAAGCAGGACAATTTCACCTAGTTAAGCTCTGTATTAAGCCAAATGACTTGTAATGGGCTCAAAATTATGTCACAGAACAGCCATCAGTCTTGATCTGAGAATTTCAACAACAGGAGAAATATCATCACTTTACTTGATGGCTCTGATAGTTAATCACCACAGCAATTAAAAAATTGACTCATTACAAGTTTGAATATGTCTAGTTGCAAGCTCCAGCCATTGTTTATTGTTACGCCTTTCTCCACTAGATAAAAGAGTCCATTGCTGTCCAACATTCTCTAATTTCTGCATAGAATGTGCAGGTTTAAGTCAGTCTATATATAATACAGTAAGCCTCAAAAGATGTCATGTTTGAAAACAGTTAGGCAGTGATGATTGGATGCTCTCTTACTATCCAGATTCTGCAAAGTCTACTTAAAAAAGGCAACATAGATGTTCTATCTGGAATCCTGTTATAAGAATCATTACTGAGAACCTAAGTATTGATCTTTTTAACCTTGTTTTGTAAGGAAATGAGTCTATTAAAATCATACTATTTGCCTGTCCTTTTCATTTTCTCCCCTCACTTCCCAGAAAACTTGGGAACATACTGAGTAATTCCAGCCATATGTGATAGCTCAGTAGAGATCACAAAGTTTTTGTGCTCCTTTAGTTTCTCATAGAAGATAGAGGGAGGAGAGAGATCTCTGTTAAGTTTACTCCTCTATTCCCTTCGTTCACCCACCAGAAGACTAGTTGCTGTAACCTATTTAATTTGAACTAGTGCCAACAAGCCGATCACTATCTGAGTGGTTCAGAAGCAGTCATATTAGATGAGTCTTCAACATCCAGCAATTAGGAGTTGGGGAGCAGTTTAAATGATGAAAAGAATAGAATAGAATAGAATAGAATAGAATAGAATAGAATAGAATAGAATAGAATAGAATAGAATAGAATCATTAAGGTTGGAAGAGACCTCAAGGATCATCCAGTCCAACTGTTCCCCCCCACCTATTAACCATGATGAAGAGAAAGACTGGCTAGAGCACGGTGGCAGGAGGTACTACTGCAGAAGGTAGGGATTATAAGGGTATATACTGGAATTTCTGAACTGCGGCAGTTTGGAAAGGATCAGAGAGTCATAGGAGGTTCCTGGAGGAAACCATTTTTCTTTAGTTTCTTACTCAGACAGACAAACCAAGATATTTCTGTAAAAAATCAAGATTCTAGCTCTGAATCAGAGTGTCATAGAATCATAGAATCACAGAATGGTTTGGGCTGGAAGGGATCTCAAAGATCATCTAGTTCCAACCCCCCTGCCATGGGCAGGGACACCCTCCACTAGACCAGGTTACCCAAAGCCGCATCCAACCTAGCCCTGAAAGCTTTCAGGGATGGGGCCTCCACAGCTTCTCTGGGCAACCTGTTCCAGTGCCTCGCCACCCTCACAGTTAAGAATTTGTTCCTTTTATCTAATCTAAATCTCTCCGCTTTTAGTTAAAATCCATTCCCCCTTGTCCTATCACTACATTCCCTGCTAAACAGCCCCTCACCAGCTTTCCTGTAGGCCCCTTTAGATACAAGAAGGCCGCAATAAGGTCCCCCGGAGTCTACTCTTCTCCAGCCTGAGCAAGCCCAACTCCCTCAGCCGGTCCTCATAGAAGAGGTGCTCCAGCCCTCTGATCATCTTCGTGGCCCTTCTCTGGACTTGCTCCAGCAGCTCCATGTCTTTCCTGTCCTGGGGACCCCAGAGCTGGATGCAGTACTCCAGGTGGGGGTCTCACAACAGTGGAGTAGAGGGACAGAATCACTCTCTTGAACAGGACACAGTTGGCTTTCTGGGCTGCCAGCATACACTGCTGGATCATATTGAGCTTTTCATCAGCCAGCACCCCTTCTCCTCAGGGCTGCTCTCTATCCATTCTCCACCCAGCCTGTAGTTGTGCTTGGGATTGCACCAACCCACGTGTAGGACCTTGCACATGGCCTTGTTGAACTTCATGCAGTTTGCATGGGCCCACCTCTCAAGCCTGTCAAAGTTCCTCTAAGGAATATGTCAACAAACCCTGCAATATATTTGTCATAATCACAATAAAGTGACTTTTCATTATATTGTGCAATTTCTTGTTCTAAAAAGGATATCAGATCATTTATATGTCTAGCTTATAACTGTAAGATAGACTTTTGATGTCCATTTGGTATGCAGCACTGTTGGAATGAATTTTTTTAAAAACAATTTTCTCAGCTTTAATCCTGCTATTGTGGCAGAAAAATATGATTTGCCTTGTGCTGTCATCTTCAGAAACTATCATTTAGGCCCAAGACATAACTTCACAAATAAAAAAAAGGTGATTTCTTGCTCTCTTATTTTTTACCTTTTCTTTTAAATATCTTTTCTGTTAGGCTTATTTTACAGGCCATAATTTGCCTTCACAACTAAAACACGTGAATGGAAAATAACCTTTCAGAACTAATTAATGAAGATTATAACTCGGTGGGTTAAAATATATTTAAAATAATTAACTGTGTCATTTACTGGTTGGAATTCTCACAGCTTCTTATTAAAGCTTTTCAGTAAAGGTTTAGCCCAAAAGTTATGTTAGGGTATAAATAGGTGTCTGCTAAGTCCCTGACAGAAACATATAATGACCTTATTTCACTTCCAATTCAAAGCAAAGTTTTCTTTCCAAAGAGCTCTCTACTGCATACAATTCATAATGAAAAAAAAAAACCCAAACCCAAACCAAAAACAAAACCACAAAACCCCTGAGGATTTTAAACACAAAAAGTTTCTTTACTGAGGGACTCCCCTTCTGTGGGAAGAGGACACTTCACAGCGTCGTCTGGTATATGTAAGGAAAAACAAGATAAGTATGGGAACTGAGAACTAGACCTCTGGCAGAACTGCTGAATGGACTTCAAGAGCAAATCGCATACTTCAGAGTAGTATTCTTGGGGAATCTGAAAAGAAATAATTTCTCAAGTAGTTTTTTTCCCTCTCTCTTTGCTTCTCAAGGGCTCTTGTCATTAATATCACATATTTTTCTTCAGTCTGATCCCCCAGAAAAACAGTGAACCCTTTAAAACTATTTTTCAAGAGAATACGAAATAAATTTGAAAGGAAAATTCAGATTTGAATATCTACTGTTGAAGTGATACTTTTCTCAGTTGTGAAGCTTTATTGTAACTTTTAAGGAAACTCTAATAGGAAAGGCAATCCTCTATTCTTAATATTGTGCATAACCCTATTCAGACACGCATATGTTTGAGATGTACAGAGGGTTAGCTGAGGTGTATTTTAAACTGGTTTCTATTCCCCTTAATCATTATTCATTGTAGCATTAACTTCAAGAGCTGCATCAAACTCTAGAGTCTGGCTACTATAGACCAATCTAAATATTTTTTAAAAGTCAATAGAAATATTTCTCTTAAATTGATTGGTAATTGGCGTGGTCCCTAATTCAAGTACTTCCTAATTACAAAATGTCATAGGCACAGCTAAAATGGCATACTGTGTTCCATGTTAATCATCCCTACCCAGCTTTCCCATGTTACACAATAAAGAAAAAATGGGCAAAACTTTAGTACTCTGTTTCTGAAGCAGTCTCTTTCTAACCTGGGAACAGTCAAACAATTTCACAATTTTAAATAATTGCCAAAATTGACCCTTTACTTTTCTAAAACACTCTGTCAAATTTTTTTGCCATGTGTTTAGTTTAGTCAATATCTGGATTTCAAAAGCACTTTATTAAAGCTTCTTAGATCATTAAAATTTGCATTAAATTTCTGTGCATCAGTTGCCTCTGATTGCAGCCAAAGGAATACTAAGGGAGAATGGAGCATGGCAGAGCCAGACTACATGATGGCTAATCACGGAGCTTAGTTTAAAAGGGACATAAAACCTCCACCAAAACAAAGAGTAATTTAAATGTGACAGTGGATGAAGTAATATCATTAAGCAGAAAATGAGAGATCAATGAGGAAGACAGTGCTAATATTGGTAACAGAGATAACTGAGCCACAATGCAATTAGTCCCTAATCAAAGATGGGACAGGCAGTGACCAGTTAAACATAACAATTTATGAAGTATTTGTAGACTAATGGCAAGACTACAGGCAACCGAATGGAAGAACTAACAGGAGGGGTGTACAAGGTGAAATTCAGTATGGGGTGGTCTTATAGATACAGGACTGGAAAGCTATGGCTGACACTCGACTATGAACTGTGTGTTGCTCACAAAGAATGAAATGGTAGATTAAGTATTCTCTTTTACTGTCTTTAATTGGCAGTACAAAAATGGAAATGTTTCCATGCTTAAAACAGAACCTTCCTGAACTGGAGTAATTGGGGGAAGAACAAAAGAAAATTCTTTTGCAGTAGTGAGTGATAGGAGCCTGCTGTTGAACCTCGCTGTCAGATCTGGCTATAGCACAGGCTAATTCTTCTGCAGAGAGAAATGCTATTAGAAATGTTATCCTTATGAGAAACACTAACTTGTTACACAATACACATTATTGCTAATACTAAGGTCTAACACTTTTGGTTGTAACAAGGTTTTTTTCAGTTTTTCATTAATTGAGCCATAAACTAAGGACGGGGGACCCTGTCTGGGACCTACTTTACGTAACTGATTCATCTATAATATTCTAACTACAGGCAAAAATTTTTGATCAAGTTGATTGTTTAATTTTGATGGAAATATAAACAGGAGGACTAGTTCTGCCCAGATTTAAATTTCCAAATGAAAGTTTAAAAAAATAAGTGTGAAAGGGTTCAGCATTTGAGTGCAGAAAAGGTCCATCACTTCCCAAAATTAAAGGTGCTTATACTACTAAGCGTCTTTATCTCAGTCAAGGGAACAGTCTGCAGGAGAGAGCTCCAGAGAAATAAAGGAAGATATTAATAATAATTAGAGCGCATTTAGAGAATAACAAAGTCTATGAACTATGACAGAAGACTGCCCAAGTTGTCAAGGAATATAAGGATAAAATGATAATCACCAAAAGATGATACAGAGAAAGAAGGAAAGGGAGGAAAGGAAGAAGGAGGGAGGGAGACTGAGATGGAAGGAAGGAAGGGAGGAAGGGAGGAAGGAAGCAAGGAAGGAAGGAAGGAAGGAAAGAAAATCCAAGAAAAAGAAGTATATTACCTTTTCTTTTTTTTTTTTCATGTACTGCAGTGCATAGAATAGGATGAGATGAGAAGATGAGGAATAAAAAGATCTTTTCACGTGTTATTAAGTTGCTTATGTCCCTATTTAAACAAATAAATTCTCATGCTAATTGCAGTAGAGTATTCTGAGCTCACAGCAGATATCCATGAAAAGTGGAAAGAAACATACTGTAGAATAAAACATCTACCATATTCTATCTATCTTCAAAAATATATACAATTGTAAAACAAAAAGGCACTGCCGGTCACAACAGCTTGTGTATTTCATCAAGAGAGTCATGGCTCCCAGAAACAAGAAAGCAACTAAAGAAGATGGGAAAAAAGGGTTTTGCACAGGGCACAAAATACAAACTAAAAAAAAAAGCAGTGAAGAGGAAAAAAGGTGTTCTTCCAAAATGAGAAAAAAAAGGTCTGAATGCAAGTGAAAGTAATTTTTCATTAGAAATTATGAATATAACTATGCTAAAATGTTTAGTGCGAACTATGCCAAATTTCAGTATGAGATCAATTTTAAATATATAATTTGCTGAAAGGTATTTTCCCAGCCAAGGGAAAGGTCACAATTTACAACTTCCTTAGAAATCAGTAAGACTAATGTAACCTTCCATCCATACTAAACCATGGTTAGAGCACTGGCATAAATTTCTATCTAATCAAAAATGGCTATAAAACAAATTTGCTAATATATGGCTATAAACACTAAAATGTCAATAAAATGCGTATTTAACAAGGCTAATATTTAACATTTCACCATTTTGCAATGAATCATTCACAATTTTGCTTGAAAAGAAAATTCACATATTCACAGATTCACAGAATGGCAGGGGCTGGAAGGGACCTCTAGAGATCATCTAGTCCAACCCCCCTGCTAGAGCAGGATCACCCAGAGCAGGTTGCACAGGATCACATCCAGGAGGGTTTTGAATATGTCCAGGAAAGGAGACTCCACAGCCTCTCTGGGCAGTCTGTTCCAGTGCTCCATCACCCTCAGGGTAAAAAAGTATTTCCTCATATTGAGATGGAACTTCCTGTGTTCCAGTTTGTGCCTGTTACCCCTTGTCCTGTCACTGGGCACCACTGAGAAGAGTCTGCTCCCTTCCTCTAGACATCCTCCCTTTAGATATTTATAAGCATTGATCAGATCCCCTCTCAGTCTTCTCTTCTCCAGGCTAAACACATCCAGCTTTCTAAGCCTTTCCTCATACGAGAGATGCTCCACTCCCTTAGTCATCTTTGCAAACCTTAGCTGGACTCTCTCAGTAGTTCTCTGTCTTTCTTCAACTGGGGAGCCCAGAACTGGACACACAACTCCAGCTGTGGCCTCACCAGGGCAGACTAGAGGGGAAGGATAACCTCCCTTGACCTGCTGGCCATGCTCTTCTTCATGCACCCCAGGCTCTTCTCGGCCTCACTAAGCGATAGGACAAGGGGCAACGGGTGCAAATTGGAGCACAGGAGGTTTCGGGTTAATGTGAGGAAAAACTTTTTTACTGTGAGGGTGACAGAGCACTGGAACAGGCTGCCCAGAGAGGTTGTGGAGTCTCCTTCTCTGGAGACATTCAAAACCCGACTGGATGTGTTCCTGAGTGATGTGCTCTAGGTGGCCCTGCCTTGGCGAGGGGGGTTGGACTAGATGATCTTTCGAGGTCCCTTCCAACCCTTGTGATTCTGTGATTCTGTGATTCTGTGATATCATTGGCCTTCTTGGCCACGAGGGCGTACTGCTGTCTCATGGAGAGCTTGTCGTTGACCAGGACCCCCAGGTCCTTCACCACGGCGCTGCTTCCCAGCAGGTCAACCCCTAACCTGTACTGGTGCCTGGGGTTGTTCTTCCCTAGGTGCAGGACCCTACACTTACCCTTATTGAATTCCATAAGATTCCTCTTTGCCCAACTCTCCAGCCTGTCCAGGTCTTGCTGAATGGCAGCGCAGCCTTCCGGTGTGTCAGCCACTCCTCCCAGCTTGGTGTCATCAGCAAACTTGCTGAAGGAACACTCTGTCCTCTCATCTAGGTCATTGATGTATATGTTGAATAAGACTGGACCAGGCATTAGGCCCTGTGGCACACCACTCGATACAGGCCTCCAGCTAGGCTCTGCACCACTTATCACAACCGTCTGGGCTCTGCCATTCAGCCAGTTCTCTACCCACCTCACTGTCCACTCATCCAGCCCACACTTCCTAAGCTTACCTATGAAAATGTTATGGGTGACAGTGTCAAAAGTCTTGCTGAAGTCAAGGTATACAAGATCCAATGCTCTCCCTTCATCCACCCAGGCAGTCATGCCATCATAGAAGGCATCATATCAGATTGATCAGGCATGATTTCCCCTTAGTGGATCCATGCTGACCACTCCCGATGACGTTCTTTTACTCTAGATGCTCATTGATAACCCCCAGAGTGATCTGTTCCATCACCTTTCAAGGGATGGAGGTGAGGCTGACTGGCCTGTAGTTTCCCAGGTCCTCCTTCTTGCCCTTTTTGAAGACCAGAGTGATGCTGGCTTTCCTCCAGTCCTCAGGCGCCTCTCCTGATCTCCACGACCTTTCAAAGATGATTGAGAGCAGCCTAGCAATAACATCTGCCAGCTCCCTGAACACTTTTGGGATGTAGAACTTCTCCAACACAAAGTTCCCTCAACGAAGGGACTCCAGACTTTCTCTCCTACCTCCAGGGTCTGGAGTTTCTGAGGGGTGGCCTTAGCAGTAAAGACTGAAGCAAAGAAGGCATTCAGTAACTCTGCCTTCTCTGTATCCTCCATTACCGAGGCACCTGCCTCACTCAGCAGCGGGCCCACATTTTCCCTAGTCTTCCTTTTGCTGCTGATGTATTTGAAAAAAGCCCTTCTTGTTGCCCTTGACATCCCCTGCCAGTTTTAATTCCAAGTGGGCCTCAGCCTTCCTTGTTGCATCCCTACATTCTCTGACCACATTCCCATATTCCTCCCAAGTGACCATTCCCTCAGTACATAGCTTCATATGGGAAAAATTGCAGTAGTAGAAAAACGTATTAGAAAACAGTTTTTGCAAAACTTTGAGGGTTGAGGTTTTTTCCCTATATTGGACAATTGCTTTTGAATAAAATGTAAACTATCTCAATTTTTCTACATACTGTTCTTGTTCTGTTGGCGTAATGTATTTCTCTTGAAAGATTAAAAAATAAAGATCAATCACACATTCTCATTATCTAGTACTTCAAACCTGAGTTTATCCCAAAAAAACTTTCATTACGAAACATTCAAACTTCTTTGAAACAGATGCTTCAGAATTTTCACCTTCACAAGACAGCCTAAACTTCTCCTTGAGGTGAGGTTTTTTTTCCTATAAATTTCTTAATGTACCAGTTCATGGACAAAAACCAGCAATAGTGGGGTGCTGTATTTAGTTTCAGAGTAAGGCACAGAATTTCATTGCATCTGTTTATAGTTTCTTCCATTTCCATCAGGACAGAGAACCCTTCTGCGGATCTCTGCACTTCCTACATAATTCTTACCGCAATTGTTATAACATGTATTTTATTTCCCAAAGTACTTTTGTATTGCTGAAGCTGGAACCACTACTCTCCAAGATTTTTACATCCATGGGTAGCTCGCCAAGGGTTCATAAACCCTGGTGGACCACTGTGCTTTTATAACCTCTGGATTAGACTACTTGAACAGATGCAACTTGTCACTCTTAACACCTCCCAGAAGCCACAGTAACTCTTTGGTGGTGTGCTTGATGAAGTGACTTTTGTCATGTGCAACTGTGTTGTGACACAGCAGAACATTAATCTACTCTTAAACACACTTTAAGTACATTGTCTCTTCTTTAGAAAATCTCATGTGATTAGTTTACTCAAAAAATTGCTCTCTATGGGCTCAAACATAACAGCAGAGATCAGCTGAAGCACTTTCATGCATGGTCTCCAACTCATTACCTAGCCTGCAGTCACCGAGATGACCAGAAACTAATTCCCTTCAAAATTCGAGTGAGTTAGGAATGTAAAGGGAGCATCCTTTAAAGGCTGGAGGTAAGCCATTTCAGAGAAGCGATTATACATTATACATATTACACTTTTCAAGAACAGAAGTTTGTGGGCTTACAGTGGGTAGAGCACAAGCCACCAGCTGGTAAACTGCCTGTGCTCAGTTAATCACAACACTCATTGTTTACAGTGCATCTGGGCAATTAGAGGAAGTTTCTTACAGAGACAGGCACAGTGGTGGGGTTACTCTGAAAATGACTAAAAAGGAGGTCAAAGAATCTCTATAATAGAAACTCTAGAAAGCAGTCTCTTAAGATTTCCCCAAGATCAAAACACTATTATTTTGTTCTTAAAATAAAGGGAGATACCACTGGGAAAACAGAGCCAGCTATGTTTTCTTATCATGTGCAGGCGATGTTTATGGCATGTGGATAAATTATATGTAGATATCTAAGGTCGGTCCAGGACAACAAGGCATATTGATTTAAACTCACATAGCTTAACTCAATGCCCAGCGAATGTCACTATTCTTCTTCCAGATCTCTTAGGTCCAGCGAGAATGTTACCTGGTGAGAGGCTAAATACAAGCTAAAATAACAGTGCTACTTCATTTTTTCCTTTAGCTGGACCATTTGAGCTACTCTTTTACCTGGGTGATAGAAAGTTAACGTAAGAAGCCTAGTAATTTCCGCTAGAGTACAACTGGATTTTCCAACAGCCATTTGCTCCTGTCTGCAGGAGAGCCGCACTATTCCTTAAAAAATATTTTTAAAATACAGCTACCTTAAGGCTTTACAAATTAATTCAGAAGATCTTTTACAAAACAGCAGTGCATTAAACCGTGTTGGAGTTGGCTGTGAGTAAGAAACAAAAAGCTATCACGCTATGGTCATAGTAACCTTCCTTTATTTAAAATCTGTTTACAATCTAAGTCACTTGGAACAATGGATAAAATCAGAGAACACTGCATGAGGGATATGCTTTTTCATCAGCTGTTCTTTTTTATCTTAAAAAATTGCATAAATGCTACTCAGAGAGCACACACTATTAGCCTCAAGAGAGTTGCAGATTTTGTAGTGTAGTTGTGCACTTTTAAATATAATTTCTGCAATTTATCCAACACGGAATTTTTTTTTTTTTAATAGGTAGCTGATCAGAGGTTGTTTTATGAAGTAATTAGACAATTTGTTCAACATTTGGAACCAGAGTTGGATGAGTATTTTTAAAAATTTCTTTGATTAAGGAACACCACATGAAGAATGCAATTGAAGTTGTTGCTGCTTCAGGTGAAAAACAAAGGTAATTGATATAACTCTGGAATTCACCATCCTGTTACTTAACTCTAGATGCATTTATAGTTTTAAAGTACTAAAGATCAGCAATGCCTTCCTCCCACAGCAAGGGAAACATGTTTCATTACAGTCATACATATCCTTCCCTTTGTCAGTATCAGTGGATTTACAGAGAATTAAGTGTTGACAGGAACATTTTCTCAGTACCAGAATTAGTTCTGCAAGCTTCCATGAATCCACTGCCAATGAGCAACACACTCAACATGAAAAGTTCTCAGATCAGGTGCTTAGACTTACCCAATATTTGCTCCTTGAATTAACATTTTTTTTTCATAGTTTTTCTGAGCATATTGTGTTTTATTATCTGGTTGTGAGTGGTTGTTAAGATTAGCAAAACTGCTGAGTGACACTTCATTTCAAGGCCATAAAATTTTAGTAGTCCCTACTGTATGCAGCTCTGGCAACTCTAATTCATGAAAAAATGTTTTACTCTTCTAGAAGTAAAACACAGCAGTGAAGATCCTATCATTTTATGTCTGTGGACTGTCAGGTAAAACTTGTATATATTAAAGAGCTTATCTAATGGCAGGCTTCTGAGAAATAAAGCTGACAATTAAGTGAGTTTGAAAATCAGATGAGTGGAAATTCCAGATTCACTGTCAATATATTGATTACAATCAAATGACTGAAAGTTGTTGTGTTAATGCAAGAACACTCATATCAGGGATGGGTGTGTCAGTAGGCAATACAAGTAAATATTGTATGCTAATTAGAGGATGAAGAGTTCATCTCTCCATCTGTTGAGGCCTTCTACTGCACACAACCTGGAACTTGCCCTAGCACAAGGTCAGCGAAGCCAGATGAAGAGTTTAACAAGAGCCTGTATTTAAAACCTGTGCTTCTGCATCACAGTGAATTTCACCTGTATGAAGCCATTTGTGAGTGTCTGGAAACCACCTCTGCTAAGAGCCCGGTCTCAGTGTAGAGGAGGATTGGAAATGGTGTATTTATAAACTCCCAGTCACACACATTTTGTAATCTTCAATAGTGGCATCAGTACACAGGTATGTAAGGCAAAGTATCAACATTTCACAGAACCACACAATGGTTTGGCTTGAAAGGGACATTAAAGATCATCTAGTCCAACCTATTTGTGACAAGTACATTCTCTCACATGTCTGGCCACCCCTGTTTCCCATACCTTACCATTTTTCCAAACTTGAACAAACTCTATCAGGTGTCTGCTCCAAGCAGGATTTAATAAAGAAGTTTTAAATAGGATTCTCAATGCTCAGGGAAGAAAACATTTTCCACATCATAAAAAGAATGATTGGTTTCAGAATTAAGAAATTATAGTTTACCCTCTGGAAAAAAAAAAAAGTCCAGTTAGTGTTTGAACACTAAAACATTGCTCTCAGCATGGATGTTGCTTCGTCTTCTCCATCGTAAGCCCAGTGCTTCAGAGACCTTGATTCTATGATTCTATGATTCTATTTGAGTTTGACAGCATCCCCAATTGCCTGGTCTTATCCTTGCTTTACCCCCTAGGAACTAAGGTCCAAGGAAGTAAAAGCCACAATTGTCAAAAGCATTCACTAATATGGGGCACCTAATTTAACAGCATTGGGCCATCTTCCTCCTGAACACTTTGCATTTAATAGGACCTTGTGTGTTCAAAGCAGAACTTTAAGTGTTTTCAGCTGCAGCTGTGTGCTCAAGGTTTCCACAGATCTGCTCCTGCACATCTCATGCTGAGCACACAGAAATATAAAACTAACTCACAGTTAGTGGCCAACTGTGAAAGAGCTGGATTTTTGCTCTTGGCTCTGTTTGAATTTCCTTTGCTTTTAAAAAGGACTAAACCAGAGAATCATGCACTACACAGACTTGATTCATTTTTAAAGCACAGTTAATCTTGTAAGCTAACTACTAGTGGAGGGAAGGACTGGGGGAGGCCAAAAAGTATTAGTCAGGTTTGGATTTGCTTGTCTATTTTTGGGTTTCTTTTAAAGGGATAAGGAACTCTGTACAAAAGCAAAGGGCTGAAATATTTCAGCAGAGTTTGAGCACTGAGGTAAAGAAAAAAGTATGAAAAGGAAAGAGTCTGAAGGAGGTTTGGGTGAGATGTGAATAAGGGCATTAATTTCCCTCGTTAACGTCTCTCATGAATCTTCGATCTCCCATTCCAGCTGATCTGATCTTTGATGATCCCCTGTCCCCACAGACTGACTTACCTGCCTGCGTCCCCCAGGATACTTCTGCTGCAGAAAGTACTGACTCCATAGCAGAGGGCCAGGACAGACCCTCCCATGGATTGTGAAATGGGATGTTGGAAGAAATGGCAATGCCACTGGGGGAACAATCTTCCCTCTCCCAGAAAAGCAGAGCACTGTTTATCATAGAATCACAGAATGGTTTGTGTTGGAAGGGACCACAAAGATCATCTAGTTCCCACCCCCCCGCCATGGGCAGGGACACCCTCCACCAGACCAGGTTGCCCAAAGCCCCATCCAACCTGGCCTTGAATACTTCCAGGGAGGGGCAACCTGGTCTAGTGCCTCAATACCCTCACAGTCAAGAATTTCTTCCTAGGATCTAATCTAAATTTACCCTCATTCAGCTTAAAGCCATTACCCCTTGTCCTATCAGTACAGGCCCTTGTGAAAAGTCCCTTGTTTACACTCCCTTCGCAGCAGTAGCAGCAAACCTGGTTCTGTGCAGGCAAAAGGCAGAGTCTGATGGCTCAGCAGCAAGTGCTGCTCTGACAGCTGGTCCCAGCTTCCTTGGAGAAGAGACAGAAATTATATTGCCAACAAAGCTAAAGACCCTTCGTAGGGTCCTAATCTAGCCTTTCCAAGGAATATTTCATTGCAATTTTTCCACCGTAGGTAACGATGTACTTTGCCTGTGCCCAGTGCTGACCTTGTCTCCAAATGCATATCCAGAAGGGAGGGCAGGTGGGGGCAAGAGCGTAAAAAACTTAGGTTCTGCAGAAAACATACTTTCAGGTACTTATTCCCAGTTACTTGATTTTGCAGCTAAACATAGTTTTTAATGTAAATTATTTTGGATGCATAGACACTAAACACATCTAACACATATTAGAAATCTCAAAAAGCCTTGAAAAATGCCATATCCTAAAGCTTGAAAAAAATTAAACTGGGAGTCCATCTGCTCTGCAGGATCTCTCCATCCATCTCTAACTAAAATTCACCAGAATCTGTAACACCCTTCACCTCGGATTCAAACAGAACACTCGCACTCTAAAGACTCATTAAAGTTAACAGATGCCTTCATCATGTAAAGTGCACAGGAAAGGTGCATGACAGAAGGATTACTCTCTTTTCTTGTGTACTTTGCAGTGAAGGTAACACCATATGTCATAAATACTCAAGAAACCTGATAAGTGATGTCATCTGCCTGCAAAGAAACATGCAAGAAGACTGTTTAAAAGCCCTGAATTTATTTGCATCTATTGATTCAACTATGTTTTCACTTGTGCTTTGAGAAAAGCAGGACTGTCCAAAATGGGAACAGACTGTTAAGGAGATGGTACTGCATGAGTCCCAAGTTCCCAATTCCTTCGTCAGGTGTCCACTGCTACTGTACATCTGCAATTATAGTCTCTTTCTATAGAGTTATCTACTGTGCTGTGTATTGCTAATTTAATATGCAGCAGAGCTTGATAGCTTTGTGGATGCTGTGCTCTGTCAGAAGACATTTGGGACCAGAAGATGCTATGGAGCTTAAGCTTGTTAAACTGCCTATGACATGAATGAGAGCTGCTTGCAAAGATGAGAGACAGAGGGTGACCTCAATGAATACAAAATAAAACAACTTTAAAGAAGGTTTGCCTTTAAGAAACTACATCATTAACTGACTGTGTAACTTGAAATTGTCTGTGGGGACATATGTATGCATATATGAAAAGAGAAGAATGCTTAATGCATCTATCCTTGAAAAGTCAGTAAAAGCTCAGGAAATGCTTGAACTTTCATTTTTTATTCATTCCCTTTGAGGAAATTCTAGATATTTTTAAAAAGTTGATTTTTCAATGGAATGAAAACATTATGTATTATAAAAATTCTTCCACCCCATCATTCACCCATGACAAATTGCAATAACAACTTTATGGGGAAAATGTTCAGGTCAACATCCAACCTTCTTTTTTCTAATCCACTTTCAATGCATGCTTCTACAGCCCTGTTTATATGTTTCCATATTGCTGTGTTTTTTCTTCATCTGGTTTAACTTCCCTCTCCTTTCCTCTGAATAATTTAAAGTTGGTTGCCTAAATGTATAGGGTATGATCACACATCTCTTCAGAAGGACTGAATAAAATGTCATTTTTAGATGCACAGTTCTATTAATTAGCATCATTTTTTTTTCATTTTCCCCCATCAGGTTGCAGTATATAATTGTTACAGTATTTCTGTAACAATTGCAGTATATAATTATATATATAAGTATATAATTCTGTAACAGTTGCAGTATATAATTGTTATGGTATTTCTTTTACAAGTTGAACAAACTTATTTTACTAAGAACTGCAGTCATACCATCTCACTTCTTACTCCTATCTTCCTTCTGTTATCTGTATTTTGCTATTGCTTAAAAGCCCTTGAATCAGAGCCCCATCTTCTCTCAAGAATCCATAACTGCTCAATACCCTATTTTCTTGTCAAACTCAGAATATAACGGAGAAGGATTTTAATGCACTGGTATTCCCCTATTTCCAAATCCTTATTTTCAGCTGCTTAAAACTTAACCAAGCTTGTACTGGGGCAAAAATTTCACCTACCATTTAAAGGTAGTTTAAAATGATTTTTTAAATGCTTCAGTAGGTTGCCCAAGTTATAGATTCAGCTCACATCTCCCTTTTCCTCCTCATAAGTGCCAGCTGTCAGTGAAGGCTCTAGGTAAATTTGTCACTGTGCAAACTAGGGCTTCTTGGGACCTTCTCTGTCGTTGCAGTTCTGGGCTGCTGTGGCCTGCTGCAGGCTTTGCTGGAACAAGAATGTTTGAACAGAAGTAATTTATTTTGTTATATCTCCAGCCTAGCACCAACCTACTGCACTCTCTTTCTTAAACTGGCTTATAAGATTATGCCACCTAACCAGAAATGCAGGAGGAGAGAAAAATGGAAGTGATGAAAGTGAACTTTTCTGGCAAGCTCAGGAAGAAGGAGGAAGATGGAAAAAGATGATCATAGAATCATAGAATGGTTTGGGTTGGAAGGGACCACAAGGATCACCTCACCCCTATTGAGCACATGTCCGCACATTCCATTAGCCATTTTGTTAAATCATGTGGAAGAGGACTCTGCAGAAGAGGAAGTGTCCATCCCTGCTGGTGACCCCAGTAGGTGTAGGTACACCACTATATGCTCTAATGAGCTGAGTGTTTATCTTTTAAGAGCTATACATAGCTTATACAAGAGTAAGCTATGTATTTTTAGAAGACTGCAGAAGTAAATTCTCATAGATTATGAACTCACCAGCCATTTATATATATAATGATTTCATTGAGTGCCTTCCAACATTGCAACCATCTACTTTTTTAAAGGACCCTGCCTCAATCACTGTACTGGAAGACTAATATTCTGGAAACAGACTATATTTATGTCCCAAAGAAGACCCATATATACATCACCTGCCTCATTTGTTGTAGAATGGTAACAGAGCATGGTAGTGACATATAAAACTTTTCTCCCGGGAAATTGCCTTGGCCACAGACTATATGTCCCACATGCCACAAGAGCTACCATAGAGTGGAAGGGCAATATGATCTCCTCTGACAGTTTTCAATCAATGTTTTTCCAATGACAGTCATGCCATGGCTCAGCAATTTTGCTGGTGTGCTTATGAAAAATCCTGTTAGAAAACCTGTAAAGTGATCAGGAAGCAGACTGCAAATTGACGGTTGGACTTGATGATCTCAGAGGTCCTTTCCAACCTTAGTGATTCTATGATTCTATGATTGATTCATTAATGAGTATTAAAAACTTTCAAAGAAGACTCTCAGTTTAATTAGGATTCACCTTTCCCAATGACATAAAATCAAACCAACCCAGTTTTACTTCGACTTTATATTCTAACATCTTATATAGACACATTTAAAGCACCTAACAGAACATCTGCAAAACTTTCTCTAGGTTGTAAATAAAATACTTCAGACTGAATATTTCATTTCCGCTCAAATACACATTTGGTATTAGCTGTAAAATTTTTAGAGAC
>VWZZ01001593.1:279-53435 GCA_013399095.1 Psophia crepitans
AGCCTGCATGCTTCAGATAATCTACAACTAGATTAGTAGAGATATATAGCCATTTTTAAGGTGTCTGTGTTGGGGGTACTTCAGTGTTGGAAAGACTTGAAAAATGTCATATTGAAGAGCCTCATAATTAAAGTGTATTAGTTTACTATCTCAAGTGAATCTGCACTCCAAGTTCACAGCTGTGGTAAATTTTTGAGTGCTTGCAGTTGTCTGCTTTTGTCCAGAGCCTTTTTTGGGTGGTTTTTTTGAGTAAATATTCAGGGAATGGACTGAATTCCCTTATCTGGAGCCATAGAAAATTATTCAGACCATCTGGTTTTACTGTTGTGGGACATGTGCTAGCTGCTTGTGACTGTCCTCTCTGACAGAAGTCTGTAGAAAGCTGTTTTGATTGCAGCCTTAAAATTTTCATCCAAAAATAAATCTTCCAGCACAAGAGACCTGTAGGTTCTAACCACCTTAATAACAGAGCAGCCATTTCTTCCTTAGTAGCCTCTTGAATTATCTTTGTTTGCATAGTTAAACTTGACATATTTTCTTCTGCACATTTAATAAACTGTTGTGTTAGATACCTGTGAGTCGATATTGGGAGTGGAGGCTCAGGAAGGAAATTTTGCCTCTAGCTTTTAGCAGTGTTTTTCTGATATATCTGTACGTGTAATCCTGTCCATGTACTTTCCAGTTGCCTGTCAGTGCTGTAAGCTCCTACCTTACTTGCAGCAAGGGCAGCTCAGGTAGCAGTGAGCCTCGCTCAGAGCCTCCCTGGCTCAGACCTGCTCCAGTTACAGGAGTTGGCTGGTGCTGCGTTGATGCAGTAGCAGCACCTGAATTGCCAACCTAGGAGTGACCGCAGAGCTGAACTGCACTGGGCAGGCAATCCTGGGGTGCTGGGTATCTGAAAATACAAATTTTACTAGGAATAAAAAGATGACACTGAATTCAGTTTCACACTGTGACAAAATAGTTATATGCTCACATATAGCCTAAGGTTTTAAGTCACCTCGACAATTTAAAATGCAACTAGCTTTTTCTTGAAAACTATAGCCCTGAAGTGTGATGGCAAATGCTTTGTGTTTGCAGTTCGTCTCATGGTACAGACAGACATAAAAGTGATGCTGCCTAGAGACTGTGGTACCTGGTTCAGATTTCACCAGGGCTGGCTATGGCCAGCAAAGTGTGGGGATGGGCTTGGGTAGAGGAAGCAGGAAGGTGTGAGGGGGGATATGCTGAATTTGCAGAATGCCTCACCAGTGGACTGAAGCACTGTTCTGCCTTGCCTACTGCATGGCCAGGATGTGTCACAGCTCGGACTGCCAAAGGTGGTTTAACTAATGTTTCATATAAATACTCTGGTGAAAAACTTTTATTCCAAAATTTTACAGCATTCACTCATGCATGTCTTCTCTCTCAATCCTGATCTTAAGAATTATTTTCTGTCACCTTAAGAGGATTTTGTTCTTGCCGTCCTGTTAGTTCTGTGTATTGAGCTTCCCTGTTTTTGTGCCAAAAGAGCCACCCTCCTCCTTCTTGCTCACGTCTCACTTTCCATGGGAAAGAGCCTTTGGTGGCAGGAAATTGAGGGGGATTGGCCCCGAGAAATAAAAGCCTTTGTTCCTTTCTTTGCCTTAGCAAAGGGTCTGCCTGCTAGAAGAAGCCACATGCTGTTCTTGAACTATTGCAGATAGCCATATGTCTGAGTGTGAATGAATGACCAGGAAACCTTAAATGCTGCTGGTTTGCAGGGTTTTTTTTCCAGCCTTAGTTTAAGATAGCAAAAACTATCTGTTTGGGGAATTATTAACCCTGAGTAACTTATAATTCTGCCTTGTAAATGTTCCAGAAATTAGAACAAATGTTACTTTTCCTTGCATGTTCTTTGGCTGCGTATTATAGAATTTTTAAATTAAGCTAAATTTTAAAATATAATCCACAGGCTCATTTGAAGACTTTTGCAAATTAGACCTGTAAAATGCTTCTTATTTAATGTCATCTCAAGCATAAACTAATGGGAGAGAACTGGTAAGCTCACTGTGGATGTGGATTATCTCAGTGCCCCTGGGACTTCTAAAAATCCTTGCTGTGGTTGTGATAAGAGGGTTAACTCTGAACTTGAGCAACATTTACACAGACAGTACTTGATCTTAAAATTCTTCTGTAACCTGAGCATATCTTATGTGAATCTGAAGTTTTGCATCTCTCTTCAGTTGCTGTTAGTAAGGTCATGGCTCCAGTGGCTTTTGCACACCTAGGATGATTACTAGTCTCAGTAATTATATTGCAGGTTCAGAAGTGGTGATCTTATTTCTGAAACCTTACCTCAATAGAGAAGGTTGAAATACTTTTATGTGTTGTGCTAATGTGGAGTCAGACTCAGTAAATGGTGCTTGTGCTGTGTTGACTGTAGGTGCATGGAGTGCCTTGGGTTGTGTTGGCAGCTCTGTGGTCAGCAGCTGATAGAGCTCCAAGTATTGGTCAATAACTGGAGTAGCTGTCCTGGATCAGAATAAACCAAAAAGCTTTTTGCGATCCATAACCAAACCCCAAACATCTCCTAGTCCTAGCTACTGCCCTGCCTGTTCTGCTTTTTCTGTGATTGTGGTACACAGGACAAATATTTCAGACAAAGGTGAGAGTGGATGTAAAAGCAATAAGTCAGCTGATGGAAGATGCTGAAGTCTCAATTTCTGAACACTCCCTGGTAAAAAGACTTATATTTGAGAAGTATGTGGAATCAGAATATGTAAGAAGTTGCTGGTAAAATGTGACTTTATTTCCCTTAGATCAATTGCGTGAAGAATTTCCATAGATGATTGTTGCGTCACACTGAGTGCCAGTCTGTTCTCGTATTTGTTCAAAATTAGGTGTGGCAGTTTAAACTTTAGTACTGCGCATTGTTCTATGCAGTGTTTCCTACACACTCTTCTTTCAGTGTTTTTCCATGAAGGAATATCTGTAATAAAGGAACTCAGTGTTTTAGCACACATGCTTTATATATATTGACTGTAGGTTAACATGGTGGCAACATCTAAAATGAATTGAAATGGGAGACTTTAAGGCTGGCTACACTGGTATTTTTATTAGTTCTTGACAGTAGTCCAGACATGCTCTTAAATCTGTAAGGGACTATTTGATATTTTTCCTCTTAATTCCAAATCAGAAGTCACAAAAATGATAAATTGAGTTATAGGATGCTTAGATGTTGTCTTTTTTTTCCTATATAGCTTCTACAGAGTGTGCATGTACCTTTTCTTTTTGTGGCACTCTGTGGTATCTTTTCAGCTGCAACATCTCATGTCTGCCTGGATCGTGCTTGACTTTACCAGTGGGCTGGAGGTCTTCAGGTGAAGCCAAACCCTGCTTACTCTGTCTATTAACATCCTTTATCGCAGCACGCTTCTCTTGTGAGTTGAGCACTATCAAGAAGTTACCGATACAGTAGAAACGTGTTTATTCTTCCATCAACCTTCCCAGTCTTTTGACTAATACTTGCTCTGTTAGGCAGCAAGACTGAGACTTCTGCCTTTAAATCAGGCTCATCTGTGTGTTGAACTTGGTGTGACTGGATTGATTGGTGCATTCATAGGGTGTTTGTCTGGAGTTATGGAAAGCTATATGCAAGCCTCTAGCCAGAGACTAAAACCTTTGCCAAATATATTATCGTAGACTAGACTTTAAGGGCCCAAGTCTTCAAAGTATTTTCCTCTGCAGCTCAGTCCCAGGGACGCCTCTATCCTGCAGGTCATCACTGCTTCTAAAAGTGTCTGTAACCTTTTATTTGATGTGATAACACTGTTGCTTTGAAGCCAGTATGTGCTGGAAGGGGGAAAGCGTGTAATCGGTCTTATCAGAAGCTGGTGTTAAGAGACACGTCCTAGCATAAGCATGGTAGGTGTTGGCACTCCCTGTGTTCTACCTGTTTGGTGCTCAGAGACTCAGCCCAGAAACAGCTGCTTAGGCCCTGGCAGGAAAGAAGTCTGATTTTTCTTCCTGTGATCTGCTGATATAGTATCCCTTCTAGAAAGGATCTAGAGTTTCCACTTTTCAGTGTCTACAAATCACCTGTTCTCGCCTCTTGCCCTTTTCCCTTGTTGTTCCTAAGCAGAACAGCTTTTACAATCCCATGGTATCTATCAGTGCATTCTTCTACCCTCTGAATCAATCTTTGCAGACAATTTTAACGAGGGATTTGAGGCTGGCCAGGGCTGCTTGATCAGGGACGTCTTTTTTGAGGATGGGAGGGACCTGTGGATGCGTAGATTCAGGACTACACTGTAAAGCATTGGTGTTATTCAGGTAAATTCCTAGACTGATACTTATCAAAAGGGCAGTGTGGTTTTCTTACTCCTACTTTCAGACAAGCTCCCTTTGCTGCTGCTTTGCTTATGGCTGTGGTGAGTTGTGTCTGGGAGGCAGGAGTAAAAGGCTGTTTCATGAGCTAAGAGGAGCAGGGCATGGGGGCTGTGTCATGGGGGATGAAGACTTGGTCTGGTATTGGCTGTCCTGTCTTGGTTGATGGGGCTATAGCCCATGAGAACTGTCATCTGGGCTCCTCTGATGGTACTTGTCTTCATCTGTGGGGCTTTCACAGCTGAGGGAGAGCTATGATGTTTGAAAAGTGGCCTTAGAGCTCAATGCCACAAGTAATGAAGTGATATATTAAATTTCAGCATGGTGTCACATCAATGCTTCTCCCTTGTTCTGGGGAGCCAGGACCTCTCTGCAGCAGAGAAGCTGTGTCAGGAAGTGGGAGCAGTCTGTCCCGGATGTGCTGATGGTGCTGTGGGTAAGAGCAGCAGCAGCAGATCAGCCTCCATGGCTAGTTTGCCAGGCTGAGTGTCTTACCACTTGCATCTCGTGCTTGCCTCCAAAAAACCATTTCGGTTGGTAGTAACTGATGACCTGATTACAGTATCTCAGAACTCATTTTAGAGTGAGTCACGCTTATTGGAGCTACCAGACCTAAAAAGGAATTGGAGCAAGACACGTATTTGTTTTATCGGTGTGTGAAACTTCTGGGTAATTAAGAAGAGCCATCTTAAAAGCAAAGGCAGATGAGATATCAATGCTTGTGGTGATTAAAACTGAAACTACAAAGCTTAAAGCAGCTATATGATACATTAGCAAATGTGTGGTAGTACCAGTGCAAAATGTGGGAGAGTAATTTCTTTTGTGCTCTCAGTAAACACATATGGGATCACCTCTGTGTTGGTGTTGTGTTGTTTTTTTTAAGTACAGCCTTCAATGCATGCACGTACTCGTAAAGCCCAAGCTTCCCGCTTTATTATAGCACCTTTTACTTGAGTTGCCCGTATCAGCTACCGAAAGGTGTTTACCCACTGCGAGAGGCAGCTGTGTCAGGAAAATGGTGAAAACTTGCTCATGGTATGTGCAATCTGTGTGGCAGTTGAACTAACGAGTACCTCACAGTGCATTTGAGGAGGCGAGGGGCCTATGTTTGTGTGTTTGTTTTTTGGTTGTTTTTTTTTTTTTTTTAAAAACTGAGAATGTGTCTTGATATTCTCAGCTATCTATCTTGTGGGCTGCCACAGAAAGAAGCTGGCCCAGCCCTGCGTTTCTGTCCCCTCCCTTGTGCCTGCACCAGCATGCACGTAGGTGCACAGCGGCTCAGATCAGGGACCTGATCTTCCTAAAGTGGGTCTCTTCGTAGCTGTCACTTAGGCAAGGGCTGTCCCTTGTTCTGGTTCACCATCAGAGCCACAGGATTGCCATCTCTGCAATGAGAGGTGACAGGAGTTACGTGGCTGAGAAACTCCGGGGAGGGCGGCGCCGGATCTTTTGGCAACCGCTAGCACAGATAGGGTGTCATTTTGGTAACTGGTTAATGCTGAAGGCTGATTTCAAAAGCCTCACATGCCGTGATTGAAATTCAGCCAGAAGTCAGCACTACTGTATGGTCCTTCAGTTTCACTGCTAGAAACATTTGGAAGAATTGCAGATTTGCTCACAGAGGTCCTCTACACCCTACAAAGAGAGGGAGACCAGTCAGAGGGTAGTAGTTAATAGTCGGGGTTGTTTGCAGCTGGAGAAGTGCACAGCCATCCTTAATAGGTTGGGAGAGTGCTTGTATGGGAGGTGAGGTGGTTGCAGCAGTAAGTAGAGATGTAAATATTGCAGCTTGTTTATTTGATTGCAGCCCTCATCACCCCTATTGGTAGGAGGCAGCTTGGTTTGCTGCAGTTTTACAGGTTCTTGAAGCTACAACTGGTTCCCCAGTTGTCCAATGCACATCTGTGGTGCATTGCTGTCTTCATCTCTACTGCTGAGTCTCTACTTAGCATGGGGCTGCTCCATCCACTGCTTGCTTTGAGCTTTCACATGGGAGTCCTCAAACTCCTCTGGGGACGTGTGAGCTGAAACTCTGCTGGCTTCCAGCCTCAGCCCCATGTGCTTGAGTGTGCAGTTTTGCCCACAAACCAGGGAATGGATAAAAAGCAACATGTGCTTGGTTTTGAACAAGTGAAACTCAAGGAATTCACTATACACAGAACTGCATGTTACTGGTGATCTAAATATCTTTGTGCAACATGCTATGAAAGGCCTCTCTTGAGGAGGAGGGACTGCTATTCTAATTTCTCTCCTGCAGTAATTTGCCTAGGTTCTCGGTAAAACTGCTCTAAGAATCACCCCTGACTCTTGTGTAACTTAGTCTGGATTTCTCCTTGCAGCTATTGTGGATGATGAAAGGCTTTCAGCAGAGGAAATGGATGAGAGGAGGCGTCAGAACATTGCTTATGAGTATCTGTGCCACTTAGAAGAAGCAAAAAGGTAAGTAAAGGAAAGCACACATACACATGGCCTTTAAATACAGAAGTTCTGGTCTGACTTATTGAGCATTGTAACTTTTAATTCAACATCTGGAATTACGTGGATTAACTTCAGGTTGTAATTTTATAACATACAGTATGAGGAACTAATATGAAAAGTTTATTTCTAAATCCTTCTTTGAATTAATCAAGACAATCTCTTCAGAGTTATTGTGGCGACCATCTTCAATGAAGGTAGGGGCTCAGTACTAAAGCCTAAGCCTGACTCAGCTTCTCACTGAACTACAGCCTTATGTGACTGACTGGGAGAAAGACTTTCATTCCTGGCTATGTGGTCACGTTCCCTCCTTGGCGCTAGGGCTTGTAGAGTGACTCAGGTTGCTAAGATGGCAGAAAATCAACTGGGCTCCTACTGGGTTAATGATCCATATCATGTCTGTTTCAGTGGTAAGTACAGGCGGGGCAATAAGATAACCTGGACTCTGCTCTTCCTTTGGTTCCTCTAACCCATTGGTCAGCAGTACTCCTCTCCTGAAGTGACAGCCTGTGGTGAAGCACTGATCTGCAAGCATACAGGAATTTTTATCACCTCTGTGCAAATGTACTCCTCATTCTCAAAACAAATATTCAACACTATTTTCATAATTACTAAGCAAGGAAAAAAGGTGCAATATCCTCATGCTTTTGGAGTAGCTTCAGTTGCTACTGTTATCATATGTAAAAACATAATTTACATTCAGTCTGGTCAGAATTTTCCAAAGATGCTTGCAGTACTCAATCTATAGCCGTCGGCACCACTGATAAGTGCCTTGCTTCAGCTCTGCATTTGTTGATGACGGTATTTAGTCCTATACTTTAATTGGACCACTTCCATAGGAATTTCTAAAACTTAAACTCTGATTAATAGTGGAGGCTGGGAAACCTTCAGTGTGATGACAAACCGTAGGATCTCTAGAATGGAGTAACACAGTAACATCAGTCAGGAGTCAACAGTAAAACAGTGCCCTGGGCTTTGTTTCCACACCATTCCCCTTGCCATCACTGTGTGGCACTGACAGCTACCTATTCAGCCTTCATGGAGCAGCTCGCTGCCAGTGATCTTGTCCTCGGGGCGTTGTTATAAAAATCAGCCACTTCCTATTCACTACACTGTCCCATATGCTGTAGCAAACATTACCTCCATTGCTCTTTCTTCCTCTTTCCACTGTAGAGTTGTTCTCCATTCACATATTTAAGATGGCAAGTGTCCCACCTCTGCCAGAGAGGACTGTCCTGCTCAGTACACTCCTGTTGCCTCCACTGTGCAGTCGCAAGAGATTGCGCTTTGTCAGCTGAGTCAGCTTGCTATGCTGGCAGGAAATTCATAGCTCTTTTGCTGAGTTTGCTAGTGGCTTAGTGAGCTGACTGGTCTGATCAAGGGGTCAGTGGCGAACCAGTGTTGTCAAGAGGAAGGGGGTGGGGTGCAGTCACACACTTGAGAGGGGGGAGAGAGCAGGTGTCTCTCACTTGGAGAAGCTAAATTGGCTCCACCTTCTCACAAAACCTCTGAGACAAGCGTTGATTTTACTCAAGGTTCCTCCTTAGTTTGTTGCAACTTGTGTACCTGCTGGCTTCTGCCAAAATAGGAATAACAAATGGTCTCCAAATCCAGCATTTTCTCTTCTATTACTGTTATTACTATCTTACTGTTTTGTTTTTTTTGCCCTTCCCAGGCTACTTGTCACTTTGAATTCAAAGTCTTCTAGTTTGTTTGAAGTGCCTCCCTTGATATTTCACAAGGAAAAGTGAAGTTTTTGCAATTAGTGACTAAAATTAGCATCTGCTATGAGTAACCCCCTCTTCTTCCTTGTATTTATTTTCATATGTGTTAATGCCATTAGTGGTTTTGCAAAAGAAACACTCCTTTAGCTCTGCCAGCAGGTGATGGGACTTTGCAGCCAGAACAGTCACTCCCAGGGCTGTTAGGTATCTGTTGGCATTTAGGGATCTCCTTTTGAAAAATTGGAATTTACTGGTAATGTTCATGGGCAATGCTTGTTACTGCATGAGGTGGGGATGAATGCTGCTGAGTAAGGAGTCTTGCGCTTCTCCTGCCAGGGGGTTGGGTTGTCACGGGTGGAGCTGTGGCAGCCCCATGCTGTTGCATTGTTGTCCTCCTGTGCCTCAGTGCACCAGCCACAGCCCTCATTAGGGAGGAGAGAGTGGTGATAATGGGGGTGGTGAAGGCTCTGAGCATGCTCTTGGGTGGACAGAGATGCTGGAAGAGAGAGTGAAGGAACTTTCTCCCTTCAGAGAACTGTTGGGATAATTCAGTTGCACTATGGGACACTGCCTCGAGACCTACTCTTTACTAATGTGAAACCAACCTGGCAACAAACATGTACTAAATAACTTGCAGAAAAAAGCAGAAATGCCTGTGTCTCATAGTTGCGTAGGCACCAGCCCTGCGGGGGGGTCGGTTGGGCTGGATGATCCTTGAGGTCTCTTCCAACCTTAATGACTCTATGGTTCTATGGTTCCTTGGTAGGCAGGTAATGCTGTCTGGGGTGGCTGGGCCAGGCTGGCGTGGCAAAGGTGTGTCACTTCATTCTCTCCAGCCCTGACCTGGTGAAACAGCAGCATGAGAACGTGCCATATTTCTTCTCACTGCACAGTTATCACCCTCTCTGTGTACTTGATTAGGGGTCAAACACATTGATGTGCAGTCTCTGCTCTGTACTTAGATGGTTATATCATTTTCTTTGTCACAACAGAGCCTGAACAAAAGCGGTAACTCTGACTTACAGCTGTGCTGCTATCTCAGTTTCCAAACTGCAGCAAAACTAGACCAGCGCAAGCTTCGAAGGCTTGGGTGAGCGTAGGGCTCAGGGCGCACTGCAGGTCCTGCCCTTCCGCAGCGCTGGGGGTGCAGTTTTGCAGGAGGCACTAGCTAATGGATTGGATTTTTCCCCTGTTGAATGGAGGGGTCACAGCTGGGCTCTCACCCTGCTCCCTGGCGTCAGAGCAGCCCCCATGGGATGCACAAGACCCCCTCCTCCACTGCGTGCTTGTGGCAGTGGGTCTGGGTCAGAGGCAGGACGGTGCCTTTGGCCTCAAGTGCAGCAACCGGTTATGAAGTCGCCCGGAGCCACGGCTGCTGCCTCCTTGCTCCCAGCAGTGCCCTCCTGGGCAAAGCTTGGGGGAAGGAACTGTCCCTCTGACACACTGGATTTCTGTTTACAGTTGTAACATTTCTTTGCTTCTATAAAACCTGAATGCATGGAGAGGATTTTTTAGTATTCAGGACACTACGGATAGCAAGGACAATAGACTGAAATGGGTAAAGCGAGGTGAGTTTTTCCATTCAGTTGGCAGCTGCAGAACTAACAGCAAATACTGTTTCAGCTGATCAGTAGTGTGCAAACACAATGGGTTTTGGCCCATAGTGAAGAGCAATAAATACTGAAATAAACAATAAATAGCAAAAGACTCAGGCAGAGTGTGGCTGAGACAGTGCTATGGCAGGAGTTATGTTTTGTTTCTCACCATAACTATAATCAAAATAATTTATAGCAGCGCTGCGTTTTGAAATGCCAGAGTTAATTAAATGGGTGAAGAATGTGTATTTTCAGCTGCGTTTCAGACCACTGTTTGTTCACTTCACTTCCTATAGCCCAGCTTTAATTAAAACTTACAAAGTTTAACAGGAAAGAAGAATCTGTTGCTGGTAGCTGATGTTTCTGCAAATACCTTCTGGGTTAGGCACAGTATCGGTTATATGTATACAGCATAAGAAATTGTTTTTTAAACACAATGAGCAGCCTTGTAATATATGCAGAGCTCAGTAATATTTTAAAAATGCATTATATTTGGTATTGGAGGGGAAAAAAATGAATTGTGCTGTTAGATTGGTGAGCCCTTTCTCCCCAAAAATCACACATCTGATATATGAGCAATCAAAATGTTAATTTATGCTGTTTGATTTATTACTTTTGTCTTAAAATATATTTTAAAAGTAGAGGAAAATGGATAGCATCCAGTATCCTTGAACTCCTGAGAAGAATAAAATCAAGAATTAGCAATTAGGAGTAGGGATTTTCTCACTTCCAGTAGTGCAGCCATGGGTGCCTCCAGACACTGTAGCAATACACTCCCAGTATTGGGAAATTCTGTTAAGTAACAAAAGCTTGAGGTGGGCATGGACAGCTGTGTCACAAGTTCTAATGTCTTACTGCATTACGTTAATTTTAATAGATAAAATTTACCACAACATCCTCCTTTCCAAAGACTATCTTTGTAATGCCCAGAACATCAGATTCTGCCATAAGTTTGGTTTTTGCTGTTGCTTGTCTCTTTGCAGATGTGCAATTACTATGCTGTAAACGATAATACAGATTCGAGTGGTTGTAACCATGATTGAAGCTTTGGCATATGATGCAAATCTGGTTTACAGTAAATCTGTTGTGGCTGACTGGGGTTATAATCATCCATAATTAAGCAGACGCTATTTCTCTTGGCTTCTTGGAAATTATACTTTCTTATGCTAAGCTTGAATTTGAACCATGGAGGCTTCATTTTACTAACCTTGTATCTCTCTGCATGAAATGGAATATACCTCGTGAAACAAAGTATGTGCTGCGATTTCTAACCAGAACTGCCAGCATTTGTCTTATTTCTTTTTACTTTTCCTACTCAGCCCTTCAGCAGGGCCGGAACAAAGCCTCAGTGTTAGGACAATGAAGACATAGTGAAGGAAAGCTATCCAGGAAAATTTTTTTGATAGGTCTTTTTCTTTATTTTGAAAAAGTAAATACTCATTCTTTTCCCATTTCTTTACAATAGAGAACAAAATAATCCATTTTAGGTTCCAAAACCTATCTCCTTCATTATATTGTTTTTTATTAAATTGGTTTGCAATGGCTAATTGCAGTATTGGTTGCTGATGAGATCACAGTTGGAAGCTGCTGTGTAAAAATGTACATGCAGTTTAATATACTTAAAAGGTCAAACCCTGAAGTGCTTAATTGGCTTCATTTAAAGCTAACAGTTTTGCAGTACCATAGCATGACAGAAAGCTCAAGGTGCTCCAGTTGTCAGGACTGTGGGACCACGGAGGGTTGCTTTGGAGCCCACTCTGTTCCTGGGATGTGAGAGTATGGGGTCCTGTGAAAGCTTGGTCCCTGTGAAGGGAATTCTGCCAGGTGTCATGCTGCTCTTTCTCCATAAGCAAAGTTGTGGCAACTGGGCAGCCCTGGCAGCTCATGGGTGAATTAATGCTACTCAAATGCTCTATTTTAAGTCCATTTATTTCAGACTACAGGAACGCTTTTTAAATCTTTGTGCTTAGAGGTAAATGCATAAAATTGTAATGTAGCTGTACAACTAGCTGACTATAAGAAGAAAACGTAAGATACTTCTTAGTAACCTGTTTTGTATGGGTTTGTCAAAATCTTCTGGGAGTAGTAGTCCACTGACACATCGTTGGTTATGAACTTGGGCTCCTTTCCCCCTCTGTCTGCTTTAAGCCTCATTAAGCACCAGTGAATGTGGCTGGTAGCAGCTCTGTAAAGGCCAAGTGTCTGAAATTAGGGTGCTTCATGAGATTAAATTCTTGGAAGAATCCTACTTAGCAGGGATATAGCTATCCCTGAAGTAGCTCAGTCTGCACAGAGGTATTGATCAGCTATACTTTCACGTTTGATCCTCAAGGGTGCTTATCTAGCAGACAGACTGGCAGCTATCGAGCTGAACAGGTTTTTACTCTAGATAGTTGCACAACTGTGTAGATATGCCAGAGTTTTCATATGCAAGTGTCAGTGATATCAATAGAATAGAATCATTAAGGTTGGAAGTGACCTCAAGGATCATCTAGTCCAACTATCCCCCCACGACCTATTACCCACTAAACCACGTCCCTAAGTACCACATCTAACCTTTCCTTAAACACCCTCAGGGATGGTGACTCCACGACCTCCCTGGGCAACCCGTTCCAATGCCCGACCACCCTTTCCGAGAAGAATTTTCTCCTCATCTCCAACCTGAACCTTCCCTGGCGCAAATGTAATAATTGCTTGTGTAGTGATAGTTGCATTCAAAAAGTCTTAATAGCAAGAACTAAAGGAGAGAGAAACTTTCGCGCTAGCTTCTGTACAGGACGCATTGACCTGCTCACTGGGATGTTGAGGTAATTTGTGCATGTTATGGGTCATTGCTCACTGTGTATAGTTGCGGAATAATGCTGCTGAGTAATGATAGATGTGACCTTTGTTTTTGGAGACTAAACCATATGGCACTTTCCCATAGCATGCAGTGAAGCTAACAGTATGTTCTCTTCATAGGCAGTTCTCTGTCCCAAAGTTTTCCACCTTTCTTTTAGGCACCACCCTCTTTTAAAAGGAATTGTGATTTATTTTCTTTTTAATAGAAGAACAGCAGACTTGAAGTAAATTCAAGATCCGCTGCCCTTATATTGGTGTAGTTTGTAGGCTCAGCTTCACCAAGAGAGCACAAGGCATTTTCACTTCTCCTTCACTTTCCCTTTTGCAACTTGGATTATCTGTGGTGCGGCTTGAAAGCCTGTTTTACTTTACACTCCATCCATCAGACTAACTGCATGGCAGATCAAACTGATGGCTTCATTCTGCACCCTGAGTAGCTCTTACTTAAGTGTAGCCTGAGGTGGCCTCCCTAAGGTATCAGTAGTAGCTGAATCATTATGGTACCGTATGGAGCACACCCAGGAGTAGGGGAGTAGGCTGTCAGGGATTCTTGCACATCACTAGCCAAGACTTCTACATCTGGAAGGATGGTAAAGGAAAGCTTGAGGCTGTGTTCTTCAGGGAGCTGTATTACAAGCAGCAGAGGGACCTGAGGTTTGCACCTTGCCTAAGGGACCTGTATGAAGTTGCTGTTTGGGAAGAACCTGTGACAGTAAATGTGGGATGGAAGGACACTGCTTTATCCTTTGCTTAGTGGGCTTAAGTGTTACTCTTAACGTTCTGCACTGTTTGGACTCTGCTCAGTAAGTTGGGGGTGTAGTTCCTACTTATCTGAGAGCAGTCAAGGCCTTTGCTTACCTCTGCCGATGACAGAATAAACCATGACACGTGCCAGGGCACATGTGCTGTGTGTCCATGCCAGCAATGTTAGACTGCAGGCTGTGATGGTTGCATGCTGAACTGCTGGTGTAGCTGACCAGCCAGCGGTGCATTCTGCCTGGTGCATATCTTGTTGCACTATAATTAGTGTAGCTTTCAAAAAGCTTGGTTTTGTGATCATGTGTCTGTTTGCTTTGAACTGGAGGAGGAAATTACCTGGGCTGATGGAATCTACTTTTTAAGAGCTCCCTTGCAGGAGTGTACTTTTCACATGCTGAGATCCTCCTTTCTGAACTGTCATGTCCTGGAGAGCTGTTGATCTTTGGAAAAAGTGTTTATTCAGGCTCTTGAAGGAACTGCTGTGGGGAGATGTGAATGGGTCTTCATAGATCAGAATAAGTGAGGCGGCAACTTTACTTGCTGACCTTTATAGCACTACTTTGTATAGATCGCTGCTGCTGAGGAGTCCACACATATGTGCTGGTGGGATCTCACTGTACTGGAAACGAGAAACAGTGTTCACAAGAGACACACTTCTAGAGCAGGAGGCTTTTGCTATAGCTTTGTGGATGCTAGAAATCCAGGTCCCTACAACTTGCTTAGTTCCTGCTTTGGGACTAGAGATCCTAAAATTGGTCCAGTAATTGTTGACATTTGGAAAAGAACCACTGTGTCACTATACATCCAGTTCTGGATTGGAAAAACAACCCAGCAAGTGGAGAGGTCAGTCCTCACTGGATGTGTAGATGTGACCTTGCACCTGGCTTTTACCTTCCAGTTAATGCACTTTGGGATAAGGAAGTGGCAAGCACTTTGGGATAAGGGCAGCTGCGGAGGGATATAAGCCTGCTTTCCCTTAAAAACTGCTTTTGGTGTAATATCTCAGCAATTCATTGACTGGAGAAGAGCACTGTGACAGTTTGTACCTCCTATCTTTAGATATGGAGTAATGCTAGAAAGTGCTCTGGCTGTTGATGTTGCTCACTACAGACCACGCGTTAGCAGGTACAGCTATTGCAAAACCCACAGTGTTCCCCACCAGGAGGTGCATGTCAGCCCTCTGTGAGAGTCTCCGTTGCTGACAGTTAGGACTTGAGAAGATGCTGTTTAAAGCAACATGTGGTCAAGTAGCAGGGCTGTGTGGCTCAGTGTGTATACTGTATGACGCTTTTGATTGTGGGTCTCAGTGTCTCACATGCTTTAAGAAAGATGGTTTTCTACTGACCTGCATTTAAATTCAAGGATCTAACAAGAGATGGGGTATAACAGTGTCCCAGAGTTGCTGAGCTCATGTAAGCAGCTTGCAGGAGCTCAGATATTTGTGAGACTGCCTCTTCTTGATGTCCTAGAGCCACTTTCATTTGAAAGTGTGACAACCTCCCATAATTGCTTTTGATGATTTTGTTGATAGATGTAGAGACGGCTATGTGCAGGCTTCTGCGAGGGGCTGAGTAAAACGCTCAAATTCTACCTCACCCGAGGCAGAGGGGGCTGTGAAAACAGCTTTTAGTTGACTTGCTGTTAGCTTGTTTTCCAGCTGACCATGTTTCTTCTAATTGCTTGTGTACTTTCTGGAGTGCACAGGAGGAGAGATTTCAAGGCAATCTCTTCAATCTCAGTTTTAACACTGACAGAGGAAAAGTTGTTGTGCGTTTGGTTTTTTTTAAGCCAAACCATTCTTTGGAAAATTTAAGTGATGTATCTGTTTTTCAACTGAGTTCAGGAACTGGGATTAATTCTTGAATTAGTACAACTTAAACTAATTCAGTTGCATGTGTGAAGGAATGTGTTCTTTAAAACCCAAACAAAAAGTATTCCTTGCCAAGTTTTGCAGTTCCAAATCACATGAGGTGATCAGAGGACTTCTTAGATACTGGTGCATGTGTAGATGAGAAAACAATCCATGGAGCTCCCTGTTTCTGCTCATAAAAAGAGAAATGGTAGTCCAAAATATCCTGCTGTAATTGCCCACCTGCAAAATACTGTTTTTGTAGTTGTCTGTTTCCACAGTGGCAGCAGGACATACTGCTGAACATTTAGTGTATTGCACTCTCTTCTACTGCATGCTGGCACCATTCTTGATAACTAAGCCCTGAAACTGGTTTCAGAAGTAGAGTCTGAGAACTGTGAATGGGTTTTGAGCCTGGCAAATTTGAGTCTGGGGGAAGGGCTGTAAATGAACCTTCTTAAGTGAATGAATGGAGCTGCCATCACGCTTGAAGTGCTAGCAAAGATTTCGCATGTCTCTAGCTTGGGAGCAGAGACCTCCAATAGTGACAAGTCTAACAGCTCTACCAGTTTGATGGGAGAGAATCTTGCAGGTTTTCAATTTTTTGAGTTGAATTGAGAACTGTTGACAAGTGAGTTGTTATAACAACATTGAGTACAGATTTATTCTGGTAGGATGATAGTTAACTGCATGTGTAACTTTTCAACTACCCAGTGGACAAAGAGCTAGCCTGCCCTGGGTTGAGAGCTCATAGATTTGCAATTGTAAAGGTGTGCTATAAATGCCTGCAGTGCAGGAGTACCCTGCTTGCTTTGCAAGGCAGCAGAGATGAGAGCCTGGATTCTAACCCTGGCTTTTATTGCTCCAGCTGGGTTCTTAAAGCTTTTGGGTCATTGGTGATGCATTTGCCCTGCAAGGGGAGTGATAAAGCCAGTTTGACAACTCCAGCTCTTCTGCCATCTATAGCACATTATATTTCTAACACTTGGTGTTACCATCAAAGCAGATGAGAGCATTACAAAATTTGGTGCAGTAAGTAAGAGTGTAAGAGGAATTCTTGCAATGGATGAAACTGCCTTAAAACTAATGCTTATCATAGAATCATTAAGGTTGGAAGAGACCTCCAGGATCATCCAGTCCAACCGTCCCCCCACCACCTATTACCCACTAAACTATGTCCTTCAGTACCACGTCTAACCTTTCCTTAAACACCCGCAGGGACGGTGACTCCACCACCTCCCTGGGCAACCCGTTCCAGTGCCTGACCACCCTTTCCGAGAAGAAATTTCTCATCTCCCTGAACCTCCCCTGGCACAGCTTGCAGCCCTGTCATTCTGCTCCCTAACAGTCCACCTGTTGTAGGGCCAAAGGCAGGATTTGTTCATGAAGGCAAAAAAAACTGCAGTGGTTCCTGCAGCCAAGCACCCCTCACAGCAAAGGAATTGCCCTTCTACAGTGTAGTTATGTTGAGGGCACTGCTGCATTTGTTTCACAGTGTGGGGAAGAGGGAGAAGTAGTGGGAGCAAGGAGACAAAGAGGAATGGTTCACTGGAGTTGTGCAGAAAGTACACCAGACTGGAGACTTAAAAGTGGGAGGAATTTGTAGAGGGCCATTGAATGCAGTGTATGGACCCTGGCTGCTGTTCCTGGACTGTGAGGCTAGGTGGGTGCCTGGGGGATGCCACTGCATGCCAGCCATGCTTGCATACAGGGCACCCTGTCACTAGTCTTACAGAAAGCACCCGTGTATGAAACGCATCATAAGTCACGTTCTGGCAGGATTGTCTTTAAAGCCTGGCTGTCAAACAGGCTGCTCTAAGATGGGTAAATAGCATGACTTACATCAAACAACTATCTACACATTGTGCCAAGCTTCTTTCTCTCTGTTAAAGAAAAAACACAATGAAGTAATGCGGCATCAGTGGTCATTAAAACCTGGAACCTCTTCCTTTCCTGACAGGTTCCAAGCTGTGGATTGCACAGTCTCCCTTGCCATGGCCTAAGGAAATCAGTGTGCTTTATCCAAATGTGTCTGCATTTATGTGATGTACAGACTTGGTCATGTGGGGTTTGCTTTGCAGCATGATTGAGGGAGCCTTTGGTCTCAGCTGCACTCTTTGCTGGAACGGAGTTCAGTAGGATTCATGGCTGTAAGTCAGGTTTTAGCGCTTCCCATTTTTCTGATGAACACCTACAGAACAGGGAAGAGTCAACTTGATACACTCAGTAACTCCTGAGGTGGACTTTGTTTGGCTGCTTTGAAAAACAGAAAGCAAAACTCTATGTTATGAAAGGGGGGAAAAAGTGCTTGTGTTTTGATAAAGTATTAATGGCACTGAAAGGGCTCTGTTTGCAGATTTGGGATTTTTAATAGTATGCTTTTGCAGTATTTTCACTTCTCCTGTTCATGTTTCCTTCCCCAAGACCACTGATTTAACCTTGTGATTAGCTTCATACTTAATACTGAGAGGGCTGCTTTTTTTTTTTGGGAGAGGTTATACTTCAGTTGTCTTGATAAATGCAAGACTAAAATATTAAATGGTATTGTCATATTTCTGTGTTTGGTTTCTAAAGCTGGTAGATACTTTTTTTTATAGTATTCCTGATGCTTTTTGTCCCCACAGAGAGAGACCTTGATCCATTGCTGCTAAATAAATATGCTTATGTTGTGATCCCAATTTCAACATTTTCTCCACTTTCTCAAGGTTAAAGTGGTATCATGTGATGGTTAGTAGCACATATTATTTTCCTTCATGAGAAGTAATAGGAGAGAACATATTTTAAACCAGGAGTTTATTCCAGAAGTTATTTACTTGTGGCTAATACTCCCTTACTGTGTTAAGGACAAACTAGGAGTACAGGAAGACTTCTCGATATTTTTCTAGCATCTTGTGTTCCTTAAAAGATGTTTATTGTCAGAGAAGATTATAAGGAGGAAAAATGGTGTCTGCTTGAGTTTTCAGTGCCTGAAACTGGCATGGACTAACCCATTTGCTGTGGTGGTAACTGGCTAAGATTGCAATGATATTTTCGATGTTAAGAGTAATTATTTTGCCTCTTGGGTAAACACTTTAAACAGCATTTTCAGACCTCTGTAAAGATGTCTAAGAAAACATTAAACTTGTCCACTGCCATACAAAAAAGACTAGGAAAGCAGGAGTAACTGAAGGATTTAACAAGATTGATCTTTAATAATCTGAGATGCCAAGGAAGAGGCAATAGACTGCAGCTACCGAATTGAGATCCTCTGAAATCTGTAAAGGGCTTCTGATGTATTGAGCATTCATTGGAGTCATCAAAGCTGTTATTTGTATTTGCTCCACTTTCTGAAAGGGAGGCCAAAACCTGTATGTTAGAAAAAGATTGTTGATGCAGTTTTTGTTTGGATTCTGCTTTAGCGAAGAAAGAATTGGATCTGTCCATCTCTAAGGACTCTTCCTATCTTGTGGCTTGTTGTTAGATTTCAAAATACATGGTTGAACCCTGCTGCTGCTTTGCAGCTTTCCTAAAAAACACCGATACCTACACTGCAGTGTAGAATTTTCATCAGTCTCCTAGTTGCCAGCAAGTTGAAAGCTGAAACATGTATGCAGCACTTTTGACTTACATCCATGTCAAGATCCACGTGTTGCAAAAGAAGCCAAATCTCTCAGGGCAGAGTTCACAGGCCTCTCTGGTTATTCTGTCTCTGTGCTGTCTGTGAACTGGGTGTCATGGGAGGAATCATATCTTCTGTGAAGATCCTGCTTAGCTGGTACTTTGATAATATGGTTAGATCAATAATTAATGCTGAGTGTGCTGTGTGGCCTTTCATGTAACCCAAGAGGTGAATAAGCAAGTGACTTGCAACATAACTAAGGCATCAGCAACAAAGTGTAACAAGAAATCTGTAGAATGTTTTGTTTTTATCTGAGTCTGTAACTTTCTCTTGCTTACTGGAATGGCAGGGACTAGGTAGGGCTAAGGAAGAGTAAGGCCCACTTGGCAATTTTCAAGGAAGAGCAAATTCCTTCTGGAAACTTTTCTTTTTCTGGTTGCCTTGCAATTGATGTAAATAAAACTGGTATGAAAATGGCTTTCTGGCCTTCCAGAAGGCTTTAAGAATAGAACACCAAACCAGCTTTTTGTTTTTAACCAAGAGAGTGACAGAATAAGATGAAACAAACAATTTTTGTAAATGCTATGACAGTTTCTTGTGCTTTTGGCAGGCATGAATACCAGTCCAGTTCCTTGAAGAGAAAAAAATATTGAGTTCTTGACTGATGTCTGTGCTAAGAAGACACCAAAGGAATGACGTCCCCTTGTTTGCTTTAGGTCTTACACTTCTGCGTTTTGTATTAAGAGGCGGGTGAACAAAGTTCCTGACCTTTCTCTGCTGGCCACTTTCTCTTTTTAGCCACTTGTTTCAGGCCAGAGAATTGTGCTGGGACATGGAGCAGTGCAACGGAGTGGGCACCTTGCAGGGTTTTGGTGAGCATCTGTAGCAGAGTAGTGGAAGCAGATATAGTAGAAGCAGCTGGGGTTTTCCTCCTGCTGCTACAGAAAAGGAACATCTGCTCTTCTCAAGACCAGTCGAGCAAGGATTTGGGGAAAAGAATGTGCAAATTCATTAGCTGAACTAGGTGTTCAAATATTTAACATGAGGCATTCAGCTTTTTGAGTGCCGCTATTAATATGCGTCCCGTATAAAATGACTATCGCCATGAAGCAGTGAATCCTTTCACATGGCTGTCTACTAGTAAAACTGTCTGGAAAGCAGTAGAGCATGCAAGTAAAACAAGAAAACTGCTTTGTTTTGAAGTACAGCTTTGGTAATGTCTGATAAAGCACTTTCTAAAATAACAGTTGTTAGAGGTTTTGCACAATACGGCTTTCATCCACTTCTGACATTTAAGCGTTGAAATACTATTGAGTCAGTGTTGCAGAATGTTTTCATGATGACTATTACTTCAAGGAGTCTGATCAAGGAGCCAAAAAACTGAATAACCTCAGGGATTTTTTTTTCCTCCTGCTGCATCATCTATTGGAAAGTTTCTCTCAAGGCACGCATTCAGAAATTGCGATGAAGTACCCTGACATAGTATGTCCTAGAAAGTGGCTTAATGACTTTAAAGTGCAATTCTGACTTGAATAGAGGTCATGTTTTAAAGGTCAAACGTGCTTCAGCTGGTGATAAAAATGACCCTTTGTTGTAATTCCTTTCTGTTAGCTACGCTGGCTTATGATGCTGCAAATGAACTGTACTGGATTTTCCTAAAGGTACGGCTTCTAACTACAACTTAGTAATTGAAGTAAACATGTCAAGACAGATTAAAGACGTATTACTTGATCTGCAGAAGTGTTTTTTACCAGCTGCAAATAATAGGTGAGATAGCTTGAGTCTCACAGTGGATTTTCAAGGTTGGAGATTTGGAAGTGTTTTGAATTATAAACTTGGCATACCTGTGCGGGAGTCAAAGATGGACTCCTGCCACTTTCCTGAGTGAAACTGTGTGAGAAACACTCAGTAGGTGCTTTGTAGTGAATGCGACCTGTTCTTCCTCCTGCCCTGGGAAAGTGCTGGGATACGTGAGAGGGGACTGATAGCTTTGTTCCGTTTGACTTGTTCATGCATTCAGCAGGCTTGACAGTTTTCCATGATGTGAATGGTAAAGAAACATGTACCCAAGTCGCTAAGGAGCTCATTAATAGCTTTTTTCCTAACACTTAAAAAAATGCAATCTCTTAGGCTTAACTGTTTACACGTTCATCTCTATTCCTGTCCTGTTGAAGTCAGGAGCAGCTCTGGTTTTTTCTGGTGTGGAAGAATTGCAGCTGGCAAGTCTTTATCCCTGATTATGTGTGTTGGAGGGGCTAAAATATTTTTAAAACAGATCTGATGTTAGCTGCTGAAATATTTCACAATCTTTTTTTCTGCCACTTCTTTCCTTCCACTCTGTTAATTCTCATTAGAAAAGCACTTCACTAAGATGGTATTACAGCTGAAGATGTAAATCTATGGATTGGGAAGACTAAAGTTTCAGATTTTGACATAGCTATTGCAGTTATTAAATCTGATTTATTATTTTTAGTAGTCACATACATTGAGGTCTGTCTTTGTCAGGCTTCTTTAGAGTACTCAAGAAAATACTGTATTCTAGATACCCTGTCTGGCAGTGGTGTGTGCAACACTGAACTTTGAGTGACCTATTTGAATAGATTAGGGATGAACACAGTGAATATCCTGCCTCAGTACCTCTAAAAGACGTTGCACAGTAAGTATGGCACTGCTGTAACACACATGGCTTTCCGCTACACAGGCGGAAAATGAAAACTTTTGAACATGGTGCAGTGCAGATGACTCACTGCTGTCATTGTGTGTGTCAAAGCATGAGGTTTGGAGAAGAAAATAGCAACACTTAGACTGGATTTGCATTAGTAAAAAACAGGTGACAGACGTTCGGATGTTCCCTCTGATACTGCAACCAAATGATTTTGCCAGCAGTGAAGGAGAAGAGAAAGATGGACTGTTCTGGATGTGAGGCTTCATCAGGACCTCCTGTTCCATCAGCTGGGTCTAAGGGTTAGAAACAGAGTCAGAGGTCGTAGTTCCCTAGCCACTGCTGATAAACTTTCTTCAAGCTTGGGAACAGGCTTCGTCTCATTCCTCTGCTTTAGCCTCAGAGTATGTCCTCAGAAAATCAGCTGGCAAAGTTACAGTCTTTATGGCAGAAATTAGACAGGAATGATGTCAGACAGACTGAAGTGTGAGCCTGAAAAAGAGGAAACAGATGATGAGCAGACACAAATGTGTGGGCTGATGCTGCATAGGGGTAGATATGGTCCATGCAGGGAGCAGAGGAACAGTTCCAGCAAACTCTGAAGCCTGTCCCAACAAGATTGCAGTCAAGCAGTCCAAGAAGCTGGAAAAACAGTGGAGGAGGTGATGGGGGCCTAAGGGTGGCTTTTAGGATTAGGAGAGAAGCTTCCTCAAAATAGACTGTCCCTTTCCTGCCTTAAAGTGGAGATGAATAGACAGGAGTGCAAAGCCATGCTGCTAGGAGTGGGCAGAATGTGTTGGTGACACTTGTGATGACACTTGTCATCTTTTGCTACCTAGTCTTCTTGGAGCTGCCTTGAAAGTGATGGATAAAGATTCAGAGGGTAATGTGGTGTGCAGGGAGATAGCAGCCTCGAGGACTATCAGGTGAAGCAGGCTTGCCCCATGGTAGGCTTCTGGTGGCTGCAAGAACATAGTGTTACTGGAACACACTCTAAGTTTAGCAGTTGGGGTGGGAATATTTTATGTAATGTTATGAACAGCATTATTAGTCTTTTTTTTTTAATTCTTTGCAATTTTGGAAATTCTGAAATCGGTACAGTTCAAACATTGCTTGTCCCTCAGAACAAGTGCTAATGAGTGGTCACTTCTGTAAGGATAAAAAGATCTTTGGCTCTATCCAAATGTTGAGCTGTAAACTTTGTCTACTTATGCTGTAAACAATGATTTGCATCTAATAACTAATTTTTACAGCACACTGTTCCTCGCTGTTTTAAAGTAGCTTTGAGATGTGCTTTAACTATCAACACGTTATGCTAGCTATGTGGTGGTAAGGGAATAACAGCCATGACTTGTCAGGGGACTCAGAGGGAGAAGAAGGTTTGCCTATCCTTGGCAGTGGGTCTCTAACTTGCATTTCTTGGGGTGTATAAGGCCAGATAGTCACTGATGCCTAGATTAAACAACTTCTAAACATGTCAGATTAAACATTTTCTATAACTGAGATACCTGATAGTCAAGTAATAATTTGCTATGGTCATTTTAACAATTAAAAACACAGTGTTAATATACTTAATGTAAATGTGTTTTCTGGCAATGTTTTTTGGGTTTTTTTTGAAGTGCATTATACTTATAATCAAGGGCTTAATAGCCAAGACAAAACGAGCAAAAACTTACCAAAATAACACTTGAAAGACAGATTTATACCATTTATAGAAGCACAGCTATAAAACCCATCAAACCGAGGAAGTAGTCTGTGAATGGGTAGAGATGACAAAACCTAAGGAGTCATCAAAACTTGGGATGAGGATCATTCTTGGGATTAATGGAGTCATCATGGACAGTATTTTGTACTGTCCTGGTAAAATCTGTGAATTGTCTAAAAAAACTTCAGCTAGACAAAACTTCATGTGATGTGTTCCCTGAGTCAGCTGTTCAGGCTCACTCATTGCCTCCCACTTAACTTTCAGTCTGCTCCTGACTTGCTGTTTGTCATCTCTGAGAAGTGAATGTGAAACTTCAGTTCCAAACCTTGACCTGTGGTTTTTGCCATCTCTTATTTTGACTTTGCACAGGAGGAAATCTTCAAGCATTTGGCTTACTGCAGATGTCTCTTCTGGAAACTCAATGTTTCCTGAGTAAAACATAGGATTATGACTTATACCATCAGAATACGTGTTACCCTTAACATTGAGAAATAGAATGTAATCTCTTCAAGAATATTGAGCACTTCTTTATGCTGCTTCAATTTTTGTATGCTTTCATTTTAAGAAATTCTAAAGTCCAAGAGCTTTGTTTCTTACTTGCCACTTACTAACTGTGCAGTTTTATGCCCCTGTAAGCACAGCATTGCCTGATATATCTCTGCTTCAAAGGCTCTCCCTTGCTGCTGTCTTTCCCACCTGCTTGATCTAAAGGGAGTTGAAAATCCTTGACTATTTGGGTAGTCTGAGCAATGTTTTAAAAGATGCTTGCTAGCCAGTGGCAAGCATGAAAATTAGTGTGCTCAGGGGAGCATCTTTTTAAGTGGCACAACTCATCGTTGGGAAGGAAGGTGACTGTGGGGGATGAAATCTTGTATTTTTTAACAGGTCTTCTTCCCAACCCTAGGTCAAGGTTAGCTAGTGTCTTTCCTTTTTTGGAGGAGGGAGAAAAAAACCCACCAAACCACAACCAAAAAAACCCAAAATTCCAGACCTCCTTAAGTTTTCTAACTCCTGTTTTCCTTCCTCGTTTTGCTTTAAGAAAGAGGAGGTTTTTCTTCTGGCTCCTTTCCTCCTTTTCTCTCTCACAGCCAGACCTAGTTCTTCCCAGGATTGCATCTCCCTTTGCAATTGTGGGAGGGTTAAGAGACTTGCTGCCTGTTTGTAACTGTTAGCCTGCAACCTTTAATAGTATTCCCTGCTTTGCCTCAAACACGTGTGAGTCTGTCTTTATCCTGAACATCAAGAGCAAAAGTGTACAGAATCAGTATCATCTCCCTGGCTTTGTAAAGACAGTAAATGATCACTAAAGCACTGTACCAGTCTGTTTGCACGCTCAGAAACTTGGTGATACTTTTAAAGTTATTTCCTTCACATATTAAGCTTTTTGCTGTAATGAGAAACAGTAACTATATATTTTAATGAGATATTAAACTCCAGGAGAGTTCATTCCCCCAGGTCAGACTTCTGTTTGTAAGGGATGGAAATTTGCCAATATGCTGTTCTTGAAAGAAATCATTATGCAATATTTGTCCTTTTAAGGCTTCCTACCCCATAACTGCATGCTATCAACTCAAGAATGTCACTTTTTACATAAGAACAAGCATAATGACATGGAAAACAGATTTGCGTCTGTTCATTTTCATTTAATGTTCAGACTGGGGTTTAATAGGTGCAAAATTTATCAAAATAAGTTAACTAGCCGTTTGGTTTATTAATAAGTGTGTGTCTACACCTTGGTGTAGTCTGTTTGCATGAGACTTTTTTCATGCAAATGACACTTCCTACAGCGTAAGCCTCCCTGGCCTGAATGGTTTTCCTCCTCTGAGTTGAACACCAGCATCTGTCATGGAACCTGGGAGTGGTTTTCTCCTCCTGGCTCCAGCCTCTTGGTCCTGGAGAAGCAAGTGGCTGCCATGGCACAGCTGCAGTTCCTGCGCTGTTCTCCTCGCTGGCTTAGGCTCTTTATCCCAGGAAAAGAAAAGTAATTTGGCTTCAGCATGGCTCTTCATTATTTTGTGCAGGGCAGATACTATGGCTGTGGTCATAGCAATACATTCTGTCAAGGGAAACGCTTGCTGAAATGAAGGTGTAAGCCATATGTAGTCCTTCTTACAGTAGAGATGCACACTAGGTTTGCTTCTGCTCATGCAGTTTGTTTCCCTCATTTCTGCTGCAGGCAGCCTTGTGGAGGAGGGATAAAGGGATCTGTTGCTACTTACCTGGAATTTATTTTTAGCTAGGAACTCATCCTGAAATGGAAATCCAGAGTCAGATTACATCTGCTCTTTGTTGTTCCAATGCTCGTTTATATCTGTCCTGTAGATAGATTATTAATCCCTGTGACACCTCTTAGCTCTGCTGTGGAGAGGGTAGAAGGTAAGTTTCACTGACAACTTTTTTTCCAATTGCTGTACTTGAAGGTAGAAACACCAGATACTTTCGGTTCAGCTAATGCTCTCCTCTGATCCTCAAAAGGTGATTTGATGATAGCCAGATGCTAGTCATTGTTAACCTTCATCCCACAAGTTCCTGGCATTCAAACAAAGACGGCCTTTTATCCTTGAATTTGGAAGCTATTGCAATTGACTTGGTGTTTCAGTTTAGGAATAGTGAGTGATCCTATATAGTTGGTGTGCTAGGCAGTGAAGAAAAATAGTGCTGGTTGTGGCTTTCACTGCATCTAGAAATCAAATTAGCATACAATATTTCTAGGTTGCGGCCCCATTTGATTCTCCCCACGAGTGCACATATGCTTAAATCCACATACCCACTGACTGCTGAGAAAACATTGTCACAATTCAGTAGGAAGTGTGTAAATAAATTCTAGTATTCATGGCCTAACTATTCTTGCTCGTGAGTGTTATCTCAAATAATGAAGAGAGATGTTTGGCTTCCCTTTTACAGGGGGACTCTACAATATTGCGGATATCAGTACTGTAAATGACAGTCCTAAGTCAAAGGTTGATTATAACATGTGGAAAAGCAATAATGAAAGTTTACGAAAATAACTTTCTGCTGGACACCAAGGTTGTTCCCTAGGTGCTAATCACTTGTTTCAGGTTATTGCTGCTTCCATCAGGATACTTACAGAGGTCTGGAGAAATCTTGGCAGTTGACATAGCCTGTTCTGGATCAGAATGGGTTAGGCATAGTTGCTTTAATTTGGTTCAGTTCAGTAACCACACTTGGTTAGAGACAGTCTCAAGCTCCTTTCTGTCCAAGATTCATTTCCTCTGATGACATGGATGTATTAGAGAAGTACTGTGTCCATTTTTGGGCTCCTCACCACAAGAAAGACATCGAGGCCCTGGAGCGTGTCCAGAGAAGGGCAACGAAACTAGTGAAGGGGCTGGAGCACAGGTCTTATGAGGAGCGGCTGAGGGAACTGGGGTTGTTTAGTCTGGAGAAGAGGAGGCTCAGGGGAGACCTTATTGCCTTCTACAACTACCTGAAAGGAAGCTGTGGTGAGCTGGGGGTCGGCCTCTTCTCGCAGATAACTAGTGACAGGACTAGGGGGAATGGCTGCAAGTTGCGCCAGGGGAGGTTCAGGTTGGAGATGAGGAGAAATTTCTTCTCTGAAAGGGTGGTCGGGCATTGGAACAGGTTGCCCAGGGAGGTGGTGGAGTCACCGTCCCTGCGGGTATTTAAGGAAAGGTTAGACACAGTACTGAAGGACATGGTTTAGTGGGTAATAGGTGTTGGGGGGATGGTTGGACTGGATGATCCTTGAGGTCTCTTCCAACCTTAATGATTCTGTGATTCTAAGACCTCTGTCCAAGCACTGTTGAGCAGATGAAAAATTATCACAAAGGGTTTGTGTTGAGGCTTCGAAAGGAAGTCAAAAAGCCCACCCATATTCATCTTTTCAATCATAAATGCTTCTAAAACATCAGCTTTGGGTTCTTAGGAAAATAATTCTTGTTGTTTTAAAATTACTTGCTGTTCAGGTTGCAATTAAATACCACTTAGTTACCAAAAAAATAAAAGGTTTAAATACAGGTTAAACATAAAAAGCAATATATCTGGTGTGTTCTGTGCTGAGCCATTTTACTGGAAAGCAGCTGTTGTAGGTCAGTGTGCTTGTCCCTTGAAGGAGTAGTGATAGGGACACACAGCCTTTCTGTACTTGTTTTCACTGCTAAAGGTAGATGGGTTACACAGCTGTAGCCCCTAACTTGCTGTGTCCAGATGGAAAGCTTCAGATGCTTTGTCTGTTGTGCCACTTTTTTGTTAATAATTCAGATAAGCCCATAAATCCTAGGCTAAGAATCCAGAAAATAATGTAAACTTACCTTGAGCTGCACAACAGCTCTGCTGGCTCTGCCCATTTGTGCCTTGAAAGCATTTTCAGAAGATTACCAGTACCATTGTTCTTAGACTCATGGCAATGCCCAGGTTTGTAGAAGAGTCACTAATAGCAAGCATACACAGAACAAGTATTCGAACCAGTTAAAACAGCTGACTTGTGAATATATATCCTAATGAAACACACTGACCTCCTCAACAAAGAGCAGACATGTAAATAATCTTTAAGATGTTGGAGTAATGACTTATAATTTGGTGACAGCCTTTGTCCTCCGCAGAGATGAGTTCTCATCTGTTGCACTCACCAAACAATTGAGCAGCAATTCAACTCTCCTAAGGAAGATTAGACTGGTTCTTCTGAATCATTTGTACATTCTATGTAAATGCACAGAAAAATGTCTAGACACATTTATTAAATAAGTATCGATTGAATTTCAGCCCAACATAGCTCTAAGTGCTGTGTTTCAATGCCTTTGAAAGCAAGTGAGTAACTTTAAGTCTTCAGTCCCTGGGAATGCTGCTTTTCTTGTGCACCATCTGCACACACCTGTGTGTGTTCTCAGAGTACAACTGCTGGAATAAATTAATGCGCTTTCTAACAGCTGTTTGAATAGTGTTCAATTCTGATTGCGTGTGAAGCCTGAATTGTTGTACCTTAAACTTAGGGCTAATGGTACTCTGAACTGAAGCTAGTTACAAACCTGCTATGTTTCTTCAAGCTCTGGTTATGTCTGCATCCACAAGTTGTCCTTAAGACTGAGTCGATCCCGTGAAGCAGGAATATCAGAGAAATTGCATGTTTAAAAAAGAAATTGCTCTGTTAAGTTCTGAGACTCAAAGGGTTTAGAGACTAACTAGTAATATTTGGACATCTTTTTGTTGAACCTGCTAGGGAGCAAAGTATAGAGCTATGGGATCTGTTGTCCAGTCTGTGTAACTGTTATGTCAATTAATATTCCCTAGCATGCTTCTAACTTTCAGGTTGCTTTTCATAATGAAGTCTGAAATTAACACAAACATATCCCATTCAGAAGGTAACCTTTCATATACAGGACAGGAATTGTCTTAAACTATTTGCTTCAAGTCTTCTGACAGTGTATGTCCCTTGTCCTGATAGCAGTAAGAAACTGCCTTGAATTGGACTTGCTCTGTCAAGTGTGCAATTAACTTTCACCTTTGGATACCAAGAGTCCAATACAGTTAATCATGATGACAAATCCTTCTCAGAGATTGGGTTAAGAGGAATATGAAATTAAGATAGTTGCTCACATAAGTAGATGAGAAGGTGGTCCTTTAAAAGTAACAATTTCAGTAGTAGTCAGACAAAAAGGGCTTTTGTAAGTATTTGGAGAGGATTTCATAGGATCATAGAATGGCTAGGGTTGGAAGGAACCACAAGGAACATCTAGTTCCAACACCCTCACCATGGGCATGGAGACCCTACACTAGACCAGATTGACCAAAGCCCCATTCAACCTGGTCTTGGTTTAGCAAAACAGGCAACAAGTCTGGCTAGTTCAGTGGTTTGACTTGAGTACTGGCCTTTGAGTGTAAGGATAAACATTACATACAAAACTGTGCAACATTTCATTCTGGTTGACAAAACCCAAAATAGCACCACTGACTAGTTTTTCTAGATCTCTGGTTTCTCATCAGAGATACAGTGATTTCCTCATGTGATTTTAATTTGCATGTTGGTATAATAGATCTGACTGAGTAGACTCAGCTCACCCAGGTGGGCATTGGTTACTGCTCCTTCTCCAGCCACCAAGCAACCTGTGGGGAAATTGCTCCTTAATCAAAGACCTGGCCTGCCTAGGTAGAGAAGGAATGGTTGCTGCCCTCAGATTCAGTGAGCACAGGAATTAGAGCCTTTCCTCCACTCCCTTTAGAACCATGCTCTCCTCTCAACTTCTACCACCTTCACAGGTGTGGGGAAGACATACTTTTTTCCACCTTTTTGAGAAGTTATAAGGCCTATCTGACTTTGGTTTTACCTTACCATGCCATTTTAGTACATTGGCGTGCAGCCACAGGCAGTGGTATTCCATTTTAGAAAATGAGATAGAAAACAAACCCTGAATTTTGTTTGTCTCAAAACATTTTGTTTTGAATAATTAGATACAAAATACAGGAACCAGTAGGGTTTCCTGGCATTGAAGTAGAGGTTTCTGAACATTAGTACAGTTTTGTTAAAAGGCAAACTGTACGTTGGTAAGCCTGTTCCACCCCTGCATGAACACACACCATCATGGTTTTATGGAATAAATTTTTTCTTCTCAGTTCAAAACAGAGCTTTGAAAAGATCTAAACGTCGAACAGCTTAACTCAGGGACCCTGCCTTGTGACTATTTTTACAAGAAATATACTTCTAATGTAGCATTCTACAAGTGTAGCAAAAAAACAGGAGGTGGGCTGGGGGGGATGGATAGTTGAACATGATACAAAAGCCAGAACGCAATAAAGTCTTCCAGGCTTTCAGTGACTAAAGGTGGTGTTAGTAGCCAGTGGGAAACGTGGGGCTGCCGGCCCGGTTGTGGCCTGGCAGCTTTGCGCTTCTGCAGAGCAGCGCTGCAGTTGATGTGACAGCTTAGCACATGTGAGTTTCTTCTTTTATATAGGTCTAAAGGCACAGATAACGTCCTTCCACTGCTCTTCTGCTGCCAGAAGCACAGCTGCGGCAGAAGGGAGAGCTTGAGACTGTCAGGATGATGTCTTAGTGACTGGTGTGGACTGACTCAGGGTAGGGTTGAAATGGGACAGGGCAGAGCTGGCTTAGCCCTGGCTTTGCTCCACACCCTTCTACTGAGGACTTCTTGGCCCATGGAGGGGATCTAATACGTGTGTCTGAATACTGATCTAGCACTGCCTGTCTGTGAAAAATCAGTGTGCTCCACGACTGGAGCCCAAAATGCTTCAGGATGGTGTGCTCTCTGCTAGAGTTGAAAGCATACAGTACAGCTTTGGCCTCTTCTTGACAAGAGGTCAGGAGGGTGAAGTAGCAGATGACTTAAAGTACAGCACACTCTATAGTACTGTAACATGGGGGTAGCTTTTTAAACAGTAATTGTGTTGGTTTGTTAACATTGTGAAGAGCAGAACCATATAAACAAAATGTAATTTGGATATAAATTGTCAAAATTCTGGTTAATTTTAAATGGTTATTACTTTAATGACCACAGGTAGCAAGTTCTGTGAGAAGTCTGAGTTTTCGATGTCACGTGAAGGAGATGTGCACATGCAGCAAATTCAGTCACAGCATTTCTGGTGCTTTCAGGTGTCCCTGTTATTAGGGAGGAGAGAAATGGTTTGAGTCTGAAGTGGGGAGATGTCAGTACAGCAAACCTGTACTTGCTCCTGTATGCACCACTGTCTTCAATGAGCGGTGCTCATTCTGTCTTGGAGTAGCTGTCTCTTAGACTTCTCAAACTTAAGCAATTAATAAATCCATCATTTGCATAGCTTAGCACTCAAAGTGACTGATTCAGCATGCAGTTAAGCCTTCCTGGTTAGTAAATACTTTAAATGAGACTCTGCAGTTGTGCAACATCAGATGCTTCCAATACATCTCAAAGAGGAGAAGAGTTAGTGTCAGATCTTACCTAAGCTACAAAATAAAAGCAAGAAGGAAAATAACATATCTTAATGTGCCACATCCTTTTATGTATGGACAATGTTTCCAGTGTTTGTCAGCTGTGGAGAGGCATTTTAATCTTCTGCCCCCATAGTAACCTGGTTCCCAACTGTGTCAGACTTCGAAACAAAGATTGGCTTTACACATAAGATCCAATTAGTGACTAAAGAGGAAACATTCTTCTCGGGGTGGATAAGTGTCTGGATTCGGTGAAGAACTGGAAACACTTCTGTGAAAATTAGCATTATTCCTCAGGATAGTCTGTAATGAGAAATTGTTTCCATAGTCTTTTGGGTCTCTTTCCATCTATTTCTCTGATTAATTGAAGGGTTGGACAGGGTTGAATAGAGAAGGCTTCTTGTAGTCCTGTGGCCCTGCCTTGGGCACAGGGTTAGTGAAACTGCTCCTCACAGCTATGGTAACTCTCAGCTGGCAAACGTAGGTAAAGTAACTTGCAGCTCAATATGTGCTTACACACCTGGTATGTATTGACTGTTAATAAACAAATACATGCAAGCATGTGATCCTGTAGCTCCAGTTTGGGGGACTGCATGCTGCCTGTTCAATTCTCTAAGACGGTCATCTTCATTTAAGTCAACAGTGAGATTTTTAGCTGCTTTTCTGTCCTGAGCAGAGACTGAATTTTTGTGGACCCCATGGTCCGCTGAACAATAGAAACCTTTGAATCCTGTGTTCTTCCCTAGTGTGGCTCTCCCCTCATTTTGGAAAGTGACTCACAGGCTAGGCCTGCCATAGTTGCCAGAAAATGATGTAATTTGGATAATGTAATATCCCACATACAAACCAAAGTCTATTTAGAAATTGGGCTGACAAGAACAGAAAGGAAATAGCTGCATATCAGATGCATATCTCAAATTTTAAATCAGCATAATTGTGTGTGTACTTATTAAATACAGAGGTAGTGCAAAACGCATAAAGAAAAGCTGCAGTGTTCCTTGAACCATATTTTCAGATGACCACAGGGTGGGTAATCCTGTTCTCCTGCTGTCTGCTTTGTGCCAGGAGTATTTCATGCAGCCAAGCTGTGTCAGATGAGGAAAGTGATCTGGTCAAACACTAACATATGTATCGTGTGGTGTTGCATTAGTTCTCAGCAGGATCAGTTCCCTGGTCACATTCTCCCCCTAGTCCCAGGGGCACTGGTGTAGCCAAAAATTGGAGGGGAAAATGCAAGCAAGAATGAATGGTGGAGAATGGGGAGAGGAGAGAAGAGAAGCGTGTTAATGTGTCCAGTGGCCATCTACCTGTACCTTAAAAGAGCCCTGAAATGATGGCCTGAGACTCACTTAGAGTGGCTTGACACATGTCAATATGTTAGATATTTCCATTTGAACTTCAGATGTTTCTTTGTGTCCCCTTCCCCACTCTGCCACATGGACCAAAAAGCCCATGTTTGCCAATGGCCCTAGGGCTGCTGGTGGGACCCAGGGAAGGGTTGCCCTGAGAAGTAACTTGCCATCCCCCAGGACTCCTTTTCTGTAGTGGCTCAGGGTGGTCTAACCCTGACACAGAGTGAATGGGACTCCTGGCCAGTGCCCACCATGGGCAGGTGAAGTGCTGTGAACCTGCACTGAATAACACTGGGGCCAAAGTCTTTCTCCCTCATAAAATGGCAAAGGCAAAAGAGGCAACAGGTAAGATTTGGTAAACAGTCTTATAAGTTCTATTTTTTTTCCTTCTTTTGTTCTTCTCCTGTTGCTGGCAGATGTATCAACCTGAACTCCGCTGCTTTGGGAATGTGCAAGGAATTTCATTTGCTACTAACCATCATGATTTCAGACGTCTGACTCTGGCCTGGAAATATAGTATACAGTGTATCCCCAAGATAAATGAACTGAGCAGCATGTTTCTTATTACTTCATCTCTGTGTTCTGTATTAAAAACTAACAGTGAATAAAAACTGGCATGTAAACTGACCCACCTGTATTAAGCACAGCACTAAGCAAGATAAGTCTACATGTTCAGCCTGTGCACTTCATTTCCCCGTGCGATATAGTGCTCGCTCTGTCTCTTAGAGCAGCGTGCTTTGCTGCTCCTGCTGCTCCTGATTATTGCAACCAGAATACAAACAGATGTTCCTGGTAAGACTGTTAAATATAGCGTTGACCTCAAATCCATCATAATTTAAAACTCTTTCTGGAAGGGGTCTTTGCCCTTTGACTGCCCCTAACTCAGATCATGTCTTGGACCCGTAACTTAAACGGAGTTAGAAGGGGTCATTACCTGACTGCCTTCCACTTCTGGAGTGGGATTTAACATTTACATGGTGATGTGACAGGTACCATCACAAAAGATTACTCTTCCACCAGCCTGTAACTAAAGAGCATTAAACATCACATACTGTTCATCCTGATGCAGATAATTGTTCTTCAGAGGTCAGAAATGCGTTGCCCAAGAGATGTCCACAGTGCATGATTTTAAATAGGTGTAAAAAAATCCAAACAAACCCATAAATCAAATGTGTTAGGCATTAGAAGAGCAAGTGCTGAACTGCTTGATAAAATTTCTGCAAAACTAAAATGGATTGTAATGCAATCCTCTATTTCAAGCTCTGACCAGTTGCATCCACATTACTTCAATATTTCTAGATGCTTTTGAGTGTCTGTACATACTCCACTCTCCCTTGAAAAATGTATGGTCTCCTCTCTGAAAAGTCTGGCAATGCAAACTCACATGTGTTGAACAGAGCTGAAACAATTCCAACACTTAGACTGGAGCTTCACTGTGTCAAGGTTTGTGGATCCAAAACTGGGTAAACTGTGGGGCTGTTGGACAGCCTTATGCCTGTGCTTGTAAGCATGCATGCTGCTAACGCAGGTTATTATGATAATATAAATAAATATATTTTTAGTCTTGGTAAAATAGCAATAGACTGAGTAAAAAATTCTGAGGGGGGGGAAGCCACCAAAACTTCTAGCTTTTTGAGAAGATGCAAGATGAAGGCAGTGGCAGCTGCTGAAAATTAACTAAAAATAGCATTAGGACTTGTTATACAGGTATTTTGTCATAGATAACTAAGTCACTTTGACAGACAACCAAGGCGAGCCTGAAAAAGACTTATTTAAACCAAAGAACTACAGTTCTTACAGGTTAGGTTTTTTGTTCTTACACTTGCTGCTGTTTCATCCAAATAACAGAAATGGATACAATACAAGTAATAATACAAAGGCAGCATTTGAGTTCTGGCCACTGTTGAATGGTGGTAATTGGCAATATAAAGACAATGTTTCAGTTTTGCTCACCATAATTTTCTAATAAAACTCCTCAAAGTAAAGGCAGATGTGTGGTTACAGCTATATAGCAATTACTCTAATGTGTGGTGCTGCCCTTAAAGTAAGCAAATATCTTCATTTTAATTAAAACCAAAATTGTGCATGTAAAGCTTATGTTTGATTAGGAGCCCCATAGAAATGCTGCAGAAAATTGCATGTAGGAAGGTATAACCATAACACCCAACATGAGAGAGATTCAGAGTTGATAATTTGCTGGTAAACATTGAAAGTAGTAGACTACACATCCATTGAAATGAGTTTTAAAATGTAATGCATAGGAAAAAAAAGCCACAAACCTTTTTGAAAAACCTAAGTTCACTTTCCCTCTAACTCTAGAGTTTCCTTTACTCCACATGGTTGCCGTTTCTCTGTCCAGTTGTTGTAAATATTTCAGCCTGAGATATGGTGTGCTTTTTGTACACTGCTGCAGTGGCAGGAGAGTATTTTTTTCAACGCAAGTCAGGATAGAGCAGAGAGGCAGTGTTTATGTCAAGTAAGCTGTGTGAGTGTGCTATAATTCAAGCATAACATATATATATTTATAAATGTAGAATTAAGTCACACAGGATGTTGCTAACAAGCTGTTTGCATCTTAAGACTACATCTGCCACCAGAGTGGTATTGAAAAGAACAGCTCGTCTGTCATTTAACATCTCTGTAAAAAGAATCAATTGGCAAAGGAAAAAAACCTTATTTCTGAAGGATAATGCTTAAGTTCTTTCCCTGGCCAGCAATACTGAACACAATGCACTTCTGTGCAGATATCTGGGAAAGACTGATTTTCACCTCTTTGAGTGAGGGGGATGCTTTGAGCTAGGATGCTATGCTCTGTATAAGGTGGGCACGTTCTGACATTTTTCAGCAGAGTTAAGAGACTTAAAGATTATGCACTTGTGACAATCAGTTGATGGACAAAAAAATATTTTGGGATTTCTCTCAATGCCAGGTTCACTGTTACTGTGCATAAATGTAACTCACGTTTATTGAATAACAACGTAAGCTATGAGTTGCTGTTAAATACTTTGGTTTCCAGTTGTTATCGAGTGAGTTCATCAAACTGCTCAGATAGGAGCTGTGCACATCTCTAGCCTACTTATATCCCATCCCTGTTTTGGCTCATTAGGTTGAACGTATGTTTTGTTTTACTTCCTTCAGCTTTCCTTACCCCACACTTTAAACAGCCACCTTGATGTGCTTGCAAACTGCCTGCTCCTCACAGCAGTGCCTAGCAGATACGCCATATGAGTGATAGATGTTGAGTGACTGGGTGGGCAATGCTTGAGGTTTGCTCAGCTCTTGAATGCCCTTTGCCCAGACACTTGCTTTGCTTAATTGCCATGCCTCAGATACTTGTATGTTGGCATCAAAATTCCTCATATGTCTATATAGACATATAAACATCTATAACATCTTTCCCACTTAGATACTGGATTTCCAGGTCATCATAAAGAATTTGGTAGTGCTGTTTATGGTTTCTTCTGTATGAATGCTTATTACCTCTTCTCATGAGGAGCCTATTCTGACAGATCCATAACATCTGAAATGTGGTTTGATTTTTTTTTTTAATGAAGCTTTTAGCATGCTACTGCATAGTCTCAGTAGGGCTTAATCTATGGGTGGTGTTGGGATGGAGGTGGGGGTTCCAAGGATGGACACGTGCTGCTATCTTCTGAACACAGTTTTTGAATTTCAAGGGACTGGACATTTGACACTACAGTCCTCCAATACCAAATATGTTGAAAGTAGCTGAATGCTTAATTATAAGTTTGGATTCTGTTGCAAAGGTTTGGTTTGTTTGGGAACTTGAAGCCATGGGAGATGGAGTAATGCCTTTGGGTCAGATATGAGTTGGCAACCAAATGGAGATCTGTTTTTCCAATTTGGAGAAACTCCCTTTACTGTAGGGTGGTGATGAAAACACATGACCAATCTAGGCAACTTGGAAATGCCTGTCTCCAGAAATGTCCCCTGCTTGTAAGCTGGTACTAGAGGCAGCTGACATTTTAGTGGCATTATGAGTGAGCAAGAATGGCAAGAGGACTATGCTCGTTTCCTTTTTTCCATATGAAGTAAAGGAAAGTTGTTGTGATGTGCTTTGGGTGTTTTTGCAGCCTAGTGAGAAAAAAACAGCTTGCATCTCTGCACAGGAAAAATATGCATCTGTGGACATGGGACTTCAGCTGGGCTTTTTAATTTCATTGCAAGAGTGCTTGCACTCCTGAAATGCAGTCTTAGAGTGTAATGCTCATGTTCAAAATTAGGAGCAACTGGGCTATTAGATTTTTTGAATATACATATTAGTTTTCCTGAGGAGGAAGACAAAAGTATGGAGGCATTTTGATTATGTTGCAGCTTCATATGGAAAGCTGAAGTAAATTATGCTGTTTAAGGTCTTGGCTGGGTATCAAAGGAAGTGTGCAGAAGTTCTGCAAGACATATTTTTAAATCTTAGACGAAGGGAAATGTCTAAGGATGAAGGCACTCTGTCAGTTAGAACTGTGTATTCCTTAGTTTCAAGTTGTATCTGTTAGTGTAATTGTGCACATACTCCAATGCTGTCTTTCAGGCTCTTTCCTCTTTTTTCGTAAGAATTTCTTGAGCAATTTTAGATTCAATATTTCAGCAAAATCTACTGTGACCGCAGGCAACTCCCCTCCCTTGGTCAAGTACCTCTTCCTGTGCTTGTGTTCAGACTTCTCATAATACCAGATGAGTTGATCAGACCATATGGATCTTATGCATTCCTTACAGTTGGACAAATCTTCCTTTTGCTGGGGTACTACTGCATCTTGTTTTTCACCTGGGTTAAGGGACATCACCCCTCCACAACCCCTTCCAGAGCTCTGTCAACTTTATCTACTGGACTTTCTCTTCCCCACTGTAAATCTTGTTATCCTGGCGTCCATCCTGCCAGTCTCCCTTATCTGCCTTCTGCTGTGGTCAGCTCTTCCTGCTCATTTCTCTTGTTGACAGGAACTGTGTGGCATGGTGACGGTTGCACTCCTCTTCCTCTCCTCTGTGGCAGTTGCTTTCCCAGCACTGGTGGATGACTAGCATCTCCACGCTCTCCATCACTGCCTTGCTTGCCACTGCACAGGCTGGTTGATTCATTATTTTGCATTGTTTCTTTAATATTCTTGGCTAAGTTTTCCACATGTGGGAGGAGAGATTGTCATGAAAGCTAGTGGGATCTCCATGGCCATCTTTTACAGCAGGAGTCTTAATACCCACAACGGTCAGGCTCTGCAAGCTGCAACTAGTGGTAGCTCAAAATACTCAAGCCCCCCCTAAAACCATACAAAAAACATGCCCTGCAAGTAATAAGAGGAGATGGGAATCCAGTCTGAGAGTGTGTGGCTTCTAGCTGTGACTGCAGCAGCATCTTCCTAGCCTCCATGGCCAGCACTGTGCAGATACAGTACTTGCTTAGGATAAAAATGTGGAGAAATGGGAAAAGAGGAGCAAATTCACAAGTCAAAATAAAATAAATAAAAAGGACCCAAGTCACTTAGGACTTGATGTGCATCTGAGAGTTAACAAGCTGTGGTGGCTTGCTGATTAACTTGATTGAAGTATCTAGGTCATTAATAGGCTTGGTAGCAAGGTAAATTGACTTAAAATGTGTTTTGGTTCAAGTTCATGGGTATAGGAGATTTTTTTCCTGTGTTAAATTGTTGTCTGACTGTGGATCAGAGACCCTGAGTTAACTGCTGTTTATAAAGAAAAATCAAGAGACCCCTCCTGTAAAGCATTGTAATGTTCTTCTCTTGTCCTATTAATTTCTACTTCAGTAAACACAGTTGCACTAGGTACCTTTGGAGGAGTCTCAGTAAAATAGTAATGTGTCAGGTTCTTAATGTGAAACTGCATGGTAACCCCTTATGCCTTTTTAAGGTGGAGTAATCTTTTTTGTGGCAATAGTAATGTGAGCTTTATCGCCTAAAAATTAGTTTCCTAATGAAAGGGGGATGATGAGGATGCCTAGGTGTGTGTCCTGTGTTTCACTTTGGAGATTTCAAAACAAAAATGACTGGTACTGCTTCCATCTTCTAATACAGAGGTTTTAACATTAATTCCTGTACCTGAATGCACTTGGAGATCTTGGGGAACGTGGTACAGGAGTATTTCTGAAAAGGGCACTGTGTTGGTTGAGGCAGTTTGCATCAGCTTTGTTTCCATTGAGCTCCTCTGCAGTTTTTGGTTTTCAGAGAAATGACTTCTATAGAAATCAATGACCAAAATATTCTCTGAACATAAAGGTTTGCTAGAGTGTTAGAGCAAGCTGAAACAGAGTTGTAGTAGATAAGCTCCACAACTAGTTTGAAATAGTGTCTAAACTTCACAAGTTTAGAGATTCTGCTTTCAAATTTCATTTTTATTTAAAGGTTCAGGTTTTTTATAGGATGTAAGGAAACAGTTTTATGCACTGGTACTTAAGTCATGTGGCAGTGGGGTTTTTGATTGGTGCTAGGTGCCTACATAAGCCTGTTTGCCTTTGCATCAAGGGATGTCCCAGTAGCTCATTTTTGCCAGTGCCCAATATTTTGTCTGACTGGCAGGCTCTTAGCTGATTAAGTATTTCTTGAACCTCTTTACTGTCTTGAATAACCTGAATACTGGGGCATAGATGGTAGATTTCTGTCACTTGGCGGTTACTCAAATTGATAGGGATATCTCACTTGTTGTTCTTGGAGATGATAGTCTCCTGTGCACAGATATTGGGAACAGTGATCTCAAAACCCTTAAACTGAAGTGCCATCACCAGACACTGGGTATTTGTTGTATAAGATACAATTAATTACACTGAATTTTTACTGTACTGATTGCAGTAAGTTTTTTTTCTTCCTAGCTTAGTCCTTGAACTACAACTTTGCTTTCACTCTGTCCTATTGCTCCTGAAGTGCATGAATATAAACTATTCCACGGGAAGATTGTGGAGTTTTGCAGCTAAATCACTTTGTTTTAACACATAGTTTCTCAGACCCATTTTCTTAAAGGAATGGTTTTATTCCTGACTCTTAAACACTGTCTATAAAGATACGTGAGATGCCTGTGGCTATTTTATGCAGCCTTTAGTCATAGTCCTCAATAAAAATTCTAGCTTGCACTGACAAAATTGTAGCCAGGTCTTCACCAAGAGCTCATATCTACATATTGTAGAGGAATTTTGGATATCACTCTTAGTGTAAACTGGCATTAGTTGGCTGCCTTAGCTCTCTGTAGAAAATGCTACGTAGTTATGAAACTGGAATAATTATATGGTCCTGGAGGATCCAAAGCTTTGTTCAACAGTTCTTGGTTTATGTTCTGATGATAAAGGTCAGGCTGCAGAGCACTCTTGACTTTTTATGGCTATTTTCTGTAATAGAAAGGGTCCTTATCTTCACCAGTATAAAGCAATGCTATGGTTTTCTTGGATTTTCATTTTTTTCTGGATTATTAAATGTTGTTGTACTACTGCCTACATTTTTCTCATCTACTCTGGCCTGATTTGTATGCATGTGCTTCTCGAAATTCTATAGATTGTTATTGCATAGGTAGGGCAGTACTGCTCTTCCAGCCACTGAAAGGAAAAATGATGGGGGAAAGCATTGCTTGCATAACCATGGGAAGAAGAAAACAGGAAAAAGGTAACTGTAGGTGCTGCACATGGAGTTTCTCACCTAAATGCCTTTGTTTTAAATTTGTTCCTCTGTCTTTTGTTTCTTTCTGACATGGAACAAAGTTCAAACTTCGAAAACTTCCTCTTGTTGCTGTTTTGCAGTGTTTACATAACACTAAATGCTTTTAACAACAGTTCAGCCTTTCATAAGCTGGCTCTTTCAGTCCTTTCATTTCTTTAACATCTTGTTCTCTCATCCATGTCTTTTAATTCTTACTTGGCTGCTGTCCTGCGCCTTTCTTTGAGTCCCAGCTGCCTATCTAGTAAACTTACTTCTTGGATCCTTTTGTGGTTTCTGTACCTGCTGCATACTTGCTGCTGGTTGCTTTCACAGAAGTAACCTTTGTCAGATGTTAGACAGTAAAATATAAAGACGTGAATCTGAACCAGTGGACTTGAACTGGTCAAGGAGTCAGAATGGCACCTTGTGTTCTGCCATGCTTGAGTTTGATTTCTTGCTCTGCAATAGTTGTCCTGTGTGGCCTCAACACTCTTTCATTTGCACCTCTTTTGGGGGCTTCTGTTGACCCGGCTGCATCAGTTGCCCAGTAAATATGCTGGTCTGTAGGCAGAGCTGTGTCTCTTTCTATTGCTGGTCTTGAATCATGGACTTGGCTTTAACACCCACACAACATACGAGCTGAATCTATACTGGAGGTACTTCCCTGGGTGATGTTTCCTCCCTAGAAAAATGTATCACATAGACACGGTCGTCATGTTTGTGTCTGTCATCTTACCTGCAAAGAAAGGTTATAGCATATCTCTTTGGACAGCTAAGGACTAATACTCGCATGTAAGGCACTGTGCAGCAGTAACAGGCAAGCACATAAAATACCAGATCTTGATGTAAAAATTACTCTGTTCTGATGTTTCTTTAGCTGTCCTTCCATGTGTGGCTAGCTTGATAGCTGCCAGAAACAGTATATCTGGTGATGCACTGGAGTTTGGGAAATGGTGAACAAAAGATGAAGGTTCCTTGATGGACAGGTTTGGTTTAGTTTTAGTATAGCTTCATCAAAAGTAGTGTTGGATAGGCCATAGAATCATAGAATGGTTGGGGTTGGAAGGGACCACAAGGATCATCCAGTTCCAACCCTCCCTGCCATGGGCAGGGACACCCTCCACTACACCAGGCTGCCCAAAGCCCCATCCAACCTGGCCTTGAAAACTTCCAGGGATGGGGCCTCCACAGCTTCTCTGGGCAACCTGTTTCAGTGCCTCACCACCCTCACAGGAAAGAATTTCTTTCTAATATCTAATCTAAATCTCCCCTCTTTCAGTTTAAACCCATTACTCTTGTGCTGTTGCTATACTCTCTGATAAACAGCCCCTCTCCAGCTTCCCCCTTTAGGTACTGGAAGGCTGCAATTAGGTCTCCCTGGAGCCTTTTCTCTAGGCTGAAGAAGTCCAACTCCTTCAGCCTGTCCTCATAGGAGAGGTGCTCCAACCCTCTGATCAACTTTGTGGCCCTCCTCTGGATTCGCTCCAACAAATCACTTTGTAGAGACTATGGCTCTGTTTCCTATGGGTTTGGATAGTAATTACTGCCATGGCAAGGTATAGATGTAAAGACTTACTACAGCTGTGACTTAAGATTAGTAGGGCTATTGTGGGACAGAAGCATGAAGGTTATCTGAAGGACCTATTATTGGTTATTTTACTCTAACATTTTTGTGGCTTGGCAAGGGCACATATCTCCTGCTACTCTTCTGCTCACATGGGTTGCTTTGACAAATATTACATTATGCCAGGCCAGAACCCTTTAAATTAGTAAATTTGAAGTACCATATACTGGGTTTTTTGAGAGGGTGTCTTAAAGTGTGTTACCATACTGCAGATGTAGAAGACATATTAGAGCAAAGCAAACTGCAGTAGCCTGTAGCAAGGCAATATAATATGCAAATCTAAATTATGGTATTGGAGTCTGCAATCACAGTGTTTTTTCTAAAGCAAACATTGTGCGTTTGGAGGAATAGCTTGTTGTCTTTTGCAACATTTCCACACCAAAAAATGCTGTACTGTATAAAAATGCTTTTATTGCTGTGTCCACTTCTGTTTATCACATCAGTGTCTATACAGACTGGTGAAATACTAAGTTTAGATAAATTCACATTCCAAATTTGGCTTTCCTCCTTTTCACATTATTTGATTTGTAGGGTTGGCAGGAGATTCTTTGTGTTTGCATGAGGGAATTGCTGTGGAGTTTGTGTCTGCACTACCTGAAACTTCATTAGTACTTTGAGTCTGTCATCTGTCTGAAATCTTGCTTTCCAGGGGCCACTTAGCCACCGCTGCTGGACTAACACAGGAAAGACTTGTGTTTCTGCTGCTGTGGTCTCTGCTGCCTGTTGGAGAGAAGGCTGTTAAAACAGGTCTAGAGTCTGTAGCCAGGTGATGCATGTAAATCTGAGTTGACTTAATTTAGTTGCATAGTTAACCTGAGTGCAAGGTTTTTAGGCGAGGACTGCTTTGTTCCATCTTTATTCCATATTTTTTTATCCAAATGAAAACCCAATTCTTCCTGTAAAAAAAAAAAAAAAACCCAAACAAAACCCACAACTTTGGACCATACATTCCCCAGAGACATTTGAACACTGACTTAATATTTCCATCTCATTTGCTCAGGTAACCTGTTGGGTACTGTTCTTCCTGCTGAGAAGAATTAGGTGTGGTTTCTTCAGGGAGAAATACTTGCTGTGACTCCTCAGTCTCCACCACTGTGGCAACCTCCCTTCCCAGCAGCACTTTCTCTTTGGCCTCTTCAGAATTTGTCCCCAGCCCTTGGCAGCTTGAAGCCAGGCCAAGAGCAGGGAGATAAGATGAGGCATTCCTGTGATCATCAGTCTGGGCTTTGTTAGCACTGGCCCCTGCTCAGTACATTGTCTTGAAGAGTAGTCCTTGAGTTTGCGGTTGATACCTGGTGCTAAATCTTAATGTCTCTGCAAACAGAGAAGACAGCAAAACAAATAATTTCTGATTGCAAAGGTTGGGGACTGTCAAGAAACAGAGGTATAGGTGCTGCTGTTGCCTGTTAGCGTGTTGCTGGAGAGTCTCAAACTATTTTCCCCTTGCCATAGAAGTGTTGAGTAAAGAGGAGTTGGCTACTTCTTGTGAAAGAAGAAAGAAGCCCATCAGCTTGTGATGGCCGTGGGGCCATGCCAGGGCTCCAAAGTGGGTTTCCTGAGCAGCACCTTGCCTTGTGGACTCTAATCACTGATTAACCCACATAAGGGATGACTGGAATAAAACAGATTAAAACAACAAGTAGTATTTGTGCTGCCATCTTGTGAACCAGAATTTTATAACACCTTTAACTTTATTTTGTAAATATGGCAGTGTTGCCATGGCAGCAGCAATCTGGTGTGGAAAAATGTTGCTGAAATGATTTATTGCTGTCTTAGCATACTGTACAGGGTGGGCAAGTTGTCACTGCTGCTCACTTCTACGCATCTAAATTGAATATGACATGCGTCAGAAGGACTTTGATCAGGGAGATGAATGTTGCAACAAACTTCATGCAGGTGTGCACAACTCAACAAAATGCAGTAATGCACAGTAAAATACCTATTGTTTTAATACTTATACACAAACAATCCACACATGAATACTTTGTAGTTTTCAATGTGTCTCTTACTGGAAGTCAGTATCCTTCCTGGTGAAATCATACCAACAAAAATACGTTGAGATGTTGCTAACTCTAATACTAGCTGGAGACAGAGATATGCAAATTCAAATCTGAGCTGAATTACGGAAGGATAAAAAGTTATACACTGCAATTTAATCCAAAATCTCCTGCTAAAGGATTTGATGCTCATTTTAAGCACTAAAGTTCTGAGATCTTGTGTAGTCATGTGATTTATGGTGTACTCCATGAGATTATCTTCTTGTTACTTCTATGCAATATAAGAGAAGCGGAGAATGGAATGGCCTACGTCACACCTTCCTTCCAGTGCTGCTTCAGTGACCCGCCACCACAAAACGTTCACTTCTTTCAGACAAAGTATGTTTTTAGGATGGGTAGAACTTGAGATTTAGTAGAGACTGTCACTGGAGTATGAATCTAGAACCTCAGATTTGGAAGACTGTTCCCAAGTTGTCTGGCTCCAGGAATAGGTTGCAACAGAGCGCTGTAGCAGTGACTTGAGCCAAAGCCAAAGAAAATAGTTTTCTCAGCTGTCTGCTCTGTCACTGCTCTCCACAGCCTGTTAAGTGGAGCCTTCAAGCTTCTGCAGGTTTTTTTTTATACAACTCACAATTTTTGCAGTGATGGTCTTCAAATTGTCTGTATCTGTTTTCATGGAATGGCTGGAAGCTTTGTGTGTGTTGGCACTGGAAATAGCCTGTGGACATTTGTGAAACAACGTTTTTCTAAAGTTTCTAGTTTAGAAGTTGTATCATGCTAAAGCTTGCAGCCTAATGAGAACAAATTCCAAAGTTAAACACACAGTCTTTCCTTATAAACAAATGAATGCCACCACCACCACTCCTGCTCAGTCAAGCAACACACCTAGCATGCCTCTGTGGCTCTCGCCCTCCTTTTCAAAGCAATACTTATGGGACTGTTTGTGGGGAAAAAATAATCTTTTTTTGCATTATAAAACAGAAGCAAATGAAAAGTTAAAAGCTGAGATTTCTTAACATATCTTTAGATTCAGAAACTAGAGACATAATAGTGTGGAACTCTAAATGGTGAGTTTTTATGCTTCAAACAAAAGCTTTTATTTTAAAATAATTCCACCACTACACAGACATTTAAAGTTAGATTCTAACATTTTGCTTTGGGACTGTTACTCTTATTTTCTAGCAACAAGTTGGTGGGTTTTTTCCCCACTATTTGTTTGGAATGAGAAACTGTACTGTAATCTCTAGATCAACAGTCAGTTTCACTTCCCCACAGTGTGTGTATGCACTGAACCAGACTGCAAGGCTGTGGTTGTGAGCCAGGGAAGTAGTAAATGGGTGGTAACTTATATTTACCTTGTCCCTACTATACCTTTTTCACAGAAGCATCCAGTGTTCCGGGATTTGACTCTGGAGTCCTGTCTCTGCTTCTCCAAAGATCTGCTTCCCAGGAGATAAAAACCTAGTGCGCTTGGATCCATATCTTGCAGCATAAATTTGAAAGGGCAGAGTAGTGCAAGTATAATTTTTGCTGCAATATCCAGTGTGTGCCAAATATGATGGGCTTTGGGTGGGTTATACAATATATTCTCTCATCTCTGATGAACACCGGCTCCAGATTTCCAATACCTTTGACCACACAGATTGTCAATGACAACATCATAACTGCTGATGTTCATAGTGTAGCACTGATGCTTCCACTTCCCTTGGCCCCTTGCCTTGAATAAGATTCAGGGGAGTCTTCTGCTTTTAAATTGCCAGCCTGAGCTCACTATACTGCTGCTGTTTTGCATGGTCAAATGTGGAAACTGGAGACTGTTGGTGAGCAGCATGCTGTTTACTGCTTGTGGGTCTGGCACAGAAGTTGCCATTGTTATCTTGCCAGAAACTCACTGTTGAACTGCTCTGCCTTGAGTTGCCAAGAGTCAAGCCAGAACTGAGCAAAGAAAAAAGTAACTGTACCTCAATACTTGCTCCTGGCAGGCTTTCCAGCACTATGTATAGGAATTAAAGTTTTGGAGATACATTTCCATTGATCAGGTCTGGGTTCAAATTTGTCTAAGGCAAATCCTTTGTTTCTGTGCTGGTAAGTACTGCAGTATTATGAAAATAAAAGCAGGCTGGTTTTGTGTATACTGGTATATGATACCAGGTATCTCTCTTCAAGAAAACATCTGTTTATGCATGTTTCAACCCAAATTGTAAGACTAAAACTGGCATAGGTAGCTCTGCAGAGCTGTTGCAATGACAGCTAATCTTTTGAACGTGCTACCCAGGACTTCAGGGATGTTGCATGTTTTGGTCTGCTTCCTGAGATTCCCTTTTGCCCCACCATCATGGAGTAGGGTTTGGGCTTAGCTGTAATGAGTGACCAAGTCAACCATCATGTTCACCACTGTGGCAGTCTTTCATGGCATACATCTGTCTCAGTAAGTTAAGGTTGTTAAAAACACAGTATTAGTTACGGGATTGCATTGTAGAAAAAAAGAAATGGCAGAAATGCACGTGCACATTTGATAGCTATAATAGTCATTCTGCAGGCTTCATACTGAAGAAAAACACACTGTCAAACATTGAATTATAGGCCCTTCCTCTTGTATAGCCATGGTATTAACCAGTTTTTGTGGCGAACAGTTTCTGCAAAAGACTTAAATCTGATGCTGATGCTGCAGTACTGTGTGCTCAGGGAAACTGTGTGAGCCAAAGACAATACTGCTTTTTTAGCCCCAAAGAAAAATTAATTGCTCCAGAGGTACCTATAAATCCTTCTTCTCAGGTGGATATTCTCTGTTTCACTTAAAGAAACAGAAGTAGAAGTAGTTCTGTTTTTTTTCAGTTCAGTCTACTCCTGCAGTTGGCACCATGTCGTACAATAACATTCATAAACTCACTGAACTGTGTTTTAAAAAGCAGAACCTCACAACCTTAAAGTAATGCTTCTTTCTGTTTAAAACCACAACCCCCTTTTAACTGAATCAGTGTAGAGGGAACAAAACTACTGTAATTGCAAGTATTGGGGAGAAAAGTGCTACAGATGTCTCAACAAATACTAGGAGAGAGAGTAACAGAGTTGGGCAGCTGTTTGCAAAACTAAAACTTATGAGATTGTTTGTATATTTGCAGGATTTTGTGCAAATCCTGAGGATTTTCCTTCCTCTTATTAAACATGTGCAAGATGGAGTAAATCCTTTCACAGTAGATCTGTAGCTAAGTTCCGAAACTTTCAGACATTACTAAAATCTCTTATATACAATACAGCTGTAGCTATGTTCTCTGTCTTTGAGACTGATTCTCAAAAGCTGTAAGATACTATTGCAGACCTGTCAGTTTTTGTAGAATGGATATCACTTACAGATTATTTTTTTAGCTAAAAATGGAAAGAAATTCTCTGCATCTTTCAGATGTGCTTCATTTCTTTCTTTCTTTTTTTGCTTTTTTCTACTGAGGTACTAGCATTCTCCTCCTAGAAGGCGACTTGTTGATTTGTATGTTTATCTGAACTTCTTGGATCGACAACTGTACTCTTCAATGCTTTCCCTCCCCCCCTTTTCTTTCTGGTTTCCTTGCTTCCTCATACTGTTTCCTGTTTGTTCCTCAGTGTATTGCATTTACCCACTAGGCAGGGTAGCCTCCCTATCCAAAATAGGACAGTTGCAGATTAATCTTAAAGGTTCATCACCACATCGGAAACAAATCCAACAGTTTTGCTGTTGTTGAATAACAGGAGTAGCTCTCACCTTTGACTAGTATCGTGTTTTAGAGCTTGGGGAATAACTCAATTTTCAATAGACCCTTTTATAAAACCAGACCAAGCCCACCCAAATGCATCCTTTTCTCTGCCTCCCATTATGAATAGCAAGCTCTTTGTCACAAGAACAAGAATTTGGAGGGTTATAAATTATAAGCTAGATCTGCTCTGAAGGCTGCCGTTATCTCCTAGTGTCATGCCCAGGTCACTAGTAGCCCTTCCTTCTTAGCACCAAGCAACACCTTGCTAATGCACGTTCAATTATAAGGCTGTTAAAAGTAATACCTGGGCCACTGCTGACACAAGGAGCTCTTTCTGCTGGTGAACCTCAGTGGTATGGTGAAGGAAAACCCAAGGAGGAGCTGCTTGTGAGGGAAGGACAAACGGCAGGGCTTGGGTGGCTTTTAGGGGAAGAACCAGCTGATTTTGGGCGGGGGAATGTTGGTAGGAAGGTACCAAATGCTGCTCTGGGTGCATACAGTTCAACTCACTGGGGATGGTCCGTTGGACAACGGGGTCAGCGTCACCTCCTGTGAACACTTCCTGTGGCTCAGCAAGCTGCTCCTGCTAGCCATACAAATTTCTTTTTCAGAAGACACGTTTTAAGAAATAACTTGTATAGAAAGGGCTAACTGGCTCAGGTTAAGTCCACATTTGCTGGGAGTACACATTCTTTGTTTATTTTTCCTTGTCCTCTGTTTTTTAACGAGACAAACATTGTAATATTTTGCCTTACTGTGTATATCTATTTAGTCTATAAAATGGCATTAATAAGGATGACTTCTGTGACCCCTGGCATGGACCCATAACACATGACCACGCAGTGCAGGATGCAGCAAGGAAACTTGTCAGGGATATGATACTCCTCATTGAAGTAGCTTTTACAGTGCAAACTACAGTTCTCTAATGATACTTGCTCCACGCAGTTTTGTGTGATATTGTCCCAGATTTATGGCTGGTGGTTTCCTGAAGAGCTATTTGGGTAGTCTGTGCTTCAGTGAAACAACTTTCATATGTCTTGTAACAAATCCAGAAGTGTAATGGAGTAGGTCATTTGTCTTGAGTTTTAATGTGAAACAAAATGATGTAGTGAGCTTTTTTCTTCTCTGTGGTGGGGGAAAAGCTGGCTCATTTTCAACTTGGATCCCTGCTTTCTGAAGTCATCCCTGTGGATGCGATGTTAGATTTGTAATGCTGTCTCATACAGCATACAGCAAGGCTGCCTTAGTGACAAAGTAAAGCGAACTAATGTCTTCAGCTTTGTTCTTGTCCATTTGTAATGGTATTGATGTCCTAACAGCAGCAGAGCTTGCCTAAGCAAGAAAGAACTATCTGGATTTATAGCTCTTGTAATGTGATTTAGGTGCTAGAAATAAGAATATTACACGACCAAACCACTTAGACCGCCAATGTAAGGAACTTCCAGTCAGGTGATTAGGGTTCTAACCTTTGGGAGTGCTTTTGTAGCAGTTTCTATTGGCTACTCAGTATAAACATACTGGATAATATAGTTTTGTCTGTTATTGGCCTTTTGAAGCAGTTATGTATTTAATAATTACTGTTTTCTATCTAGTACCACATCTATCACATCTAAGTCTCCAAAACATAACTAGTTTACCACCTTGAAGGATTCACTCACTCTTCGACCAGAAGTCACCCAACCCGATGAGCAGCAGGAATGTCTCAGCCGACTCACTGCTAGGCAGATCTCAAATACATCACATACCTTGTGCTGTTTCAACAGAGCCTCACTCCTTCCTCCAGCCCTGGCACCATGTGTGTCACAGCTTAACGTGGAGAGTTGCCATGTGTTGTGGCTGCAGGAGTGCCCTGTACTGAGATGAGCATTGCTGAGAGCTTGGGTTGCAGAGCACATCAGCTGTAGGAACTAGCCTCGCACAGTACGTTGCTGGCCTTGATGCTCTTGAGGTTCAGCCCTGGCATAGCTATCATAGAGGGGTTTTTTAAATAAAGGCATCAATAATACATGGCACTCCGTGTTTTCCTCTGGTTTTGGCTTTAATTACTGTCTATTCAAAAGCCTAGTGGTGTTCAGAGACCTGAGTTAGACCATTTAGGGGATGCATACTTCAAAGCATGTTGTTTGGTTATTCATGGGTCACAACCACACAGTGCAGATATGATTTTCTAGTCATTTTGATCTGCTATGTGAATGAATACATGAACTTTCTCCTTAGACTGCATCCTTTACTCTTATGACTATGTTGTGGTAGTGAGGTTAGAAGTGTGACAGTTGCGAGTGAAAGGTGTCATTTCTATTAAAATCACAAAAAACAATGGTTTCTCAAATGATGTCTCTGTAGATGGATGGAGGTCTGCTTGGAAGAAGAGCTGCCCCCGACTACAGAGCTGGAGGAAGGCTTAAGAAATGGTGTTTACCTTGCCAAGCTTGCAAAATTCTTTGCCCCTAACGTGGTGTCAGACAAAAAGATCTATGATTTGGAGCAAGTGCGCTATAAGGTAATAACTCTTTTAGTTCTTTCACTGACAAGAAAAAGTACTGTCTTTCTTCCAGTTCTTAGAGATACCCAAGTATGGTTTGTTGACTTTCTGCACCTCTCTCGTAAGACCGTCAGGACTACATGGAAGAGACACAGCACTAAGAAGCCGGCATGATAAGTTAGAAATGTTTTGCCATTAGAAAAACTACGTTAGTGTCACTTAATGTTTTTAAAACAGAACAAATTACGCTTCTGGCTCCGGGGAGTACATAAGATTTACCATTTATACAACTATTTCTCATTAGGAATGGGAGCTAAAAGCAACTCAGTAATTAAACTTGGTAACTATTCCAAATTTTCCTCATCTTGTATGCGAGGATATTCACTTCATTAGATCTATGTGTTTATTTTACCAAACTTAACACTGAGAAGCAAAATATAAGCCACCAGTCACTAAGCTTAGCTTTCTACATGTGCGAGCTGTTTAACTCCAAGATCCTCAATAATATAGAAATACATACACGCATATGCAGTAGTCTCACTACGGAATGCATTTTCTTAACATGTAAAGGAGGCAGAAAAAAGTTTAAATGCACATTTTTAAGGTGTAATCACTTGCTGTTATTCGAGAGTTGAGAAATCAATCTGTTCTAGGTCCCGTATGGCTAACAGAACCATGGTTAAGAATCCTGGCTATGCTTAAAAGCTTCCCTTGAAAATCTCCAAAACTTGAATTTAGGCTTCTTTTTCCCCCCTTTCCTCTCTGAGTTACATAACGAATTATGTAAATAAATAGCCTCCAAATTTCCCCACTTTGCACTTTTAACTGCTGCTCGTGTAGGCCGTAGAGAGGGTGAAGTATTCAGGTAGACCCGCAGAGTGACTGAGAGTTCCTGATCTGTCCTCCTTCACAGTAGTGCTGAGCAGTGTTACCACTTCTGTGTTTTAGAGGTAGTGGCTCCTGGCGTTTGACAGCCAGCTGCTACCTCCCAAAGATTGCTGAAGGGCTGTACAAACGGCCGCTTCAATCACAGTCCACCCGGATGGGTACCAACCTTGCTTATGTAGAAGAATGAGATGGACAGTATGGGGCTGTTGATTTCTTAGGGCGCTTCATTAGCAGGATTGTGGCTGTGATGCTTTGGTCTTCAGGTTCCAACAAAGGAAAAACCCCTAAACTTGATTTCAGGACATAAAGTTGGGAACCAACAAGCAGATTCAATAATTGCAGACTTTGCTTTATGTGATTTTTACCATCTTTTCCTTCTGTGCTTCCAATAGAGATCCGGCCTTCACTTTCGGCACACCGACAACACTGTGCAGTGGTTAAGAGCAATGGAGTCCATTGGTCTGCCTAAGGTAAGCCTTCAAAGTCTAGCAAAGAAACTGACTCACTGAGATCCACTTTCATCTGCTTGAACGTAAACGGTTGCTTACAGTAAGTCTATGGGGAAGAGGTAATTCAGGAAACAAATCTGAAGAGAAGGTAATTCTGAAAGCAGTGGGAGTGTTAATTACGTGCTGCTGCTGCCGGTGTGCGTGGGCTGAGGCTGCTGTGGATGGAAATGGTCAGAGTTCTTCTCCTGTGGGAAGGCAAATGGGGATGCTAACAGTGTTTTAGCTAGATCTTATTGCTAGTACAGCCTCTGTGGAGACCTGAAAGGAATATGGTTTAAAACAGAAAACTTGAATATCTGCTTCCTTTAAGTTACTATCTCTATTCGTCTCTTTGCCTCTTCCTCTTAATGTTCGTCCCAGTTTCTCTGCCTCTCCCTGTTTCCAGACTGTCCTTGCACGCTCCAGTGCATCTGCGTGGCTATACTGCTGCTTCTCTTCCACCAGCTGCTTTCTTGAGTCACCTCTCATATTTATCTTCCTCCTTGTGGGTCTTCGCTTGTCATCTCCCCACTCTGCTGTTTCTGGGCACCAGTGAGTCTTTTTTTTGGATGAAAATCCTTTAAGAAAGGGCTGTGTGGAAACACCTATTCCGCTTGTTCTGGCTTTTTGGCATGCGTACACAGCCTGGGGCAAGTACTTCCTCGCCCAGGCTGCCCAGCAGCTGCCCTAGGGCGCCTAGGTGGAGGCCAGCCCTAGCGCTGCCCCACGCACTGTGGTCAGCCATGGGGGGATGCTCAGGTGGCTGCCTGAAGAGCTGCAGGGACTAATGAGCAGTCACTGCGGGCAAACTTGCTATAGGTGCCCATAAGAAGCACAGGACACCCACGCCTGCCATCAGAAATGCCAGGGATAGGGAGGGTCCTGACTTTCCAGGACAGGCTCTTTTTTTGTTGTTTTACTTGAGTCCTCTGTTCAGCTGACTGATTTCCACCCTGCCATCCTTCCTCTGAAAGGTTTCACTTCTGTTGTGGAAGGTGGTCATGGCCAAAAGCTTTCTTGAGTCTCCCTTCCAAAGCTGTTGTGAGCAAATTATGAAGAGGGCACTGTGTTCCTGACTTAAGTCTTGTCCCATTAACCGTGGGACAGCACAGCTCCGAATGCCTGGCCTGGAAGCACACTGCCAACTCTCACAGTTAGCAAAGTCTTTTATTTTATTTTTGTGGAGAAACAGTGTTTAGTGACTGGGACCAAGGCCAGGAACAAATTAGTGATAGAACCAGAATTGGAACTTTATGATGTGACTTTTTGGCTAAATTGCTTAATATTTCTCTCTCTGAATATCTTTCTCTGTAAATAATGTATTCACAGAGTTAGGGGTGCTGGCAGTTAGAATTTTGTAATTTTTAACTGTACTTGATAAGTTTGGTTTGCAGTGAGGCTTTGCAAATTGTAACTGTGTCCCAGGTTTTTGGTGTCTGTAGGAAGACAAGCCCTGCTGGCTGAGTTTGTGCAGAAGGGTCTTTTCTAAAAATCTCACT
>VWZZ01001593.1:53508-116171 GCA_013399095.1 Psophia crepitans
TAGTTTTTATGCTTTACTAAATTCTTCCTTATGAAAACTACTGATAAAGTTAAAATAACATCAGAAGAGACTTGATTCATAACTGTATGGAAGTAAGAGCTGAAATTCTGTAAGTTTAAGGCATGGTTCTGCAGAAAGTTTATTTTAGCTATGTTTCTGCTCAGTAATATGTCTTCCCCTTTAACTGTGTGCTCTCTGGTTTTTAGATCTTTTATCCGGAGACTACAGATGTCTACGACAGGAAAAACATCCCTAGGATGATATATTGCATTCATGCTCTAAGGTAACTGATGGTGGAAGTACAAGTTAAAGTAACTGCTAAATCTAGAAGTGTAAGTCTTGAAATGGCTTTAGGGTAACCGGTTTGTCAAAATCTGTCAGAATTTGCAAGTTCATTAATTGGTAGTTGGAGACAAAAGTCCAACTTTGTCAGGACTACTGGCCAAATTATTTTCAAAATAGTAGTGAAAGACTATTGAAATTAGTGCAGACATGTCTGGCTCTGAGTGCACACCCCACACCCCCCAAAGTGCACATAAGATTTCAAACACATACTGCAACAGAAACCAAATAAATGAACAAAAACTTAGCAAAATATTAGTATAACCGTGGGGCATATGTGCTGTTTGGGTTGAAAATGATGAACTGACATCTTTCTGTCCCAAAATAGGAGCAAGTAATTTCTGTATTTCAGGGTCATTCATGTGAAAATTATTTTCCAAGATTTTAAAGTTCGGAGCAACTTGACTTTGAATGTAAAGTCAGGAAAGCTTTGACCACACCACTGAAGATAGGAGTGTAAAATTTCATGTTCTGCCTCAAGGATTTTTGTTCATGTTTAGCACTGAAAGCAATGAATGTCTGCCTCATGCTGTCCCTGGTGTGAGGGGAAGTGGTGTTGGCAGACAGCTCCTCCCTCTTGTGCCTCTCCTGGCTCTTTCCTGCACATGGAGATCTTTCTTTCATTACTTTCTTGCAACTAGGCTTGCAGAGAATATAATTAATTTATGCCCAAACTCTCTTCTTTCCTAATGGTGTTCAGAGACACATCAGCTGCTCCGGGTTTATAGGCCAGAAACTATTCAATATATGCTGCAAATGAATTTTTTTAAGGTCTAAACCTTTCAATGGTGTGCCCACTCTTGCGTTCTGCCATGTGTGCTCACTGTCAATAAATAAGGCATGCTGCTAATAAATAAGGTATACCACCAAAGCTCATCATATTTCTTTCACATGTAAGGTGTTTGGAGTTGACAGCCCCGGTATTCTTTTGTTGTCTTTAACAAGCGTTGCCACTTGAAATTATTATGCCTGGTGTAATATTAACTGAGCAGTATCACCAGGACTGTTTGAAAGTAGCTCTCACCTAAAACTTGGTAGTGCAGTCTGTTCTGTCAGCAAGTGTCTTGTGTAAGCTTGAAGTGATTTCGTGAAGTGGATGCATGGGGCTCTAATGTCAACCAGCCCAGGCTGACGCGGTGGGCTGCATGCCCCTCAGGCCACGTTATGTACCAGCTCAGATGTTTTGCAGGAGATGGAAGAACACAATGAAGTTTGTCTGGTATTTGCCTCCTCATGTGTGTAGGAGGACTTTAGCAACTGTTGATTTGAATGCTACACTAACAATAAGCCCATCAGTTATACACCTTCTTAAGATCTGCCTAACCATTGCAATGGCAATAACTCTTTTCATCTTGAACTGAATTTTGCAATGGGTTGACCTTTGTTAGAAATTTTCCATTTGCCATCTTGACGTGACACAGGATTTATGCCAGTGTCAGAATTACTCTGTGCTGTCTTAGCGTTCACTTTCAAGTTTGCCTTGTTTAAATCACTTTTCCTTGCTGCATATCAACACAAAGCTATAACTCTGTACTTACAAGTTATTATTTTAGAAATGGACTTCATATTAAATGTGTCATGCCACGCTGAAGGGTAGTAGACCTACAACACTTTTGCTTATCATGCTTTCCCATGCTTTCATGTAAGGCCTTGTGCCTGCATCCCATACAGGATGTAAGAATCAAAGAAACAGCTGTTGGACTTCACTTATTTCTATGCCTTATCCTATAATGCTGTAAGTCCTTCACTGGAGCCTTGCAAATCAGACTCCAGTGTCAGTATCGAATGGCATGCAGCCTACACTGAAAGCAGCCTGGGAAACAACAGAATTAAGGACAGGGTACTTGGCCAGCAGAGTTCCCAGTTGGGTTGGCATCGAAGGAAAACTGAGCTTAAGGAGTCCAGTTCTGTTTCCTTTCTGCTGTTGTGACTACTGACTTGCTGGCATCTGTCCCCTCAGCCCCACATCATGCACCCCACCTGCTCTACTCTCTGGGTTTGTCAGAGCACCCTTTTCAGGGTTCACCAGCCCTGTAAAAGTTCATGGCCTTGTTGTTCTTGGGGTCCACCACCACAGCATCTAGAAACAGCCAATGCAAACAGGTTTTTCACCTTTGCAGCTGTAGCATATGCACATGACCACTGTATGAAGAATCACCATTGGGTTAAAATGCTAAATTCTAATGCATCTTGGAGCACAGGCCAAAATGTCAAAGGCTTGTGACTTGGAAAAAATTGAGCACTTTCTCAGAGAGGTGAGGGGTTGACCTACTTCCATTCTTTCTTAGTTGTTACCAAGTCATTACTCTGAAGCTAAATGATCCTTGAGCTTTCCAACAAAACTGTGTAAATTTAACACAGGGTGTTTTCTTGTTCTCATTCTTGGAAGTCCTGAAGCCATTTTTAGTTGAGATTTTTCTTCCATGAATTCATTTGTGCATAGTCAGTGGTCATAATGTAAGTGCTTAGAACTGATAAAATTATTTTTAATTGTCTCTTTAATAAGCATAAAATAGCCCTAACTGTAGGCAATAGGAGCAAAAAGCTGCATCTGTTCAAAGGGTCTGTTTGATGTGTGAAATGTTAACATTTCACAGGGAAAGTACTTGGTTATTTGGGGTTTTGGTGATCTTTGGGCTGCCAGAGGGCCTGAAGATAGACAATGACTCTAAATAAAATGGCTTAAATATATTTTTAGGGTACATCCTTGTTCAAGTCCAAAATGAAGATAATTGCATTTACAGTATGTGGAACAACTTGCCCTGTCAAAGGCAGCTCTGCTTTGGCCAGGAAGGAGTGACTTAGTAAACAATTTCTAGACTCCTGTTGAATATAATTACCCTCTTGCTTTTCTCCTGTTGAAACATCAATACTTAAAGCCCGACTTGAAAAAGTACAGTGCATTTCTTGCACTGTTTTTCTCGTGAAAGCCAACTTCATTTTGTTCCTGGACTAAGTAAGGTTAAAAACTGCTTTATTTAAATTAAGATGCTAACAGTGATGATTGTTCATAAATATCAGTGCCTATGGGATTATTTTTTTTTCCCTGAAAAATTTAGTTTTCAAATGATCTTTGCAAGCAGATCAGTGCTACATCCTGGACAAACTATTCCTCTGAAGCTGGGCAGTTTAAAAACATCATTTTCCTAGGAAGCAGTAGAATAACAAGCACATGTCTTAAACAATGCACTATTTTCAGACCTGTGTTTTTATGGCATGTTATACATGAGCTAAGTGTAAAACAAGACCAGGAACCTCTGCCTGATATGAACTGCAGTTCTGTGTGGGCAAAGCAAAGGGAACTTCACCTGCGAACTGCCCTTTCCCTTTGTTTCTCCCCTGTTCCCTCTGCCTCGTATTCAGCTTTCTTAACCCTAAGACTCCCTGAGGTTTAAGTGACGCTTAAACACGCCGTTTCAAGTAAAATTATACCTGAATACAGAGTGTAAGTGTCTTTGTGTTCCCTGCAAGACTGGAAGCACAATTTCAGCACCACCTGGTGGTTAGTAAGTTTATCCAGACAAAGGAGCATAGGAAGTAACACCCGAAGTAACTCACACAGCTCAATATCCACCTGGAAGCGCTGAACAGCAAAAATACGAGTCCCTAATGTCCATACCACTTTTTCCTTCCTCTGTCTTTTTATTGTGGTGACCTCCAAAAAAGCCAGCATGCTGCTGATCTCCATAACTGTTTGTGTGACACCCAGTGCTTCAGGACTATGTCCCTGTCTCAAACTTAGAGCAAAATCTCTTTAAAAGCCCACAAGGAAAGACTGGCGGCCAGATCAGGGTGATGGAGGAACCTGGCTCATTACTATATTCATGTGGGTTTTTTTCTACTATAGCTAACTTACATTCAAGGCTGCTTTTGAAGGTGAGAATGGCAGCAGCAATGGTTTTGAGGAGCTGCAGCAGTCAAGAGACTGTCAGCCTACGTGAGATGTGACGACATGTCCACCTAGGTCATAACGGCAGAGGAGTAGTTGTGGCAGCATGGAAGATGAAGTGGTGGTTCTGTGTGCTCTGAAATAAATGTGAGAGCTACAAATACTTGCTTTGAAACATCAACCAGTAATCCCCACACACACCGGAAAAAAAAAAAACCACAAACACCAAACCCCCCCCCAAAAAAACCCCAAAAAAATCCCCACCCTAAGAAAAACCAACAACAAAACACAGAAATGAAATGTGCCCCTCTGGAAACAAAAACCCCTAGCCACAATGCAGATTTGCAATGTGTGAAGGTGGGGTAAAGTCATTTAAATAAGAGCAGCAAAATAATCTTTTTGGAGGAATATGTTACATAGGTCTTGTTTTTTAAATCTACATTTTTGATCCCTGGTTGCAAAACTCACTTGTTTGTTTAATTTTACTAATAAATTATAGAAACACCAGTCTTGTAGACAAATACATGCCTTGTGTTGAGAAAATATGAATGTACTTGGCTGTTTTTTTTAGATGGCACCCCAGAAATCTAGGAATAATGAGTATAGATATTTTTCCTGCTATATTGAAACAAATATATTAGTTCCTGGGTAACACTTTAAACTGAGCTTTCTTCATTTTCCAAAAGCTAAATAGCTAATGACATAAATATATTTGAGGCAGGCTTGGTTGTGTTTAGTTTCTTGCTCCTTTACAGTTAGCTATAAGGGTGTCAGTGACTTGTGTGTCTTCAGCTATTAATTACAGGGATGTAATAACACAAGTCAGACCAGTACATAGATGTAAGCTATAAGCTGTACTAAAGTGCATTCACATTTTGATTTATTTGTTGCCCAATACTAGCTTTTGAATTTTTTTAAATGTCTTCCACTAAGGTTTTCTACTTGTTCACAGATCCCCTGTGATCTGAGATAAACTGACAGTGCCTCTCTTAGAAATGCTTCTGTGAAACACCAAGTCAAAAAATACTTTTATTTCTGTAAGTCTTAAAAATACAGCATAAAAAACACTATAGGGTTAATTTGTTCTGTATCATCCCACGAAAGTCAAGTGTTAAAGGACAAGCTTCATAAGGGTTTTTCTCTTGTACAGAAAGGAAACACATCAACCACATGCAGAACTTCAAATTCTAATTTTCTTCTTTGCAGTTTGTATCTGTTCAAACTGGGATTAGCACCACAGATCCAGGACCTGCTGGGAAAAGTAGACTTCACAGGTAATAAACTGCTTATCTAATTGTATGTTAGCTGGTTTCTTCACCCAGTAAATCTGCTAACATCGTACATATTTTCTATTATGGTCTTTCTCCTCCCACAAGGTTGTTCTGAGAACATCCTAATTAAATAGGTGGGATGCTGCCATTTTTAATAAATGTCTGTCGCTGAAGGACAGAAGGGAGTGAATTTGCATGGAATACTTGTCATATCTCAGATTCCTTAAAAACGGGGAGGAAAAACTTCTAAGAAGCCCTGGCCACAAGTGCTTTCAAAAACATTGCTCCCATATTCATAGGTATGCTGATTTGTAATGAAATTCTTATGCTTTTGTTCTGATAATATCTCCTTTTTTTATGTGAACAGAGGAAGAAATCAGCAACATGCGAAAGGAGCTAGAGAAGTACGGTATACAGATGCCATCTTTTAGCAAAATTGGTGGGATTCTGGCCAATGAATTATCAGTGGATGAAGCTGCATGTAAGTGTGGCTCTTGTTGTGGTTTCTACTAGATAATTTGACAGAACTTTAATGAAATATTTTCTGTGGTTTAATTCACCTACTTTGCCACCTCTTAATAGATAACTAGAAAAGCAAGCAACTTTTCACTGTCACACTGGATCACTTATACAAGATCTCTTTCAATTTTTCAGTCTGTGTTTTTGAGCATCTCCACTGAACCACAGGAAGTGCTACCAAAGGCAAATATTTCTTACAATCTTCTACATTAGTTTTAAGTTTTGGTAGCTGTGCTCCTCTAGAATGATGAACTGAGCTCTGCATGTGCCTCTGCACTGTAGTGGGTACAATGGAGATGGCCATGGAAACAAGGTGGTTTCTCTTTGCCTCCTTCCTCTGCTGGCCTCTTGCAGTTTTCCTCAAACACCTGATCAGGTTGCTGTGAGGTCAAAGCACTGTTCCAGATAGACAACTCTGGTGTGTGTTGGTGCATATGTGGAGGAACCACCTGCCTCCACAGGCAGCTTTCGATCGGTCTGACCACTGCCATGTGACGCACTGTAGAATCCTACTGGAGGGCATTCCTGCTAGTGCATCTGAAATAAGTTTTTTACTTTTCGGGAGGATTGGTGCACAGCTATGGTCCTTTTGAGTGTGTCTTGAACACCTTCCACTCAAAATCAAAATTCAATTTTTTTTTTGCTGCCCAAGTCTATCCATCTGGAAATCTGGTTTTTTTTCTCCATTTCCATTTTTTGTGGAATGAAGTGATATATTTAAAAACAAATTTAAAAAATTGCTGGAAATTAAGTGTGTCTACTTAAACACACACTTGAACTCTAGTTATTTTGTTCAAAATCCTAGCCTTTTTCAGAACGGCAAACTGAAGAAGAGGAGGGCTGGCCTGAGTATGTCCAATGACCCACTGTGTCATTGATACAAACCAGTAACAGGTTTACAGATGGTACACAGGGAAGAGGTGGAGGGAATAAAAGCTGCATTATAATTAAGTTCCATTGCAACTCTGTAGAACCTTGAAAAGTAGCATAATTGAAACAAGATGATTCACTACATAGGTAGTGTGCTGAAATTTCCAGACCTTAACTTAAAACACACTTCCTCACATTGATTTGCGTTGTGTGTTGTATATTTTGGAGCCTGCTGTAGCTTAGTACGTGCACGCTTCTGCAAAGCTAGCTCTTAAAATACTGCCTTTGGAAGCAGGGGTAACTTGTCTCCTTTTTTTAGCACATTTTCAGAGATTTAGTGACTACCAAGCACTTCTCTAGGGAGCTTCTGTCCTTCCCTGAAGATAAAAGGGGCTGCAACTTCCTTCTCTGAAAGCTTATTATAGCATGTGTAGGATTTCCTTTAACTTCTGTTTTCAGTCTTCCATAGAAAAGCAGGGTTTCCTGATGCTGGTTTTGTCCCTTTCGGCAAGGAGTGTGCTGTAGATAACATACCCTGCCCCAGAACAGGAAACATCTGCTATGGAAACCCACACACACTAGTGAGGTTGGATGTGAAGATCCTGCTGAAGGAAAGGGTTTACCACCCTACTTCTGAAATGGACTAAGCAAAAAGAGATATTAAGTGAAACAACTGCTGATGTCTCCTGCTGTGCTGTCAGCAATAGTAGAAATCATCATGCAAAGAGTAAGCTTAAGTGCTTTCGAAGCAACCTTATTCTGCAAGTAACCCTCTGTGTTAATCCATGCCTCCAGGCTACTCTTTCAAGTCCAACCAGGCTTCTCACTGTTTCTCTTGGTAGATGGGTTCATAACATCCACCAATACCTGTTCACATACCTACTAACCTTGTACCTAACTTTTGACTGCTTCTTGGTAGCTCCACTTGTCAGTGAGAGATTATATCCTCACTATGTGTTTTGTTATATGAAGATGCAGGGGTGATACATGTGTCTGAGAATGGCAGTCTCCCCTTAGCCCCTTGAAGTTGATCTTGGTGTTCATAGAATCATAGAATATCTCAAGTTGGAAGTGACTGTGGTTTTACCCCACCTGGCAGCTGAGCACCACACAGTTGCTCGTTTTCCACTCCCCAGTGGGGAGGGGAAAAGACAAAAAAGAAAGACTCCCCTGAGCTGTGATAATGACAGATGACAGTTTTACTGAGACAGCAAAGGTAGTGGAAAAAAAACAACAGTAGTACTGGTGATACACAATACCGTACAACTCAGACCTCACGCTCAGACCCGTTCCGAAACCGGACTGTCCCGGAGCCGTGCTACCTCAAGAAGTACCACCCCTTCCTGACCAGCCCCCCTCTATGCTGAGCACCTGTCACATGGTATGGAATACCTCCTTTGGCTAGTTTGGGTCACCTGGCAGTGTCCCATCCCAGCTTCTAGTGAAATTAACTCTCTTCTAGCCAAACCCAGAACAGTGACCCATAAGGATCATCAAGCCCAACTCCCTGCTCCTTGCAGAGCTACCTAAAACTAAGCCATATGACTGAGTGTCATCCAGATGCTCCTTGCTGTGACCATGCCCCTGGGGAGTCTGTTCCAGTGACCAACTACCCTCTTGGTGAAGAACCTTTTCCTAAGGTCCAATCTGAACTTCCTCTGTAAAGTTCAATGTCAAAGGAATTGGTATGTGTCTCTGCTTGTTTTTCCTTCACCATGCCAATGCCAGCTGCTTGTGTGTCCCAGCTGATGCTGTGCTGATCTGAACTAGAGCAAAATAATTTTGGAACCACTTTCTAGCATAAATTCAATGGTAAGCAATGGTTTATCCACCAATAGTTGGGCAACTTGTTTGAGCAACTGCCCACTCTGAGATGTGTAGCTTCACCTCATGCTTCATTTGCCCATGTTGAGTTTCCCACAGTCTGCTCTTCTGTTCTACTCCCCTAAATTTGTACACCCCTTTGTTTTTCTAAAAACTCAAATTTCCTAATCATTGACAAGCTGCTTTCATTTCTTTCATACACTGAAACAAACTGAAGGCTCTAAATTCAAATATATAGACCCTCAGGTAAACTTAAAAAAACATTGTGTTTTTAATTAATTCTTTTCTCCAGTTTAGCAAAACCATGCAAGGCCACACAGCAAGTAAATGCTCTGGAATAGCATACATGTAGAATAAGGAAAGGTGGCATTTGTGGCTTTCCCTTACACATCTCACTGACTGCATGGAAGTAAATGCTAGACAGGCTGTTGTGGTGATAGATGAGAAGCTACTGTGTCCCTACTTGGGGTAAAATCTAGATACACATTTATCAGGAATTACATTTTATGTAGTAATGTCTGTAAAATCTTTGAGACAAGTCTGCCACCAGACAATTGTTGGTGTCTCTTTGTGGCATGAAGGTCCAGAGGAGCTGTAGCTTTGGTGAAAGACCTTTATTTAGACTGATCTTAGGGACAAATGTGTGCAGGGAATAACTGGGAGGGGTGTGTTAGGCATAACTCTACACCTCAGTCACCTGCAAGTGATTTTAATCTTATACATTCATGCAAATTTTCTTTGTAGAAAAGCCAGAGTATTTCTGACTCTTAAAATCTTGGAGTCAAGCACTTGCTTAGTAGTTGAAGTTTTCTTGTTTTCTCAAGGGAAATGTTTAACACTTAAGCTGGTCAATGGCTATAGTAAGTCCTATGACCCTTTCTCCTTTTTCTGTGCAGTAATGTTTTGGAAAACGTGCAAAGCACTTGGACTGTTCTTTTCCCCTGTCTGACGTTTGTCCTGTGGCTTTGAAGGTGACACCCTGTTTCCCCAGCGGGTCATGGTGATCCTCGGTTAGGAAAGGAGCCCGTTTGTCCCTGACAGGCTTGCAGGCTTAGATGTGATGTGCAGGGCTACACCCTGCCTGGGGACTTAACATAGTTAACTGTGTTTTCCAAACTCTGACTTTCCTTCTCGTGTAGTATCTTACAGATACTGTTAGTTTAGACAAAACTTTAATACATCTTTCTGTCAGCAAAATAGTAACCCCTATTTGTTAGAAGGGTGAACACAGAGCAGACAGCAATGTGCCACCTTTGGGCAAACATTGTGTGTTTTTGTCCCTGCAATCTAGAGACAACATGTTTGAGGGGGATATGTAAATTGTTGAGCATCTATTAAATACTCATTTCAAATAAAGCAGAAGAAACAGTGACAGTTGTGAATGTTTTACTTCCTGAAATTTAGGGTTATGTTTTTAATTTTAGTGCATGCAGCAGTAATAGCAATTAACGAAGCTATTGAGAAGGGAATAGCTGAGCAAACCATTGTAACTCTGAGAAACCCAAACGCAATGTTGCAAAACGTGGATGAGGAACTTGCAGTCGACTATCAGAACGAACTCTTTGAAGCTAAACGGAGAAAAGGATCAAATGCAAGACTCAAGGTAGTGGTATTTTATTAGCACTCCTAGTATACATGTTCCTTCGTGTTGTTTCTCATGCCATCATATTACTGTTTAAAAAAATAACTTAACTTTAAAAGTTAGTGTAATCAGGAAAAAACACTTTTAAGCTAAGATAATAATGGTAATGCAACAAGCTGACAGCCAGTTTTATAAGAATATGATTACTATGAGTATGATGTAACTTAACTTTGACTAGAGGATAAAATACTAGAAGACTAAAAAGAGAGACTGGTTTGCCTCTATCAACTGCTTTAGGAAAAAACAAAATTTTTATTCAGCAAGCTGCGATAAATTGTACCTTTTCAGAGCATGAAGTATAGACTCTGCCGCAGCTTTTTAATGTGAAATTATTTGATATGTTTTTTTTACATGAGAGCTAATGCTTTCTGTAGTTGAAAAATGTTACCCTATATTTGCATGCCTATTTTACGGGAAGCAGAAAATGCTTTAAATATTGCTCATACAGTTACCGTGAAGTGCTAATTTGACTAGTTCATATGGTTTACAAATTATTTTACAAATGTATCTAGCAAATATTTCAGCTGAGTGAAATGACTCCTGCTAATAGCTTTTCTCTCTGCAAAGCTTTTGTGTGTACTAGCAACAGTTCTGTTTCCTTAGAACGGCACAATCTCTGAAGAAGAGAGAGACGTCTATGAGGAGCTGCTGACACAAGCTGAGATTCAAGGCAATATCAATAAGATAAACAGTAAGCCATTCTGGATCCTTATGGAAGTCTGCACATAACATGATCTCCCAGACTCCAGCTGAATGCGACTTGAATCCACATGAACAAACAAAATATTTCTGTAGAAACTTATAAAATATGCAGATGTAGCTATTGTCTGTCTACAATATTTTTTCTTGCTGCTCCTTCTCTACTAATCTTTTGGGGGGCTGTTGTCTGTGTTTGTGGTTTTTGCTGTAGGGATTTCTCAGTTCAGAATCAAATCACTTATTGCCTGCTCTGTTTCCTTATGTTTGAATTCCTTTTGTGTGCAGAATACTGTAAATTTTGACCCCCTCTTCTATATAGAGCTGAAATTCATTCATAAGCTTCTAATTAGCTGCGGGTGAACTGCTCCCACACAGGCTCACACAGGGCCAGCCACCCCCTTTCTAGGGATTGGTCTTGAAATAGGTAATGCTCTGCTGGATAAAGATTGCCTCCTTAGCTGGCTTTTACAAGAAGTGAGATGCTGACAGCAATGTACTTTTTTCACAAAAACGTATTTGCTGTTTATAAGCATTGTTTTCATTTCAGTTCACATAGCTTTAGTCCAAGTGAATGAGGCTATTGACCGGCAAGATGAAGTGGCACTGATGGCAGGTTTGAGCCGTCCTGCTCTGAGCCTGCTTGAAGTTCTGCCGCAAAATTCCTCATGGTATCTATTGCAATTGTGTGATTCTAAAGAACAGAAAATGCAGGTAATGGAATGCAACAGGTACTACGCATCAGTTTGCATTTTTTTTAGCTGATTTTAATCCAGAGAGAAATTGCATTTACTCTGCCTTCAGCATCACTTATGAAACTGTTTTATAGAGTTTTAGAATAATTGATGTACTAATCAACACCAAAGTAGCTGCATTTGCTCTAAAGAGCTTGACGCCCTTATAAGTAGTTTACTAAGATATAAGAAGAAAACTCGAGATACAGCATGCAGCCCCTAATACTAACTTTGCTTTGAAAATGAATTATAATTTGAGTACAACAAAATGTAATATCTAATCATTAACAGCAAATGAAAAAGTCAAATGGGTTTTAAGGAGAAAATCCATCATTTTGAGTAAAATTAAAATCGTAGGGAAAGATTAACGCTGTGTTTACTGTGACATTGTATTTGATGCACAGGGGATAGCACAATCAAATCCTAGTGTCCTATCAAGGAGTTTTATACCTTATCTCCCATCAAACTGAAAAACATAATTAAATCTTTTTTTCTGATCTGCTAGATAGCAGGGGTTCCAAATATGCTCGACAAAAGTGAAATACAGAAAGAAGTTAGTGTTGCCAATGCGGAAGCTGAGGCTCACAAGCTTAGTGAGTAACTTTTAATACTCATTTTTTACCATCACCATTTAATTATGTTAAGCTGATAAATTGAATCTACCAGTTCTTGCATGTGAATAAGGTTTCTCAAGCTGAAACTGTATGCGTTGCATTTTACTTTTGTAACTGTTCTTCTTAATTGTCACAATTGCCAAGTCACCTGTCTGTGCTGCATTGGATATACTCTTAACTGAGGTAGCCAACACTTTTCACTTTGAATAACTTGAGCCACTGGTAAACACATTGGCTAAAACTGAAGACAGTGCATGGCTTGATGGCTTGAGCAAATTTTTCAGTGCAGAATTAATCATCACTTGGGAACGATGACCATCCTTGTAGAGTTAAAATAGAATGATCACACGGAAGAATGTTTTGCAGTCACATTGCAGAGGAAAATTATTCTCACTTTGACACATGTATCTAAATCTAACCTGTTCTTAACCTGCTAAGAATGTCACAAGACACAAGTTACAGTTTGTAAAAAAATTTTACAAAAAAAAGTGTATATATATAGTTAAGGGGGATCTAAATTTGCAGTGCATGTATTGCTGGTTTTGACTGGAAACCTCTTTGCTAGGAAGTTCAGCTTTGGTTAAACTGCTGTCATTTCATGCTACATCTGGGCATGGCTTAGTGGCTGTTTTGTCTCTGGTATTATTTCCAGTGCTTTGAATCCAGGCTGGCTGCTTTTGTAATGTGACTTAAAGGCTGTACTGTGAGGCCAACTTAAGCCAGAAGATAAGTTTGACTTGATACCTCGTATATTAGTCTCTTAGATTTAGGTATGGTGAGCACTAATTTCTCTAAAAGGGTTGCTCCTTGGTAAAGGAAACGGAAGTGATGTATGAAAAGCAGTAACAGTGATCTGGAGAGCAACTTTTGGTTTGGTTTTGAAGGGAAAAAATAGTGGGGTTTGCTATTGGTATGCGAACCATGTGAAGTGTTTTTTGCAAGTTGCATGCTCAGTTCCTGAAATAAAAACCAGTAGCTTGGTTATTGCCTGCAGAGCTAGTCTAGTCCACTTGTGGACTCTCTTTTCCTTTTTGCTCTTCTCTCTAAAAAAGCATGCATGCTTAGCTTTGAGAGCCTTTCATTTTTCTAACCTCAAATAGCCGATAGAGAAAACCTTCAAGAACCACATGGCCTTGTGTGACCGTGCCTCAGAGCAATCGAAATGAGAGGTGAGGGGCTTGTTTAGGTGGACCTGATTATTCAGAAAGGTTTTCAAAGTCTTTATGTTGTGTAATAAGATCTGAGTGTTGCTACATAAATGAATTGTGGATGGTGTCTGCTGTACGAGCAGTCTTGTACAGACTTGAGTAGTCAGTGGTGACTTAAAAGCATTCCCTTTATCATAGTAGAGAGAAAAGCCATAAGATAAGGTGGAGGAGACGGGTTATTTTGTTGATGGAAATGACATTTACTCTGCCACATAAGCTCTAACCTTCAAGGTTGTTTCCTTTTGCGCAAGACCAGGTCCCTGGGTGCGTCCCAGCCAGAGTTTCTTCAGAGTTGGCTCCTCCAGGTGTGCAATTATGTTGGTTGTGACTAAGCTAAGGGGTGTTGTTAGGTTCCTACAGCTGCCCATGTGGGAAGCATTTTTCAGCGTTTTTGTGCTGGAGTTCAAACCTCTGCTGAAGTCAGTTCAGCAAAAAGCCAAACAGGCGAGTTGTTCAGGTACCAGAAAGGGTTATGCTTGTACTCCTTAATGGTGGTCTGTTTAATTTGAAATTTGAGCTGTAGAGAAGGAGATAATTTCTAGATGGCAGTGCTTGTGAGGACTGATCTTGCAACCCATTAAACAAACCAAGAGGTGACAGCATGCAGAGGAAGTCCTAGAAGCCATAGTATGTGGTTTTCCATCAGTTCAGCTACTGAAAATCCCAACCCTCCAACATATTTGGCTGATTTCTTCCAGGCCTCCTGAAATGGACAATAAAAATGTCATTGATATTGCAGGACAGGCTTGATCTAGCTAGCTGAGTTAGGTTCTGCCAAAAGGAGGAGACAAAGGAAGGAATGCAGTACAGAAGGAAATGAGCATTTGTGAAGCAAGGCTGAGGTGCTGGAGCTGATATACCCAGCAGTACCTGCTGCAAACAAACCCAGAGTGGATGTTAGGTCTTCCTCTGTGTTAGGATGAGGTCAGCTCCTTGTTTTGGGTTAATGGTACAATAAACATTCTCTAATATCTAAAAGTCCAGAAACTTTAAAGTCCTCTTTTGCTGCATACCTTTGAATAGACACTGGGTTTGCAACATTTAGCAGCTGTGTCTGAAGAATGTCACACAAATGTTTTGTCTTTAATGACAGCAAATTATATTCTTTGGAATAATCTAATGGTCATCTACATGGCATAAAGAGCAAAAGGCATATGAAAATTAATAGGCTTTTCTTTCCCTGCTGTTCTCTAGAACTTATAGCAGTTGACAATATCAATACTGCAATTCGTAACTGTGATCCTAGTAAAACACTGGTTGCACTGATGAAACCGGAGGCGCAGCTGCCTGTTGTTCACTCATTTGCTGCTGTTTTCTATCAGACTGAGCTGTTCAACCTCCAACAACAGAATGCTGTGGTAAGAGTGAAAAGCTTACAACCTGCTCACTGATGTTACATAGCCAAACCATGAAGGAGCATAAACATAGCATGTTGTGTAAAATCAGACGTAATTCTCTTGCTATTGTGGTACATACTGCATGAATGGTTTTGGTTGAACAGGGGATATTGAGTCACAGGATTTGTTTCTAGACACACTTTGCTCTGGCTGAGCTCTTGTGTTGCAACAAATCAACTGATATTTTTCAATTGTTGCATGCTTTTAATGAGGACTAACTCTGTTTTATATATATATATATATTTATATATATATATTTTTATATATATAAAATGTGGAAAAGTAATCCTGTACTATGAGGGTTAGACCAGAATAGATGGGACTGTGGGGCAAAAGAAGGAAAGGCTGCTGGGGATGTGTAGCAAACTCAGTAAGATCTACCACCAGTGTTGTGTTAATCTGACATGCATGTGACTACGAAATTTGACAGGCTTTTTAAATCAAGTCCATCTCCGTGATGGTATCTAGACTGTGTAACTCTAATTCGTTACACTGCTTGTTTAGCTTCCTGACTGTGGTACATTATTGTCCTGCAGAACTACCTGGCACATGATGAACTGTCTATTGCAGTAGAAATGTTGTCAGCCGTTGTGTTGCTAAACCAGGCCTTGGAAAATAAGGACATCCTAATGATAAAGAATCATCTCAGAAACCCAGGCATTGGCTTCAATAATCTGGAAGAGGAAAACTTTCAACGGTAAAGGTTCATTCTGTCTTGTCTGGATGAGACTTGGCAACTTCTGCAGAAGGATAATTAGGCGTTTTACTAGGCAGGCTGTCCTGTGTTGTTGCTATGAAGTCGAAAGACCTGCAAGATAAACATCTGTGTTCTAAGTTAATAAGGGATAATGTGACAATTGCTGAACTAGTCATGTATCCATAAGTATAAGCAATTGCACAACCTCAGATGTTTGAGAGCAGAGAATGTGTGAGGTGTAGAGAAAATATCCTTGGAAAGCAAACATTAAGATCTGGCAAAAATATTTTGCAGAAACTAAAACATGAACCAACTGCAGCTGGAAACTGTTAATCAGTAACCTCTCTGCAATACCACAAGAAGATCTTTGGAACGAGGTAGTTTTTCATGCCTTAAGGTCCAGGAGGTCCCTTGTCATTACGGCTGACCCCTTTTTTGCTTGAGAAAGCAGAATATAGCACAGTCCTGCTTGCTAAAAAGCTGAGTACAACTCTGTGGCACATGGGCATGTTCAACATTAAATTATAGCCTTAGTTCAGCTGCCACCTGCTTTCACTGCCACATGCCTGACACGTCACAGCCACGTGCTGCTACCTCCGCACTCTTTTGTGTATCTGCAAAAAGTATCAGGCAACACTACCATTTGTGTGAGACCTGAGCCCCTAGTGTGTGGGGGCATGGGCTGGTTCTTGCCTAGTCCCAGGTGGTAGACACCTCCATGTGCTTTTTGAAGGCATTACTTGGCAAAAGGGACAGCAGTGGCTGAAGATCTTCACCAAGCTGCCGGGGCACATGAATCTGAGAGCTGCCTTTGCTAGGTGTCTCAAAGCTGGATGGAAGGCAGTCAGGACAAGAGTAAGAGGCCAGTATTTTGGTTAGAGGGAGCACAATGCCATAAGACGGAGGAAAATTAATCTGCTGCTTGGCCTCTGCTAATGTGAAGTGGTGCTTGTGGGCAAGAGAAGCAACATTACAAATATAGAGAAATGGGCCCCAAAGTGACCAAATGCAGCATTTTGGGCTGGTGGTCCTGTGACCTGATCTTTAAGCTGCCAGTCAATATAAATCAAACACTAGGAATTAGTTGGAGATAAAATTAAGATTTTATTATGCCATTATATAAATCTGTGCTGCTAGCCGTACGTGGAATATTGCAGGAAGCTTTAATTGCACAATACCAGAAGGAATACAGTAGAGCCAGAAAAAGCTTAGTGTGGGAGGTAAACTTGTTAGGAATGTGCTTCCTAGAAGAGAGAATTTAAGGGAAATGTGACATAGATCAGCAAAAGTGTGTATGCTGTAGGAAAGGCTAATAAGTTTTTCTAGTTTCTCTTATAATTTTAGTTTTCATTTTCTTATGAGACTTGGAGTGAGTAAAGATTGGATGTTATCAAATATCAAGTTTCACACTTGCATAAGGAACTGCCATCTCATGAAATATTTAGTGGGACTCATTCCTCAAGTATGTTACAGATTTCAAATTAGAGTAGATAAATTAATGGAGCACACCATTCTTTGCAACTGTTAAAGTGATCATAGAATGGTTTGGGTTGGAAAAGACCTTAAATATCATCTAGTTCCAACCCCCCTGCCATGGGTGGGGACACCCTTCACTAGACCTGGTTGCCCAAAGCCTCATCCAACCTGACCTTGAAAACTTCCAGGGAGGGGACCTCCACAGCTTCTCTGGGAAACTTGTTCCAGTGATACATAGCCTCCAGCTCAGGAAGCCCTTAAATACAGGCTGCTGAATGCTGGGACGGCAGATCAGAGCAGGAAGTCATGATTTTCGCTTGTATTTTTTCTGGTAGCCTTTAATTTCTTAGGCTTCTGCTGGAAAGAAGATAGATATTTGATCTGACACATTGTGGCAGTTGTATGCTTGATTCAGGAATAGAAAAATTTATTTAACTTATGTAGACATGAGTTTATGCTACTATGAAGGTTTCCAGCTCATCTTGATCTGTGATCCTTGAAGAACAGACATGGGCTACAGAGCCTATGCTTGGAGGACCTTGAGTTGTGGGGAGAGCAGCATCATTTTTTATTCCCTTCTTCTGTCCATAGCCCATCAACCTTCACGTGGAAGAAATATGGAGGTAGCAGGAGGTGCTGCTGCCTGATGCTAAGGCAGAAATTCCAGTCTTTGACTTAAGCGTAGCAAGAAACTGACCAAATTTATCTGTAGTGCCATACAGCAAAGTGTTTGTCCAGTGCATGTACTACTATCATTCCACATTGCCAAGAAAAGTGCTCTGAATGAGTGTACAGGGCCATTTTTTCAGATCCTGAAATGCATGTGTAGAACCAGCAAGGCAGTTTGCATGTCTAATAATTTCTGGCAAGAAATGAGTTTGTCCAAAATTCATTCACTGAAAAAAGTACTAGGTACTAAATGATGGATGATACATCTGACTAATTCTTTACAGGAGTTTATCTTCTATATGAAATACACTTATGTATTTTATATCTTCTTATAGTTATGCTGATACACTATTGTCTATAAAGTCAGAGGCTTCATCTCAAGGCCAAGAGTATTTAAGCTGGAATGATATCCAGAACTGCATTGACATGGTTAATATGCAAATTCAAGAAGAAAATGAAAGTAAGTAATTCTTCCTCTACGACGCCTATAGAGATGATAGTCTGGTCCTTGGTACATAAATTTCTGGGCTGACTGGACTCATACAGACACTTCTCAAAACAGAAGAGCATAAAATAATTTTGAATGCCCATTGGTCTTTAAATGCCCTTGAAGCATTCCTGGTTATGTTTTGGCCAGCTGAAAGATATTTTAGGGTGCCTGCCTTCTGCAATGTTACAAATGCCATGGCTGTGCCCATTTGGCAGTATCTTTCAGTATTTGCATTGGATGGTCTCACTTGCGGATTTTACAGAAACTCTAAGCAGAGAGCATATTAGGGAATATGGGAAGAAATTACAAGCACTGTCCTATGGAAAAGTTTTTCATAGTAAATTATTTCTGTACCCTTGATTTTTCACAAGGGAGTTGGTAGGAAGTTATGCAGTGCAATCATCTGTCCTGCATTCCTTTTAGGTAACTTGATTTCCTATCTGAGAGTAGCTTCTTATGGCTACTTTTTCTAATATAAATTAGAGTTTATTTTTGAAGCTGAATGTAACTGCATTGCCCTAAAAGGACAATGTAATATTAAATGTGGTAGCCGGTCATCTGGGCTTCAAAAGTGTAAAAGGACCAAGTGTCTCCACTGGATATAGAAGTATGATTTTTTTTTATTTTATTTTACTAAAATTTGAGACTCAAGTTATGCCTAATATGCTGGAGCAAGGAAAGGAGAGGGCAGCTTACAGACAGGTTGCCATTTGGGAAGTAGTCTGGAGTATAATTTGAGAGCTTTTGCAAGGTGCAGGCTGTCTTCAGGAGTGCACTGACGCCTGGTGCGTATGCCTTTCCCACACTGCCATCAGCGTTGTGTGTGCTACTGTTTCGTTCTGGTAGGAGAAGGTTTATATTACAGAAATCTTAAAAATGGATGCCCAGGACATGGTTGTTTGGGGCAGAAAGGAAAGGAAGAAGCCTGTTTCCATAAGCATGTCTGCATGGTCCCTCTTTGGTAGCACTCGAGAAAAATTGCTCATTCCCAAAGCCTTATGAGGGCATGGATCCGTGACCCTGCCAGCTGGGCTGTTGGTGGGTCTGGGAGACACCTGGTGAGAGATGATCTGCTGCCAGTGGGGATGCCATCCCTCACAGGTGATGAGGAAGCCAATGGCTGGTGGCCTTCTAGGGTGACTTTAGGGAGAAAGTACCCTGAGCAGCATGTTTCAGCACTGGAGGTAGGAAGAAGTTGATTTTAAAATGTCAAGACTGATCTGAAGAAAATGAGGTAGAAGTTTTATTCGGCTATGTTACTTGCTGACTGAAGTCCTGAGTGCCTCTGCTCTGAATAATCAAGTGATTTCTCTTAAGGTCAACTTTATCACATTGGTTATTTAAGATAAAATTTAAAGAAAGGAGGATAAGTTGCTGTGTAATGCTGTAGCTGGGAGGTCAGTATGTATATATTTATCCAAGTCAGGGTTTCAAGTAATCTGGTCTGAAATCACTTGAAAATAAGTCTTTCAGCACTGTGAACCAAGATATAGGTGAAGATATTTAGATGTGACACCCAACCACTCCTTAACCTCCATGTTGATACTCCTGCCCTGAAAGTAGGGAAGGCTTTTTTCCTTTTTTTTTTTTTGGCAAGGATTAATTTGATTTTTATGAAGAGGTAGATTCAGATGAATCAATAACTCTGGCAGAAAGGAAAATTGTACAACTTAATAGCTTCACAGTACATGTGCTAAAATAATTTTAAATCAGCTGCTGTTGCTGCCTCTGCTTATTGTTACTTGATTTTTCTTTTCTTTGTTACTGCTTTCTTTGTACCTGGTATCAGATAAATTGCATCTTTGATAACTATGTCTTTAGTAACTTTTCCATTTCATAGGAATCATTGCAATTGGCCACATTAATGAAGCAATTGACCAAGGAAATCCTGAGAAAACTCTAGAAACCCTACTGTTGCCCACAGCCAAGCTGCAAGATGTGAGACCAGCAAATGCAAGGCATTATCAGGATGTTCTGCACCACGCCAAAGCACAGAAATGCAAGGTTAGAGCTTTGACTTTTCCTGTTTCTCAATGTAGTTAAACTAAGACATATTCTGCATGTGTGTCACTATTGACTTGATGTAACCTTGCTTACTTTTAATTCTACTAGATTGCTGTATCTAGTATAAAATGTGGGTAGCAGTGACCCTGATGTAGTTACGAATTTGTGCAGGGATCTAGTTACTAGACTGTGTTACAATGTGGATGGGAATGGAGGTTTTTGCCAGAAAGGAGTCATGGTGCTCCTTAACAAACCTCTGGAAAGTACTTTGAGGAGTCTCTCTTACTTAAATCTGGTGTTTTATAATGGAGTTTCATATGTATTTCTGTGCTGGCTTTATCTAGCAATAACAAGCTGGTCATCTTCTATGTGTCTTCAGTGTAAAACTCTCTCAGCAGGATATTGCTATCTGCTTCCCCAAAAGCAGTGCCCTGGTTAGCATCACAGCTCAGAAAAGCATAAACAAAGATCAGCCTAACAGCTTGCAGGATGTGACTGAACACAAGATTAGCTAAAGCTACTAGCACAGCACTTAAGTGCAGTATTTGGAAAAGACCCTTAAAATTCACATAATGCTTTGCTAAAGTTAAAATGGTCAGCTGGAGAAAGTTCCACAAGCCAAAGTTCAGGGACTATCTTCTGGCTATCTTGCCACCTCACCTGTGTTACCTGCTGTGAAACTGTTTCCACAATCTACTATCAGAGCTTTCAAAAGGCATTTTTGCGCACCTCAATTTCTTTGTTTGGGTTCATGGGTAAGGACTGGTTTCACTAAACGCTGGATCCTGAAAAGCCTCTTCCCTTGCCATGTGTGCTGGGGAGGGTTTAGTGCGTGCTGACTACTTTACCTGTCGTGGAAGGGCCAGAGTTGGTATTTGCCTGCAGAGAGTGTCCATGAAGGTGGTGGCTGCACAGTGCTGGCCCGAGATGTGCTAGACCCTGTTTGTGCAGGTGCAGTGAGCTGGGACATCCCAGAGACAGAGACCTTCAGCCCGCAGACACCCATGTGCCTGCACACCGTAGCCCTGCCCTGGGTCACTCCCACCAGTTGCTGCTGTGCAAACCTGGTGCCCGCTCCTGTCCCCGCGTGAATGTGCTGATAGGAAACAAATGGGTGCGTCCAAATTTTGGAACAAAAGTTGTACAATCTCTTTGAAATCTTCTGATGAAAAATTTTGTGATGTTCTTAGAAACTTCTACTGGCCTTTTTCTCCTGAGGTATTTTGTTTTTGCAGTCCTTGCACAACTACTTAAAACCTCTCCTGTAAGCAGGAGCTCCCAATGAACAGTCAGATGCGTTAATGTGACTTACTCTCTATGCTGGTCAATCACATCATTCTTTAGGTGAAGATATGATTTAAATTGAACTTTCCTTAACAACACAGTATTTAAAGAATAATGCGATGTCTAAAGTCTGTCTAATCATCACTTTTTCTGAGCCCTGTTTATAAAACAGATCTGCCTTTAATTGCACTCAGCATGTTTTAAGAGTGAGCTGTTGTAAAAGGGAATATTTGATTTACAAGGATCAGATAGATCTGCCTGTGAACTTCCTGTGCTCCTCAATGTCTAGAAAAACATGGGTCCAACCTGCTCATTTATGCTAACCAGCCTGCTGTCATGTCCCCGTAGCTGTGGTGGCTTTGGGAAGTAGTCTACACCCAAATCTCCCAGTACCTGTTACAGTCTTAATCTCAGATCACACCTACTTGTTCCTTGCTTGAAATTGAAAATGCAAAGCTGGAATTTATTTATTCCTGTAATCTTAAACCACAGCTTCTAACAGTTCTCAAAGCCATTTCAAACCGAGTGCATTCAGGTCCCAGTGAAGAGAAACCCTGTGTTTAGGGAGCATATTACAGATACCCGAAAAGTTAAACGGATGTGCTGAACTCTGAAATGGTTCCTGTATAATTGTATTCGAGTGATATGCACATAGGTTTTAGTTAGGTTCACATTTTTTTATATTTACAACAGTGGTATAACATCTGGATTACTTCAAAGTTATCTTTAAAATCTGTTCTTGTGCATATTGAGGGAATGACATGATTAACTAACTTAAATTGGGAGCCAAAAGAAATTGAAGAGGGAGAGTCTTACTTGGCTGCAAATTCCTTGAAGGCATTTTCCAGTGCAAATTATTTCATTTAAGTGAAGTTTTTTTTACCATACTACCATCAAACTGATGTAAAGCAATTTTTTTCCTCATCACTGTCTTACAGACTACAGTTAAATATACAAGTGCCAACAACTAAGCTCATTTTGCAGGAACTTATAACCAGTATATATTTAGCTTTTGAGTTTCTGTAAACGTAACAGCTGACCCTTTGCCTTATTAATGTGGACAATCAATCATAACAGTTTCAGTATTTGTAACACCCTAGGTATTTCCTGTGAGGATGTGGAAATAGAGAATACTACAAAACAGCTTCCCGTTTTGCTTACCAAGCAAGAATAATACATGCCTGGATTCACGCTGATAAGGGCTAGCTCCCAGCAGTCCTCATGGTCTAGAGGAGTGCAGCCGCTGACGAAGTGGAAGAACAAGTCTCCAATGCAAAGCTGGTTATGCAGCCTCCTAGGAGATGCTACCTTGGAAGTGTCAGACTCCATGTCTATGTCTGTAGACTTACAGTTCCTTGAATCTATGGGGACTCTGGATCTTTATTTCCAATGTGCAGGGCAGTATTTGCTCTTGGTTATGTGACATGGAGCTTCTGCAAAGCACAACAGCTCCTGGGCACATAGAAAGTGCTTTTACTTGTTCCCATTGCCACTGAGACAAAAGCTTCCCGCAGCTATTGTGGGCTGAGAGTTAAGCTGAAGTATCTGGAAACCATGAATGGGCCTAAAATTGTTGTTTGGGTATTGTTTCCTCCTCTGGTGTTCGGAGGTGTTGTGACTGATATTCTGATTTCTTCTCCATGACTGTGAAAGTGATCTGAGAAGGAAATGGAGGGGCAGATCCGATTCCCTGGATCTAAGTACACCAGATGTATTTCTGAAGATATGCCTTGTATGGTGTGTGGAAGTAAATTTTACTGACATTGTGTTTTTTAACACTTTTAATTTTTTAACTGCTGCACCTGAGATTTATGGCTACCTACATTAATACGATACAAAACCATAATTCCAATAGTATAAAAATAGAGGTAAATTCATTTTTCCCTGGATATTTTAACCATTGTTAGATAAACATTGGATTGACTTCTAATTTTTGACATCAGAAAATAAAGGAAAGGATCAAGACAACTGTTTAAGCTGCTAAGGCATAAAGCAATTAGATAAAAAGAATACAACCCATCTGTGTTGTAATAGTAATAGTTGATGTGATGGACAATGAGGATAATATTGCTTGGCACAAAGCAAATAGCAAAGATGGTAAGGATCAAAAGACTGACTTTAACATACCAGAACCATTCATGAGTCTTGAGCGTTTGTATAATTGAGACATAGCAGAAAACAATAATTGCAAGAGGTATTAAAAACCCAAAGATAGCTAAAGAAACATAGTAGTAGAACTGGAAGGAAGATATTGTTTCACAGGCATTGTGCACATCATGGCAGGTATAAATGCCCAGTTGTTTCACATAATAGCTTTGCTGCATTATGCAAAGTGGGACCATGTACAAGAAGACGATGGTCCACACGGTAGCACAGACCGCGATGGCATAGGCACGTTTCGGCAGGCTCTTGTAGGTGAAGGGGTGAACGATGGCCACATAGCGGCTGACGCTGATGCATGTAAGCAGCAGAATAGAGCAGTACATGTTGCCGTAAAACACCACAGTGGTAGTTCGACACATCATTTCCCCAAAAATCCAGTTGTTCCCGTTGATGTGGTACGCTATTTTGAAGGGCAGCATGATGCAGAAGAGCAGATCTGAAAGTGCCAAGTTTGTGTAGAGGATGGCAGTGCATACAGACCGGATTCTGAAGAGCAGCATCCACAAAATGATGGCATTAGATGGTACACCCAATAAAACAGCACTGAGGTAGACAGCAGGTATTAGCTTGGTGCTCAGAGAACCGGTTAGGTACTCCAGCGTGGTGTTGTTCACTTCTGTTAAAGTGGAGTCATTTGACTTTTTCGAAGAGCATTTGTGTTCTCTGATATGGATGGTCGTAGTCTCCCCTTCTATAGCGTAAGGGGGGATGTAATCGTAGTCTCTTGCTGCAATTCCACGGAAAGTCTTGATGAGAGACACGGTTTTAACTGCAGAATCATTTAGTGAAAATTCTGAAGCTTAAGAAAAAAATAATAATAATTATTGAAAAGAGCAAACTGCTGAGTTAGCAATATAATTCACCTTCAGGTACAGAGAAAAGCAAGCATACCCATGTGAAAAGCGTTACGTTTAAAAGATTTGGTGGCATTCTTTTTTGGTTTGGGTGTTCATATCAAATGTACTCAAGGATAGTCTTCACCTTTTTTGTCATCTCGCATCCAACTTTGAAAATTCAGGATGAATTTAGTGCTAAGCTACCCCTTCTGCATTTTTGCATGTTTTCAGTAATCTTTGACAAAAAGTATCAGGCACTGGTGTAACACCTGTAGAGTTTTTCCCAGTAGTAGCAATGTTGGTAATTCATGACATAAGCAGCATCCTTGGTCTAGGCTTGATCAGAATTTCCAAAGCAAACAGCAGTACTATCCTTGTCACTTCACGGTTAAAATGCATGACTGCAAAAGATGCAAAAAAGGCTGTCTTGCCTAACACATACTGAAACTTTCAAATTAAACTATTGAAATAACCCTTAATTTTTTCAACTCACATATCAAATTAATGTTATTCTTCAGTTTCTGTCTAGAGCAAACCGGATCTTTTCAGCTTCTCATATGTAAGGAAGGGCAGTTAGTCTTAAGAACTGAAAACAAATGTTTGGGCTTATATTAGATTAAATTTATTAGTAATTGGATAAAACTTTTCATGCAGCAGGAAATCTTTTAGTGAGTAAATATCGTTAGCCTGTGGGTAAAGTCAATAGATGCCACTTTTATTAATGCACAGGCATTAAAGGCATCCCCAGTCTTTAGTAGGAAACTTTGTAGAGACATTAACATTTCCAGATGAAGCACAAATGTGTTCAAAATACTTTCTAAAACCATGTGTTGCAAAATGGATTTTGCAGAACCAACAGCTGTGTAGTAAATTTTGTCGTTTAAAAATTTTCTTAGCTGTGTTTATTGTAAAGACACTTAATGTAAATCTTACAGCATACATCTTGAAACTGGAATTTGGAACCAAACTGAAATTTGAATGAAAACCTGTGGGATTTTCTTTTACATATTGGAATAAAACATGGGAAACAGTTTAATCAGTTCTCACTGGCAGATTTATGGTAGAATGTTTTGAAACTATAATTAATAGACTGCATCCCATTTAGTAATTTGCTGCATGGTTAATCCAGAAAACAAATTTTAGTCACTCTTTTAAAGACATGTCTGCATGCATAAAACAGGTTTTAAAAATGAGCTTTGTTTAAAAATGACTTTGATTCTAGTGAGGAAAAAAAATGGGGTGGTTATTTGATCATTTCCTTTGGTTATTTTTGTCACAATAGTTATCTGAGCATTTTCTTCTAACATAATTCCAACTTCACAGACAGCGCTGTTGAATGGTTTAAAGCAGAAAGAACAAGACACTACAGGTTTAAGATTATAATGTAACTGCAGAAATACTAGAGAGAGGATGCATCTACAGTAAGTGCAGAAAGATCCCTTAAATAAAATTCCTTATAGAAAGTTACGGGGGGGGGGAGGAAGGTAAGGTGTCACTGAAATGAAAGAGTAAAAATCTGCCTTAAGTGAGACTTCCTAGCGTATAGTTTTCTGTGGTGATGCATGTACAACCCATTTAAATCGGTGAAGAACAAACGTTATCAAAAACCCCACATTATTGACCAAAGTATGGAACAGATACAGAAAGGGGGACTCACCTGTGGTGTAAAGACTGGAGGCAAGAGAGAGCAGTCCAGTGAAAACCAGTGCCTTCATTGTAGTACGTGAAATCCAGCTAGCCAGATAACGATGCTGTTCTAGTTCATCTCAGGAGGCATTTTGTGGGGGATTTTTTCCCCTTTGTAAGGGACTAAAGAATGATTGATCTGTTGTCCAGAAGCATCCTGTAGGCATGAGGTTTATGGTAAGAAGCTAGTTTGTTCTTTGTCTACTACAGCAAGAGGGTGTGACGTATCCAAATATGCACACATGACTCAGTTTGAGCCTCTGCCCAACACAGAGATAAAATTGCCTCACAGCAGCAATTTAACTCCTAACTTACCGCGGGCCTGAAGCTGGGGGCGGGGGGTTCTACTGGAATTTTACACACAGATGTTTGGGGCTAAAAGGTGTTTTCTGGCGCAATCAAAGGGTGTGTTTAGTAAATCCTCGAGGGTCTCATCCACAGACTGAAATGCCATGTCACTGAACTCTGCACCCTTCTCAAGGAAGAGACCAGATCTCAGCTGTCTGTGCTCCTTCTGTCTGTCTGTCTGTTGGCTCTGCTCAAACAGTTCTCACTCCTCCAAAGCCTGCAGCCTTTAAAATCTTTCCCGTTTCCATCTGCTGTTTTGTTGATCCCTTCCTCTTTATCTGCTTGGTGTTTTTTTCCTTTTTTTTTTTTTATTTGAATGCCAAATAACAACAGCTAGCTTCAGCAGAAAAAAATAGCCCAAGTCTTGATCTTGCTTCCAAGCTAGCGGCAAGGCTCAGCATAAGCTGTACTTGGCGCCAGAGCGGTATTTGTGCCTGTTCTTGTATTTAGCGTGTAAAAGCTGGATGACAAATACAGAATTCTTTTCAGTTTCTCAATCCTCTTCTCAAAATTGTCACATGTATTTTGGGAATTTAGTATACACTCTCAAGTGTTAACTCTAAGTTTCTTATTAGAAAATCTTGTGGTCTGTGTTCACCATCGTGCTATTGCATGACACTACTTGATTTTTATTTAGATATTCTGCTACCTTGTTTACGTATAAGATACAAACTGAAGAGTCTGTCTTTAGGGTTTTTTTTTTTACCTTGTTTTCTCTTTGTAATTTCTGCAGATAACAGATTTACTGGATTTTTGGCCTGGAGTTGGGAGCAAAACCAGGGGTGTTCATTGCGAAGCTCGTTCTTTGTCCACACTTTTTTAGATTGACAGCATTTCTGTGGGGTTGGGGTTTTTTCCCCCTGAAATACTTGTGCATATATACTCCTAGATCTTTATCAAATCAGTACATTCCAGTTTCCCTCATCATTAGTCTTTTATAGACCTGACACTCCTATTTCCTCTTTGGAAGGAATTTTGTTACCCCACCTACTGGATTAGACTTTAAATATCACTTTAGCTCCCAAACCCTGTTTTCTCAGCTGAAGTGGTGAACCTGCACAGCCAGAGCAGGGTTGCTTAGTGGGGATGCTAAGCCCACCTTCCTGCACCTTTTAGTTTAACTTGGGTTTAATGCCATGCACTGTTTGCCTGCAGGAAGAGTGTGACCTCTTCTGCTGTTTAATTCCTGAAACATTTACTCCTTGAGCTAAGTCATCATTACTAAACCTGAGCTGTCTTTCTATATGAGTTTTTGCTGTTATTTTCTGACGTGATGTGTACCCAGGTGTATGTGTGGAACCTTCTCCAAAGAAGGGATTTTGAAAGAAAGCGAGCTTCCTGTGGTCTTCTGCTTTGTGCTCTTTATGCTACTATCACAGTGCTGCCTGACAGTGAGGTTTTGTTAGACGCTTAGGTTACTTTCCCTGTGCGTCATAGAAATGAAAATGTTTCTAGCTTCACTAAAAATTTTTATTTACCTTTAGCAGGATGGTGCCTTCTGTACAGGAAAACTTTCAGAGCTTTGTATGAGTTTACTCAATTCAGTAAACAGAATATGAATGCATTTTATTGCTGATTTTAAACAATCAAATTCTTTTTAGTGTCCAAGGACTTCACAGGAGGAGATTCTGTATCAGAGCTCTATCGGTATGTTCAGACAACTTTTGTTATAATTCAGTTTTTTCAAGGCTCTTGTCTATCCTTTTTCCAGGAATCCCAAGATGAGTCAGCACTTCTGTGGCTGGATGAGATACAAAAAGGAATCAGTGATGCCAATAACAATATAAAAGAAGCGGCAATCTGTAAGCATTAACCTACATCTTCATTGCTTTTTTTTTTTCTTAGTCCAGAAAAACGGAAATAGATAATTTACTTTTACTTCAGGAAAGTGTGGCAGTCCTTTAAATAACATCAAAAGAACGAATGCATGTTCTTTGTCATACTGAAATTACGGTGACTTAGATCTCCAGGGGTCATGTTGGTTTTATCTAAAGTGGTAATCCTTAAGGCTTGGCTAATAATTGAGGGGATTTGGTTACATAGATTAAAATAATGACCTACATTTCTAGTGTCAGTGTATCTTCACATAGCTGGCAAAGCAGAGAGATGTGAATGAGAAGGGATATACTGTTCAGGAGTTTATTTTGCTTGTGTAAGACTAAAATCTTGATGCATGTTTTAAGAGCAAATTGTTATATGTTTACAATATTGCTTATTCCTGTTTCATTATAATACCTTTTATTAGGTGCTAAAAAAACCCAAAATTAGGAACATACTAACTTTAGAAGTAGTGTAAAAAGAGCACTCGGGATTTTTTGGAGAATTGTATGCTTTTCCAACCTGTGAAGTGCAGGAAATTTGTAGGAAAAATCCTGAGGCTTATCCTGTCAGTGTGTTGTGTACTGCACAACACCTTCTGCCAACGTTTGGACTGAATTTTTAATAATTTTAGAAAAATATTCATCATATTTAATAAACTGGCCAATAATGTAGAAGAGAGTGTACTTGGGTGCACGGGGCACACTGGAGAGCGCGGTGGCATCCCTGCCTGTTCCTGCCTGTGGTCAGCACAGACCATCCGAGGCTGTTAGCTTGTCATCGGGTATCGGTTCACCTTCTGCTTGACTTGGCTTCGGGTGAGTCAGTGTCGCCTTCTTTTGCACCCTAAGAGCTTGTGAATACGACTGCTGAAGGCAGCGCATTCCTGCAGCGCTGCGTTCAGCCTCCACCAGTGCAGTGCGGCAGCCTGTTTACTTACAGGCAGGGTAGGTCCGTAGTCAGCGCTTGGGAAGCTGTGGGTGGGAGAAAACTCACACGGATCGCTGCTACGAAGTCGTCTGCGCTTGCTACAGAAACATTGCATTTAATGTTACCGTTACTTTAGGATTGATTTAATCAATACAGTCTCAGTGTAACCAACCAGATACACTGAAGACCCTCGAAGTATTTTCGCAGGTCGTGCATCGGCAGTGAGAAGCACCTGGCCTGTGTTTCCTGAGATGGTGTCAGATGCATTGTCCAAACGGAGCTCCTGTGCTCAGGAGTGCTGATACTTCCTCTGTGGACAAAACCAGCTTCCCGTCAATGCCACCCAGAGGCATGAGGAAATATCTGAGCACAGAGAAGGGAAGGGAAGGAAAGGAAGTGCATAGCTAATAAACAGATACAAATTAAAGCTAGAGTGACTTGGAAACATCCTTGTTTGTGTCCACTGGTGTAAAAGCATTAAGAACACGTCTCATAAATGGCCTGCAGAAATTGGCACAGCATTATCCATATACCAATGCCATACAATGTTGCTGATCATAGGCCACTGCTCCATCCACCAGCTAGTTGCTGTAGTAAAATATTTTCATATAATCTGTGTCTGTAGTAAATGTACAGCTTTTCACAATCAAGTATGATCAGTAGAACTGTTTCAACAAGTCACTCGAGGAAATAACTACTATCTCCTGTACTCTGCCCTCTGGGTTCAAAGGAAGCGATGTCAGCATAGCACATTCTTTAGAAGAGCTCTACGGTTTTGCAGTTAAAAACCGAGATTTAAATTTCCCCATGGCACAGAACCTGATACTTCCTATAACAAACACATCCTGTGTCAGGAAGCTTGCATGCAGTGTTCGTGTAGACTAAACTTGAAGTTCAGCGTGATCACAGCTTGAAATGAACTTTTATTTTGATCTCTCTGAGATGCTATTTTTGAAAGGCAAACAGTTTCCCACAACCCACTCCAAAACTTTTGCAAGTCATCAAACATTCATTTTTCAGTCAGAACAAAGTATATTTTTGGGATTGTTGCAGTAATGGTAATAAAATGAGAGGGCACTGACAACTAGAGTGAAACAGTCTTGATCCCGTCCAAACTAATTTTTATACCTTATATAAATATTAAATACTACAATATAAAAACTTTTAAGGGTTGTTGCAGACTATCTTCCCTGTCAGTCAAGGACTCTGTATCTTGTATCTTCATTTGAGAAAACGGTAAATACTGATGTGCTTCCTAATTCTTTGGGTGCTTGCTGTGCAGTTTGTATCACTTTGAACTGATTCAAGAACTGAAGCAATCATTGCACTCTCTATTTAAGTGGAGGACTGAATGAATTTGGCCAAATATCAGCTGTGTAGCCGTCAGGAATAGACACCAATACTGACCTTAGTCTTGCAGAGGAGGAGTCCGTCTGTCAAAGCAGGACCTGTCATGAGTCCATGTTATAGGAAAAAGCTGATCTTTGGCCCTGTTGAGAGTTCAGGCTTATCACACCAGACAGCTGCATCTTTGTATATCATAGCTGTTTGAAGGGAGGATGGTTGTGGAAAAGTGTTGATCTGGTAGTGGCATCCCAGCTGCTGCAGGAGCAGACTGGAGCCCACAGTGCTGCAGCTGGGCATGGCTAAGTTCCTGTTACCTTATAATTTTACAGGGTTCACAAGGCACTTCTTTACAGCAACAGCCACAGTATTGTTGCTAGCACTTCAATGGAAAGAAATAACTTCTGCTGAACTGGTGTGTGTGTCCTCTCCACTGAACATTTTTTTTATATTTTACTTCAGAAATAGAGGCATAATTAATTAAAGGGTGAGAAAAAGCCAGGTAGCAGGCAATGTGTGGCTTCCCGGTTTTTCCTGCTTCCTTGTTGCTGAGGCTGGATGCTTGGGCATTACAATACCACAGCTACAATACAAAGCCATCCCTAGTCTCATGGGGACCACGTTTGTGCTTGGCAGGGATCTATTTCAAAGCACAGAAAAATAGCAGGACCCTGTCTGGTAGAAATCCAGGCGATGGTGGTGTGATGTTGTGCATTCACTTTGTTTCTCAGCTGGCTGCCAATTTATTTGGAGTTTGATCTGTTGCTGTCAGCCAAAACTATCCATTCCACCTTAGTCATACTAACCACGAAGAAAAACTGTTTCTCCTGCTGAAATGCACTCCTGCTAGCTCAGTCTCATGCAGTGCCTGCTGTATGCAGGCTCCTGATACTGAGCACCTCTTGGGTCAGCTCTGTGTAGGCAGAGCACTGAGTGTGGGGAGGGACCTTTTCTGTATTGGTTTGGATATGTGCAACGTGAGGAAAAGTGTTTGGTGCTGCAGTGTGAAGCACAGCTGTGGGATGCAAAAGTAGCCAGGTCCACTTAAGCCAGTATATAATAACGTATATGTTCTAGCCATATGTCTATTCACTTGTTCCTCTGTGCATGGATCTTGAATTTAGATGTGAAGGAACACCATTAAAGGTCAGAGCAGCAGTTTCTAAAGCAGCATATATCTCTAGTGTGTAAGGCGCTTTGAAGTGGTGTGTGCTGCTACATGCCGTCAGGTGCGGTGGTATCAGCTCCTTCGGTGATGGTGGGACCTGCACAAAGCAAAGGATGCATAGGAAGTCCTGAATCAGAATATGGGTAATGTTGGATAACCTCAAAGTTTGAACGCGCTTCACAGCATTACCTCTCAGGGCATCTTATGCGCCCTGGAAGAAAAAGCTGCATCTCTGCAAACTCAAGGGCATGAATTTTCTGCATCAGCTTTAAACAAGCTCCCAGGGGGTGAGGACAAAAAAGTATCACTTCAGAATCCCAACTAGGATGCTGTTAGTTTTGCAGCACTGCTCAAGGCAATCAGCTTTTATTCCCATTTTGTACAGTAAAAGCGAATGTTAAGATTTACGGCTTGTAATGTAATGACTTCATACATCTCTAGAAGTCCCCCAACTGATCAGCAGATGGTGACCTGTCTGTTAGGGCAGGCTGAGTGGGGGGCTACCTGCCATACTCAGCCCCTGCCCTGGTGTCATCTGGTGTGTCACTTGATGGGGTAGCAGCTATGCCCTCAGCCCACTCTCAGTTGTGCTGTGGTTTGATGCCAGCCTGGGCAGAGTGCGTGCTTTCTATTAACAAGCTTGCTGTTCTCTGAAATACTTGTCCTTACAAGCATGAAAGAGGCTGCAAACGGGTGAAGCACTGCATTGCTGTGTATGTCATGCTGTCTGTGCGTGCCAGCCTTAAGAAGTCCATCGTCGAAGTTGCTGGAGGCTAGAGTTGTGGGTACATAGGGCATAAAACACTTAATTTTCTATGTCATTATTTTACCCTAGTGGCTGTTGGAACATCAATGATTAACAAGAGCTTGGAAAAGGGTGATTCACAGCCAATCCTGATGATACTGCAGTCCAAGTTTGGATTACGTGTCATTCCTGAGTGTGCAGAAACCTACTTCAGGAACCTTTTTGAAGCCAAGAACCTGAAAGCTAAAGAAGGTAAAAACCTTCCATGTGTCTGTATCACTGGGGCAACTACAAGACTAGCACAGAAGGCTTACCTAAAATCACTATAAAGATGACAGTTGCTGGTTTTAAATCTTTTTAGAAACATTATACTTGCCCAAGTGCTTTTTACAGGATGCTGAACTGTTGCACACAGCATCCAGACCACGGTGAACGCTACGAAACAGGTCTAGCTATTTCCAGAGTTTAGCTAAGACTTTTTGGAGTCTCAAATTAGCCTCTGAGTGAATTTAGGGCAGCTTCTCTGCGACTGTCAATAGAGAAGTCCATCCTCTCAGAAAACCACATTACTTTGTTTTGGGGTTTTTCATGATTCTATGATCTATGATCTATGTTAGCAGATGCAGAGAAGGGTTAGGCTGCACACTTCAGCCTTATGGGTTACTGTCAAAGATCAGTCTAGGCTGTGGGGCTAGAATCTGCCTCTGCCAAGATGATGGGACACTTTGTCATGTCAGAGCTGCAAGCTGGCTATAGCTAACGTAATAAAGATTTTTTTTTTTTAAAGTTACCATCAATATAGTACATTTCCTTACAGTGGATGGGCATGTTTCGTCCTGCAATATGAGTTTTGAGAGGGCATTTTGCACAACTGACCTTAATAGCTTTACCTTGTGGCCTTCTGTCCTTGAGGAAACGAGGCTCTTCCTGCCTGTCAGGATACAGCCTTGCTTACAAAAGCACTAAACAAGACAATAAAGTGGATATAGGAAATGTCCTGTGTGAGCTAAGTGTCAATAAGGCCAGCATTTGGCCAGAAGACAAAACCAACATTTTTTTATGAACACAATCTCGGTTTCACTTACGTGAGTGATGATGGAAGATGTAGCACGTGCTGTTTCAGGAGCAAGCACTAACTTGGCACACTGGGGTTTGGCAGGGGATCTGTACTAATGTCACAGATGTTTCGTTATGGAAGAATGATCCTGAACCATCTAACAGGGTATTTTGAAAACTTCTTTGCTACGAACTGGCCCCAGATATGTAGTGACTTTGCATGTAAAAAGGCTTTGCAGCAAATGTAGAGAGATGGGAAACGGGTACAGAGATCTGCAATTTATCAGTGTAACAGGGCACAAATGTGTATTAATCATATGTATTGCTTTCAGATTCTAATGAAAGTCCATGGATTAAACTTGTAATGAAAAACATGTATGATTACTATTACAATGTGGAAACTGAGGAAGGTACCTGTGTTGCCCCTGAAGGAGTTGTACCAAAAACTTGCTGGTTAACTGTTGAAGAAATCCAGGTAGGTGGCTGAACACCTGCTTTTATTGCAAATGCAGCATAAACATTTGAGAGAGATAGATAGCAAGACACGGTAATATCAAGGGGAAAAAGCTGTGCTGGGTAAGACTGAAGATCACTTTAGTTCAGCATCTGTTTCTGGCAATAGCAGCAACTTAAGTCTAAGCAGACAGCGATAGCGCAGCTTCCTGTCTGACATCTGACAATGATTCAGGGACTTCCTAAATGGAAGTTACAGCATTTCTTTTCATGGCCACCAGTAGACACCAATGGAGGAAACTCCGATTGCTTTCACATCCTTTTATGTATTTTGGAGTTTACACTGGCCTATGACAAGGGATTTCATGATTTATCTGGGGGCAGGTGGAGGCACAGTTTTGTGTTTAAATCCCATTATCTGATAGCATACTTGTATCTCCAAGTCCAACAGAATGAGTGTGATACTTTAACTCCTTTACCACAGATGTTTTGCGCTAGCATGAAATACAACTTAGAACAAAGTAGATTGTGCAAGCTTCTGTACAATTTGCGGGTTTTTATTCTGATGCAGCCTGTCTACGTTACAGGTTTACTCTGCTGCACAAACAGCTCAAGCCACAGTGTAGGTCCTTCAGATATTCTGACAGTATCAATACTTGACTGTGCCTCCTCTGTAGAGATCTCCCTGATTCAGTTAGTATTCCTAGATGTCTGACTTATACCAAAACCTTGTAAGTATTAGGGAAGCAGAACTCTCCTAAAGTATTAAAAAAACCCAAACCTCTCTCTTTCATTAGCATATCCATCTGAATAACTGAGGCTTGAAAGGAGTTCACCTGCTCCTGATATAAAATTCAGTGGTAGCAAAGTAGCTCTTTCTTCATGCTGATAAATCTAGGGGTAAATCAGAGGGGCTTGAATTGGATGAATGTAAGCTGTACAGATGATGGAGAGGATACAGACCAAATTCCAGGAAGGTTTTGGCTTGAGGTTTTGGGGGGTTTTTTTTGCCTTTAAATGACCTTTTTCCATGATCTCTTAACAGAGCATTGTTGGGCAAGTTACAGCAGATTACAATCGAGAGCAGCTGTGGCTTGCTAATGAAAATCTAATTGTTCAACTGCAAGCCCGAGCAAGGGGATTCTTAGTCAGAAGAAATTATCAGCAGAGAAAAGCATACCTTCAAAACCAGGAACCATCTGCCATCAAAATACAGGTATTGTTCTAGAGTGAGAAGGTAACATGGTTTGGGCAACTTTGTGTGACAAGTGATGTGGCCGACTACGACCACTGATAAAACTCTCAAATAAGTCTGTGTTCCTGTTTTCATTAGCAGCAGTTCAAACTTCTACATCTGAAATATGTTCTTTTCCTCACTGGAGTAATTGTGCTTTTAAATAGCAAATACCCAGTTTTAAAAGAATGGATCGTATCCACCTGCAGTCTAAGTTACTTTAGTGGGAGAATCTTTGAAATACATAGCCCTGGCTTTATTTTGAGGTGCTCAGGCTTTGTATGGTACACCTAACTACACACAGTAAAAGATCAGAAGATATTTGTTGAGTATTGAAACAAAAATTCCTTGGCAAAGCATGACTTGAGAAGCATTCCTTTCTAGACTATCCCCAGTTGGAAGTGGTTTGCCTCTGCTCCATGAAGTCATAGCTGGGTAGGGTGTGGCAGCTGCCCCAGTGCTCTTGGGCTCTGGCAGTATTTCTTGGATGTCTTCAGTTTGCTGAACTGAGAGAAGTATAAAGTAAAGTTTCTGTCGAGGGTGTGAATGCTGACAAATGCATGCACACTGGTTTTAAATTATGAAATAGCCTCCTCCTGTTAGAAACAATTATTCCAATCTTGAAAAACAGTCCAGCAACCACCACCATCGCCTCCAAAAGCTATAGAAAAAAGGTACAACTGATTTTTTTTTTAATCTATAATAACTTTTTAACAATTTATGATGACAGAAACCTTTACCACTAGCAGCTGTCATTGGGACTGGCTTTTCATTTTCTGTCATGGTGTCTGAGCCCCATAACGGGTACTGTTCTTTGAGGAACTGGGGGTTTATGAACATGTTTAAAGCTATGGAGAAATCTAGGTAGGTAAAGTTGTTCTCTGATTATTTGCTATGTGCATTAAAATAGAAATTACTTGTGAAAAGACAGTAAGTAGAGGACAAGGCTGGTGTCACTGGCTGGATAGAGATGAAAGGCAAAATACTGTAAACGTGGTGAGAGTATCTGTGTTATCCTTGTCATTGGGTTCCTTGCCAAGAGTTTGCTCCTGAGCTAGTAAAGGGAGAGCCAAGTGAGGGAATGGGAGGTCAGCTCAGCTGTGGTACAAGATGATCTTGAGTGACTCTGGAAGACCAGAGACTTGGGAAGGAGGCTAGGCCAAGGACAGTAGGGCTCCAGCTAGGTAGGACACAGCTTTTGGACATAACAGGCAAGAGCTGGCAGAGTCTTTCCAGTGACTGGGATGCTGAAGGATGTGGATGTATTGGTGATAAGAGTCAGGATGACTGAAGGGAAGGAAATGGCACTGGATAACAAAGTGTTTGTGCTGAGATGGGCCAAAATTAACATGAAATGTACCAGTGCACCTTAAAAATAAGGAGGCAAGCTTACTTACACCTTAGTTACCTTTTTACCACAATGGCGGTTTTTCTCTACAAGATAAACACTGTTAATTATTTTAGTGTATGCATCTTAATAAATGCAATCTTAATAAATATTAGTTTCTTATTAGTAATAATGGTCTCCTGCCTTTTATAAAATAGGCTTTCTGGAAAGGATTCAAACAACGGAAAAGTTATGTTGACAGATTAAAGGTCCTTCAAGGCAATGTTGCTGCTATTGTTAAGGTAAGATCCCACTGTGTTTTGGGGCCTGAGCGTGCCTTCATCCCTTGGTTTTGTCCTCCACCATCTGGGAATCAGACTAGGAACACAAACTGGAGGGACTTGGGCTATAGAAATTTGCGTGGTGTTGACAATTGTTTAATTGACAGCTTAAATTGCTTCTTGAAAACTCTGGTTTGACTCTTATCAGGCTTTGCTGAACTTCAGTGGCTCATTGTAGAGATTTCCTTGCACTTCCCTTTCCATAATACTAAATTTAAAAATATTTGAACTGACAGTGAGTGTGTTACTTCATTAAAAGCTGTCAAATCTTTCTGCCTGAAAAGTGTTCACTTTTCTGAGATGCTAATGGGATACTATGTCATGAGTAGATTGTAGATTGCACATGGGATATGGATCTCCTGTCTCTGAAGGGAACTGGTTTACAACTGAAAGTTGAGACTTGAAGGGTAGAAATTACTTCGAAAGATAATGCTACAAGTAGAGCCTTGAACTCAATGTGCTGTTTCAGTCAAAACCTGATCACTGGACTGTAAAAACCCAGTGGTACAATCATCTATGGCCCCGTGAGTTTAAAACACGCGCGCACAAAACATTTTTGCAGTGTCTGTTAAGTTTTTATTTAATTTTCAGATTCAGTCGTGGATCAAAATGTGGCTAGCAAAGAGAGCTTACAGGAAACGTCTGCAATATTTCAAGGATCACGTAAGTCCTTTTTCTCCATTTTGAACCTGAAGCATTAAAATAGGGTAGTATGACTGCACGGGCAGTTTTGGGAACCTCAGGAAAGAGGGTGCAGGTTCTGCAGTGTGTTTCTGAGCAGAAATGTGTCATAATTAGAGTCTTTTGCCTAATCTTGATCCCTCCCAGAATGATGAAATTGTGAAGATACAAGCCTTTCTCAGAGCAAACAAAGCCAGGGAAGACTACAGAACACTAAGTAAGTGGTAACAATTGGTTGTTCTATATCTGGGGAGAATTACCTTGTTGTGTTGAGTCACTTTTTAAAAATGTTTACCTGGGATTTCTCAGTCTCCTACTCCCCTTCAAAAGCAGGTCTCAGTGTTTGTAAACCAATTGCTTTATGGCTGAAACTATTTTGGATGGCTATACTTACACAGTATGACAAAAATATTGCTCTAACTGGCATAAACTTTTCTCTGCAGTTTCAAAACTTTCTCCATAGTGATCAGTTCCCTGAGGCTTTTAGGGCTATTAAGTATTATGTCAACTAACAAGCCTATTTACTTCAACTATAGTTGGTGCTGAAAATCCACCTTTGACTGTCCTGCGCAAATTTGCCTACCTTTTGGACCAAAGTGACTTAGACTTCCAAGAAGAGCTAGAAGTAACAAGGTTAAGGGAAGAAGTGGTTACAAAAATTCGATCCAATCAACAGCTGGAGAAGGACTTGAACTTAATGGATATAAAGATTGGACTGCTGGTGAAAAACAGAATCACTCTTCAGGTCAGCAGGCTCTCTTCATTCTCTCTTGGTAGCATGCACAGAGTACTTTGTGTTGAAGGAGCTCAGGATTACACAACCACAGGGCAGCTGAGGTTGACCAGGACCTCTGGAGGTCACTTGGTTCAACTCACCTGCTCAAGCAGGGCTACCTGGAGCAGGTTGCCCAAGAACATGTCCAGACAGCTTTTGAATATTTCCAAAGGTGGACTCTCTAAGCAACCTGTGCCAGTGCTTGTTCACCCTCAATTAGATAAAATACTCCTGGTAAATTAAGTGCTTTCTTTGTACGTCTTAAGTAATCTGGTCAAAATAACTTATGGTAGAGGTTGTTCTGTTGTCCTGAGTGGTGTGTCAGTCTTCTACTGAATGTCACTCTCTATTTTGCTACTTGTGGACGATAGTAATACTTTGGCAGATTTTAAGCATCTTCTGTGTGGTAGAATGGAGTAGACTTTTGATCACATTTGAGAGCTTGTTCATTGTTACCTAAGTGATGAATGAGTCTGTACATGAGATCGGGTTTCCCAGCCAGTTGTTGTTGGCTAGCCATACTGGTGACAAGATGAAGATGTTCAAAAGACTGGTTAGTGAATAGAGCAGCCAAATATACAAAGTTGACAATAAAGGCCCTTGGAGGAATACTGCATTTAACATGGCTGGGAAGAAGTTAATTTTTCCAGTTTCGCTTTGTATGAATATATAATCTAGACTTTTGGTCATCTGTCTGCAGGATGTGGTATTGCATAGTAAGAAACTTAACAAAAAGAGCAAAAGTCAGCTGGAAGAGATGGTCATGGTTGACAAGCAGGGTATCAAAGGTTTGAGTAAAGAGAGAAGAAAAAAACTGGAGGCTTATCAACACTTATTCTACCTTTTACAGGTAAATATTCATGTCAAAATTTCTAAAGAAAAACTATATTGTTTACTTTGTTTTAGCAATTGTAGTAGTGATTCTGAAAATATTTCCACAGTAGTATGCCAACTGCAGCAAATACTATGATGAACTTCTACTGTTTCCTGTAATTGAGAAAATCCTTTCTGTCTTTAAACCATGTGAGAAATATAGCTGATTTTTTTTCTTGAGAATAACTCCAGTCTCTACTGAAGCCAAAGAAATGTTTTCCTCCATATATCTTTTAGTCCACGTAAATTACTGTCACTTTTTCTGTGCATTATATGTGATGAAAAGGAAGTTGTTTGCTATGCAGCTGACAGCATATAACACATCTGTTCTTGCACTTTTTGTCTCATCTCTGAAGTTTTTTGAAGAATTTTTATCTTCCCAGGGCAGATGCCCTCTGATACTGAAGTGGACATGTAGTATGCAATGTCATCTTAGTAAATAGCCATTGTCATTTGGTGAATTGTCATTGATACATATACCTCATACACAGAGGTACTGTTCAGAGACTACAGACAAAATTCTTACTGGTGCTGCTCACAGTTATCTAATTGTGCAGTGTTCAATGTTTATGCGTTAGGATTTGGGAAAAAGAAAAGTGAGTGTGGAAAAGTGACATATATGGGAATCAACATAAATGGCTTTGGCGTTAACAGAAATGTAGAGAGGACTGTCCCCCAAGTGGGGTAGTTTCTCCTGGACAAAAGTATTTAAGTAATTTGTTTCTTTGTAGACTAATCCCACGTATCTGGCAAAGCTGATTTTCCAGATGCCACAAAACAAATCAACCAAGTTTATGGATACAGTCATCTTCACTCTATATAACTATGCCTCCAATCAACGAGAAGAATATCTGCTTCTTAAACTCTTCAAAACTGCTCTAGAAGAGGAGATAAAGTATGTGCACTCACAAGAAGACTTTAGTTGATATGTGTTGCAGACAGTTCAATGAATACTTCTTCATACCTAAAACAACTTGACGGTTAAACTGCTGTAAAATTATATATGTGTTTTTGTTACTAGAGAAATTTGTTTTCAGGGTAACTTATCAACTAAAGCTATCTCCAGTTCAGGAGGACTAAAAAAAAAATCTTGCTATGGTGGACAACATTTTTGTATGAAAAAATTGCTTGAAAAAAATAGATACTAGGGTTTCTTGGTCTTTGAGCTTGAGTATTTAAGGGCAGAGAAAATCTTTTCTTTCTCAGTGTAAATGTATGTTCTGGAAGTGGAAAATGGTGGCTTACCCTGAAACAATAAAATCTTATTTTATAACCTTGACAGATATTTGGGCCTGAATCAGGTATATATTAGCAGCCACTAACTATGCTATGTTCCAGGGACAGTATTATAACACACATAGAATTCAGGTAGTAGTTTCTATAATCTTGTTTTATATGAAAGCCTATGGAGTAGAATAAATTATCATAGAAATACAATAATTTAAAAAGTCTGGGTTCTGAAAAATATATATAACTGCATACCTAAGTCACATCTGAGAACCTTTCCGTTCTTCATACAGCTCTAAGGTAGACCAGATACAAGATATTGTTACTGGAAACCCCACAGTCATTAAGATGGTTGTCAGCTTCAACCGAGGTGCTCGTGGGCAGAACACTCTGCGCCAGCTCCTGGCCCCAGTGGTGAAGGAGATCATGGAGGACAAGTCCCTCATAATCAACACTAGCCCTGTGGATGTGTACAAGGCATGGGTAAACCAGCTAGAAATGCAGACTGGTGAGGCCAGGTGAGTGAGGAAGCTGGACATACTGTACCATTTAAATACTTGAGGAATCCATCAGTTCTGTTCTCCCTCTCCTTGTCTGACAAATTGCACTTGTGCCCTTGCATCCCTTCCCTATTTTCCTGCAACACGACGAGAGTTTCTGGGGAGACGTGCTTGAAAAACAGGTACTTTAACCTGTTCTGAACAAGAAAGGGATCACTTTCTTGTCAGGAAATTCAAAAGGCAATTACTTAATCTTTACAAGTGTTGTAGACTATGCCACAGAAGAATTTATAGCCTTTTTCCCAGGCTTTATAACAGCAGGTTAGTAGTGTCCCAGGCTTTTAAGGAGCTATACTGGGATGTGGAGATGTGTGCCTTAAATTAGGATTCCACTTCAGTACTTAAGGGGAAGTGGATGATGTCATGTGCACCCACATCTAAACAAACTGCCCCGCTCCAAAGAAAGGAAGTTAGTGCATCTGAGACTTTTCTTACTTAGCTGACTTCAACTGTGTTTTTCTGGTGTGCTTTACTGTTCACTGATGGCTTTTATGAAGGAAAAAAAGAAGGATTTTATCCTCAAATACATTGAGCCTGGTTTAATGTCTGTTTGCTTTGCAGCAAATTGCCATATGATGTAACCACAGAGCAAGCATTAACGCACACAGAAGTGGTCAATAAGCTGGAATCATCGATTCAGAGTTTGCGAGCAGTAACTGACAAAGTTCTTGCATCCATATTCTCTTCTCTCAATATGATGCCGTAAGTACTGAGTTAGGACTCTTGAACCTCAGTGGTGGAGATCCTTTCAAATTACGTGGCTTGTGTTACGTGCCTCTCCAATGGCTTATGCCAGCAGAGGGAGTGGTTCCTCCACTTCTCCTACTCTGCTTTAGCAGCCTTGTGAATATCTCCTTGCACTTGAAACTTTTTGTATTTTCCATTATATTGTTTTGTGTTTTAAGTGGCTGGGGGGGAAAGCCAAAAACCTGGCTGAATGGAATGATTGTTTTGTATTTCATCTATGAGTTCTCAGTATTTTTTTCTTTTCATCTGTTCTACATGTAGTTATGGAATGAGATATATAGCCAAAGTTCTGAAGAGCTCGCTCCATGAGAAATTCCCAGATGCAACAGAAGATGAACTATTAAAGGTAGACTTCTGAGGGAAAACGGCCAGCAGCTTGTTCTTTTAATGACAAAGGGGATTTTTATTGCCTCTTAAGCATTCTAAGGAACTGAGAGCACCAGCATTTACTGAAGGAATTTGGCACTTCTTGGGTTGTGAAGAGGTGGTGGAAGGGGAGGAAAGGGGACTCTGTTCCCACAACCTAACTATCTCAATCTGAGTGCTCAGTAATTCTCACAGAAGACAGTGCTTGACCTGTTTTGCACAGTAACCTTTCATAGAAGGTTGGAGTTTATCTGAATCATCTTGGGGTTTGGTTTTGTACTACAGTCCTTATCACCAGCAATCCCTTCATGGAGAACACTGGTCTTCATTTATCCCCCTCCCCAAAGTTGTCAACATATTAAAAATGCATTAATATTGTAATTTAAATACAGGGAGGAAGGGCTCTAAAAATAGATTGCAAGTAGATAATTGTGTTACACTTATTTGTACAGACTGAAAAGTGTGAGTAAGCATATGGTATCAGCACACACTAGTCATGGCTTACCACAGCCATGGTGCCTCTTCAGACAGCTTGGAGGAACTGCTCCATGAGCCTCCAGCCAGCTGAGACTGACAGCTTCCTCACATTAGACCTATTTGCACTTCCATGAAGATGCTTTCATTAGTGTTTGAAGTGGTTCTAAAATTATAAGCTATTCACTTCACTAGAACTTCCCTGTTATACTTCAAAAAGAAGATACTGTTCAGTGATTTAAATATATATATATTTTTATATATATATAGATATATATGTCCTGGTGTCTAGAGGACTTCAGACTCCTCAGCTGAAAAATTTATTCAGCCTCTGTGTGTGTTAACAATGCACTGGAAATCCTTGCAAGCAGCATTTTTGGAGTACTTCCGTCCATCACTCCAGCAACACAGATTAAGGCATTGCTCAATTTATAGGGGGGGAAAAAAAAAGTAAGTAGCAAAAGGAGCATAAGGCACTCAACTGAAATCCTTTAGATGTGTAAATTGGAAGTTCTGCAGGTGACTACTCATAAGCTGAGGCAAATTGCAGAAAGAAAAATCCTGTCTGTTTCAGAGATCTAGAATGATTTGAAGCTACCATTTGCACAATACAAGTTACTGTAACATCATTTCAGAAATTGCAGTTTGGAAAAATCTGTTCTTAGGACTTTTAGGGCTGCATGAAGTCCCCATGAGAAACAATGGGTCCCTTGTCAATGAATGCATTAAATGCTGGCAGATATCTGTAGCACTTCAGAGAATGAGCCTCTGGAGCTGAACCTTACAAAATCTAGGAGGAAGAAGAGCTGTATTTGTCTTTGTGTTCAACTCAGTGACTCACACTGAGCTGACCTAAAGCCAGCACCAAATTGAAATGTGGTTGTAAGAGTCCCTAACTGATGTACAGGGGTGTTGCAAGAGGCCAACCTTATAAAAGACCACGGGATCTTTCAGTTAGCAACATAGCATGTATGTCTTAAGGGTTCTTCTAGCACAGATTCCTATGGTCTAATTCAGAAGTAGAAATTATCAGGTTTTGTAAAACATAATTACTGTATGCAGAGGGAAGATCTCTTAATTTTTCTTTTAGATTGTCGGTAACCTCCTGTACTACCGCTACATGAACCCTGCCATTGTTGCTCCTGATGGTTTTGATATAATTGATATGACTGCTGGGGGCCAGATACACCCTGATCAGAGGAGAAACCTAGGTTGTGTGGCAAAAGTCCTTCAGCACGCTGCTTCTAACAAACTCTTTGAAGGAGAGAGTGAACATCTGTCATCTATGAACACTTACCTCTCACAGACGTACCAGAAGTTCAGGTAAGCAGTGCCCTCACAAATACCTACACAGTAAAAGCTCTCCTCTAGGATGCGTAAGGCAGATGGACTCATTTATCGGAATTCCTTGCTCAAAGTTAAAGTTGAGTGATAAGCCATAGAGAAATTCTCACTGTTGTCAAAGTTGAAGGAGGAGCAACAGGTTGTGTTTCTGCTTGAGCATTTCTTCAAAAATCAATCACCTCTGCTGGCTTGGTTGCCTGTAAGGAAGCCTTACTACAAACACTGATTGTGAGAACAGTGTGGGGCGATTCACTATCTAGCAAAAATAACGTGTTCTTTGCATCAGGAGGACAGCTGAATGTTTTGTTTGAGGAAAAAACTTACTGGTCAGGAATGTGTTGTGGGTTTTGTTTTTATTCTTTCATCTTTGAGAGATTCCATGCAGATGTTATTCTTTCATCTTGCACAGTTATAGGAAATTGCATGTTTTGCTACACCCTGGGACATAAGGTCTCTGGGATTATTGCGCATCTTCTTGGGTGTTGCTATTATTAACTTGAAGTGTTAGTGAGTCTTGTGACAAACTCACTTTCAGAACTTCTGTGCTTAGCGTCTGCCCTTCATGAAAGCAAACACACTGTTCATATAATGGGTTTTCTTGAGACATCAGCCATGAACACGAAAATACTTCATCATTCTGTTTATTGAAGTATTTAAGGGCATGACATAAACACGAAGAAACAATAGGGTAAAGTGTCATAGCGAGAATAACAAGTGCTAATGAAAGAGAACCTACTCTAGTTGGCTCTTTGATCACCGAAAAAGGAAGAATCCCTCTCCTATATACAAAACTGAGTCTCTGTGTGACTGCACGCTGTGCTTTAAATAAACCCGCCTCAGACAGCAATGGTGTCTGCTTAAGGCTGCCTGCTCCCTTTGTGTTCTCCCAGCAGCTGAAATTGCAATATTAGCTATGTTAAAAGCCACCAGTCCTGCCTAGATCTTTTACTGTGCGTTTGTGAACTTGTGCAGGAATTTGTCCAAACCCTTCTTAAGCCTTCGAATCATCTGCCTCCACAACCTTGTCCTGTAGCAATATTCAGAAGTTCACTACCTGTCAGTTAAAACAATGCTTCCTTTCATTTATTTGAAATTAATATTTTCCTGCTAGTTTCATCGCATAGCCCCTTGTCCCATTGTGGGATGTGATGAACGAATTCTGCACCCATTTCATGCAACACCACTGTGATTTTGTACAAGTTGATTGTATTCCTCAGCTTTTCCTTTCCAATCAGTGGAATCTCAGCCTTTATTTTTCTAATACCAACTTCAAAGGTCCTCTGAACCTGAAACGTACAATCTCCTCAACAGCACAGGTCTCGGTTCTCCATATATGTGCTAGTTATGTCAAAGTAATGCTTCAACTTTTTTTTCCCCTCAAGATTCTTGCATTTATAACCAATACCACATTTTCTGTTATTTTGAGCAGCTCAGTTTCTGAGTAACAGATTAAACATTTGTAGGCCAAGCAGTAATTTTGTGCAGCTATTTCAAATTATTTCTTCTCAGCACACTTCATGCTACAGAGTGCCTTCATAAAATCAGAGGATCTTTCTATGGAAGTTCTTTCAGAACTTCTAGAACATTAAATACAGACTTCTCTAAGTGTTTAAAACTTACCAAGTTATCAGTCTTTGAATGAGGACAAAAAAATTTACCTTTAAAACAATCTTCCACCATCTGTTCAGGAAAGATGGAAGACTTCATCACTTGTATTGATGTGCAAACACTTTGCCTCCAGAAGTTTCACTCAAACATTAAGTGTAGATTGCAGATTATAAGAGAAATACATTGTTTGTCAAAGATTTTTTGTGTGTTTTTCTTCATACAGGCGAACTAAAGTGAGTTTACAGGGGACAATTAATGAAGTCTTTCTCATTTTCTCCTAGGAATTTTTTTCAAGCAGCATGTGATGTTCCTGAACCAGAGGAGAAATTCAACATCGATGAATACTCTGACATGGTGACTCTTAGCAAACCTGTCATATATATCTCCATTGAAGAAATTATCAATACCCATTCAGTAAGTCAATGAAAATACAGTAGTCAACAGACTAAAGTGTATGGATTACAAAATACTTGCAAGAAACTCTGTGGGGAAGGCTTAGTGTTTGTTCTTCGTTTTGAAATACTTTCTTCAGTTAATCTCTGAAATGATCTGGAATTGAGGTTTTTTTCTAGAAGACTTCCATGTAAAAGCATCATCTTGAATAACAATTAGAATATAGCATTTTCTGATGGCAGAGAGGAACATTTTTTGTTCTAGATTAGAAATGTCACACACTAGATTAGTGTGACATTTCTGACTTGTACTTACAAGTACATTCTTGTCTTGGATAAGAAAGTGACACCAATTTGAAAAAGTTCTTTTGACTCTGGGAATAGAGGAAAATGCAGCGTATTTTGTGACTGTGGCACTCTGTCATATGTTTTGTTGGAAGCAGATGCAAACATCTGATTGAGGACTGAAGCTGTGGCATCCTGCCAGTTCTTTTATCGTGGGTAAATAACAGATTAACTGCAGTCTGTAGTATGACTCATTAGGTTGTAAGTAAAACTTCTGCCATATGGTCCTTCTAAAGCTGGACTATTACTGTTTCCTGGCTTGCAAGCTGTCCCCCACCCACCCACACCCTCCTGAAAAAGACCAACATCCAAAAAAAAAAGCCCACAAACCCCACAAAGAACTTCCCACAAATATTGTCAGATATGGAAAAGGTAGAATACCCAGCTCTCCCAGTACACCACACTACAAGTTAGCTTTATTCAAGTGAAAACTAATAGCCTAGCGTGCTAAAAACATATCTGCTGGGTTGTCTTTGTGCCTATTCTTCCTTTCAGCTTCGAAGGCATATCTATGCCTTAATGTTTATGATCAGTGGTTACATTTAAACACTAGTTGTGGTCAAATAATCCCTTGGTGTGTCTGTTGAATATCTAATATGTTATTTGGTCCTAATGTGACAAAGTATTACTATGCAATTTTATATTAAATGATAAAATATGCTACAAAATATGAAGTAATTTAATGACAGTAAATTGCCAAATAAAGGAGGTTATTGCAAGTGGAAATTAAGCTTCCATTCTGGTCAGACAGCTCAAACAACAACAGCAACAAAAAAAATGGTTTGAATAAGAGAAGATACAAAAACATTGTCTGTCATGTGTAGCTCAGCTTCAGAAGTAGTTCTCAAATCTGCCCTCTGTCACCATCTCCCATGGCACTTGCCGAAGTTTAATTTTCATTGCATACCTGTAAGATGTAGCACATAACAGAAACTTGTTTAAAACAAGTTCATGCCTATGGGGTTATAATGTTCACTTCTGTCTTATAAGTACGTCTGAAATGCTTTTCTTTTCTGGACATAAGCTTTTTAGTTGTCAGTAAGGTTCTAGTACCCAGTAACTTTTGACTGACTATAACTTGCAGTGTTCAAAATACTTAGAATCTTGGAATTTTTGCCTACTGTACATGCTCTGTAGCTAAAATTCAGTAAAGCTTGGTGACACTACGTATTTCCATCAGTCCTCCAAGTAAGGAATACTACTTCTATGGGGAATGGACTGTTGAATCTGGCAGTCACTAATGCTGCTGGCTTTATCTAACTCAGCGGGAGGTTACTTTTGTCATCCATAGCGAGAGCCTGTTTTCAAGAAAATGTTACTGCTCTGTTCGTGCTCCTTTTTAATTTGGCTTACCAGTATTTTTGTGGCTTAAAGATTTGAAAATGTGCCCAGCTGCGATGGAAGTTATTGTGAATATGTTCACAAATCTCTTGCAACTTCGAAATCTATTAGAAATTGTGCAGCAGGTGCTGCATAGCTGGCTTCTCACCTTTCAGAATTGACTGTATTGTGTATCACTGTTGCTGTTGTAAGCTACTGGAATAGATATACAGAAAATACGTATCTTTCTATGGACCACCAACCCGTCTTCGTTCATCTGTGTGCTTAGTTCAGGATACAGCACTGAAACGCTCTGCTTGGGATGATCACCCTTTACTCTGTGATTCTTTGTTAGTCCTAAAGGCAAATCTTAAACTTCTGCTCAGCTGTGATATTCAGCGCTCTGGAGATGATTGCCAGAAGGGCACAGCAAGACCAATTCTAGTCCAGAAATGAGCATGGTTCCCCCTTGGGTCCTCCATAATCCTCATAGCACTGCCTCTGTGTCTTTCAGCTTTTAGTCTCCAGATGTATTTACAAGTATAAAGTCACTGGGAATGGCTGGATTTTGGTGTTTGTTTGGGGGTTTTTTTTGTTTTGTTTTTTTTTTATGGTGATGACTTCATTTACTTTGTTTCTAGCTACTCTTAGAACATCAGGATGCCATTGCCACTGACACGAATGACCTGCTGAACGAGTTGCTGGAAGGACTGGGAGCCGTTCCTGATGTAGAGTCTTTCCTTGGTATGGTGTTCTTTGTCTTTAACGAAGATTAATAAGTAATTTCATTCTAGGGGCAGAATTAAATGGGGGCTTGATTTAAATAGTCTCATGTCCCTCATAGTGACAGCTTCCTCATTTACTACAGGGTTCTTTTCTGAACACTTTTTGTAAGATTGCTCCCTATAGTTGAACCTTCTTCTAACTGCAATATTCACTCTAAAGATTAAGGATGTGATTCAGAATCCAAACATTAATAATGTTTTGCGCAGAACGATACAGTTGTGCTCAAACCGCAGATAGAAAACAAGTGATATTCAATAATCTGATCTTAAGATTTGCTAGTGTTGGCTAGAAACTTACAAAGTGTATGGAGAATTCTTAAACCAGCCATTTTTAATTTTGACAATTATACTAATGAAAATGAAGTCTTGAAAATGATGTAATTTTGTTAGAAAGTTATAAGGAATAAATGTGACTTAGTTGATTTGCCTCAGTTGTAGTGAGATGTGAACTGTTTAGAAAACAACTAGGATGTCATGAATAATACTAGCTGTGGATAGCCTGTAACGTAGCTGCTACTCTCATTTTTCCCCACTATCACTGCACGTTAGGACAAAGTATGTTAAATTGTTTGTATTCTTCCTTGAGAAGATGACATGCGAGTCCTTGCACATCAGTAGCTTGAAAAGCAAGAATTGGTGGCGTTTTCCAAAAATACTTTAATTGGACTTAAATAGCTGGCTTATGGTTTCGATTGTCCAATGTCCAAAAAAAAAGGCTGTTTCTATGTGCTAGAAATGGGGGTGTGTGTATTTAATAAATGTAATATTTCTGATGATTTACAGTGATTTGTCTACGCTCTTATTCGCTTCATGTACTGGACAATGGGAAAGTTGACAAATTCAAAGTAAAAGCTATTTCCTTACAGGGGAAGGAGCTGTTGATCCCAATGACCCCAACAGGGAAAGCACACTGAGTCAACTCGCAAAAACAGAGATCTCACTGTCTCTAACAAGCAAATACGAGTTACGAGAAGGTGAAGATCAGGATCTCAAAAGCCTGATGATAAAGTGAGTTTTGCTCAAAAACCTATATTCTGACAATGCTGTTTGTTTTCTTAAGAAAGTTGCTCCCACCCTGCTGCCCTGCCTACGTGCGTTTTTGAGGTGCCGAGTGCGCTCAGTTTTTCAAAAGCCAGTTTGCATTCAGTCCCATTCAAACTTTTGCAAAAATCAGAGAAACTGCTAATTCCTCCAGAAAGCTTACAGAAAGGTAAACATACTGCCACTTGTGTTTTGGACTGCGACTGGATCATTATTTAACCTAGTAAGTTCTTTTCCATGACACTGTAAAACATTCTGGTTTAAACCACCAGAGTCTTGGGAAAGCAGGGGTGAAACCGTGCGTCCCTTAACAGGCTAGACAGGTTAAGTATCACGCTGTCCCCTCTTTCCCCTCAAAGGAAAGCACTTCCTGACATACTGCCATCAGGCATTTGAGCCGGATGCGACTGTCACTTCAGCAGGAATAGTGCGTGCTTTTATTCAGGGAAGGAAAACTGTTTATTCTGTTTCGTAAGCAAATTAAGAAACGGCTTCTGGGATACCCTGGGATATGGGCTATTTTTATAGTCAAAAATATTTTTATAAAAGCACTTAGTATCACATTAACTAGTGCCCCTCTTTTGAAGTTATTTCAAGCCGTCCAGAGTAAGGATTGGCTTATTTAAGATCCTGGTGCATCTGAACAAGGAGGGGAATGGGATGCTGCTCTCCTCTACTGCTAAGCTTACATTTATCCTGCGAGTGTGAAGGTTAGAAGTTCACTTTAAGGGAAAATACAGCAGAAGGATTTTACACCTTTGCAAGCACTAAGAGTGTAGATACAGGCTGTAATTCAGCTCTAATCTGTTAGTAGTTTTTTTTTCCCTGATCAAAAATCAGTAAACTGAGTTTATTAGGTAATACAAAAAGGGGGGGGTCTGAAGAAAAGTTTTTAGCTAGAATGTCTGTAGTAAGTAGTACAATTTCTATAAAAGCCATAAACACCTGTTTAAAATCGGGAGCGGGACAGGGGGGGAAGGGGAACCATCTAGTTTTAAGTGCAAGAACACTGCTACTATTTATCCTAAAAGGAAGAGGAATGTTTCCACTGTAATTTTGCATATTTGGTTTGAATCTTAAACAAGAAAACACTGAGGTTTTTCTGCAACCTATTATCAAATTATGTTTGACAATGTAAAGGGATTGCAATAAGAATGTAAAACCAAAACTGTGTTATTCACTTGGTGTTCCAGCAACCAAGTCTCTAGAGCTATTCCCAGGCTGGTTTTGTAATAAGGATATGCCTGCCACTGTCCTTTAAATAAAAAAATGCTTCCTGTCCTTTTTTCCCCTGTATAGGAGTACAATGCTACCCCTTAATAGAATCTCTAAAAATATACAAAATCAAGGCCAAAAGAATGTCTTCAATCCTCCACACTGTGTAGAAATATGTTGAAACAAAAGCATAAGAATTAACAAAAGAATTTAACTTCTCTGTTGCGTCACTGCTTTTAAGAAATATTTCTCATATTGTGAGGGAATCTGGTAAATAACCTAACAGAAGAGTAATTAGCAACCTGTGCTAAATTGCAGCAATATCAAAAGTTAAAATGCCACCACGTGTTACACAAGAGACATGTAAATACAGATGCTTAGCTCTCCTACCTGAGCTACCGAGTAAGTCTTACTGCATCTGTGAAATGTTAGGCACCTGGCTAAAATTCACGTCACAGCTGAGTCGCTGAATATTCCTTCCTTCTCTGCAAGCGAGATGCCTCTTGTATAGAAATATCAAAACAAGTGCTTTTTAAATGGTTTCGTGAAGGCTTCTGTGAATTTGTTGTTATCCTTGCCTAAAGGATGCTACGTAAGGTGCCTGGTCTGCGTGGTTTGGGAGTGCAGGTATTGCGTGCCAAGTGGCAGGTGAGGGGGGAGGCATGCACAGCCATGGTTCTGGAAGACAACAGACCTGAGCAGGTTTGGTACGCGGGGAGAGGAAGTGGAAACAAGCCTCGTGTCTTATTGACCAAATCAGCACCTGCTTCTAAGGCAGTACATAAAATGATAATGCCATCCTACGTACGTCCTTGTAGACTGTGGTGGTGACCACCAAAGACTACAAAGGTTGTGTCAGGCAGAGAAAGCCAGCAATGTGTTGATGTAGCCCAAGCGAACCAACTTTAGTAAGCCTTTCTGGTTTTGTTTTGGTTTGATTCCCGCCCCTCGCGCCCCAGCAAACTGGAAAGGATCCCAAGAGAGTTTGTGAAATAAAAATACATTTAACAGCAGTCCTTCAGAAGCCGTTGAATGTGCTAGAACCACTCAGTGCAGTTAACAGCAGCGCTGGATGAGCCAACTACTTTCCAGGTTTAGCGTGTTGCCTCCTAACGTGGAAGGAGCACTGCCTCAGGTCTGCCTGTGCTGCCACGCGCAGCATTCCTACCTTGCTGCCCCTTCCATGGAAGCTTGGCTCGTACCCAAATACTCGGTGGTTTTGGATAACGCCTGTATGAAAGTAAAATTTTATCCCGTTTCATTGCATTTTTATGAGAACTTCCAGTCCTGAAAACACAAACCCACCCCACCCCCCAACTTTACATATGTAAACTATAATTTTAAACCAAGGCATGAGGTTTTACCACAGAAGCCTTGATCACATTAGACATTTTCCTGGGAAACTTAAGATGCATCTTCAAGTTTCTGTTATTTTTTAAGAATAGTGAGCTATATCTCATTTGTAACAGTGTCCTCTATAGTAACAGAATTCAGTAGCAGAATGTTCTTGGAAATACTATGGGCGAAGGGGCAGCAGGAATGAGATAAATGCTTACCAAAAAAAGAACCAGTTTACATATCAGGGTGTAGCAGCTTCCCTTTTCTTGCAAGAAAATGTTCCTTATCCGTTGTTGCTAGAGAAATATCTGCCCTGAAGTGGTGTGCATAAATGCACTGCATCGGATGTAAAAGTCCTTCAGAAGTTCATCAAATTTCAGTGCATTTCCACTTTATTCAGTAAATATACCCTTAATGGAACCACGCAAAGATTACATTCCTATCTGCTGTTTTGTCATGATCGTAATTAAAATCCACATGGGATTATTTCTTGGATTTTTACTGTGTTAGCAGTAGCTGTTTTACTGTGCTAGCTGGTTAATGGTTTTCTAAAACAAAAAGGGGGGGGGGGGGGGGAAGTATGCATGTATTTCTCTGTTCAGACCCATGTAGAAGCCATAGTTGTTCAACATTATTAGTGGAAGCTCTGAAACAAAAAGCTAGGAAACATAAACATTATCCAGTATCCATAGTAAAGGGGAAGCTTGTGAGTTTTTCTGTTGAAGAAATGAAATGCATAAGTAATCCAGTGAAACTGTTTTGTAATACCCATGTATCCTTTTTCAAAAGGACCAAAAGACTTATCGTGGATGTGATACGAACACAGCCAGGGGATACGCTCTTAGAAATACTAGAAACACCAGCCACTGCACAACAGGTAAGTGCTATACTGTGCCTGGATAGGGAAGAAAGTATATATAGTATATGTAGTACATTTTAACATAACTATTTGAAAGCCTGTCAGATGTCTGACAGATTTCTCCACTGCTTTATAACAATGAAATTATTGTTGCTGGTTTTAGACTATTCAGATCTAGAGACTTCAAAATGTGAGACTTACAAATTTTCTTTCACTGTATAATTGGCAACAGCTTCAGAGGAAAAGAAAAATTAATTCTTGCTGTCAACTAGCACACTTAGAATAATATTTTTTTCTTATGTTATAATACAAAGAGCCTGAGCTGAATCTTCTGCTAGAATTTTTTTCTCATGAACTTCAGTATCTTAACTCAAGTTCCCTGATACCAAGTTTATTTGCTTAAGCAAGATAAGTAAACATCTGCTTGGGAAACCACTGCCATCTTTGGTATGGGAATTGAGTGGGAACAGCTCCCAGTGGCAGACCTCCCTGTAGATACTAACACAAAAAGCTACATCTCAATAATACGCATGTTTTGGCTTACCTCAGTGTATGCATATGCAGGGGACATCTGTGAGATGTGGGCAGTCTTCCCAACCTAACTCTCTCTCTAAGTGTCTAGGTGTTGTGATTAGTTAGTTAAGGTATGTCAAAAGGCATATAGTAGCAGACCATGTGGTAAGAGAATATAAACAAAGCCTGTACCCTGATTCTTGATAATCTCCTTTGAGAATTCAATGTACTTAATACTTAACTGTTATCATGAGATGGAAAATAACTGGTTTGGGTTTGTTTGTTTTTCTTCTGTTTATGCTGTGTTTTTTAACCCAGGAATCTGAGCACTTGAAACTTGTAGAAAAACGTGCCATCTTAGATTCCAAAACTCCAGAGAAAATGAAACACAGTCAGTCTATTTTTGAAGATGGGCAGCTACCAATAGAACAAAAGAAAAGAAAAATTCAGAGAAATCTCCGGACACTGGAACAAGCAGGACTAGTGTCTTCAGCAACTAAGTACCAAGAAATTATAAACGAGATTGCTAAGGTAAATGGAACATGCTTCCCTGTATATTGATGGATATTAGGCACCTAGCCCAAATCCATTTCAGCTAGAGGCATACAGTACACATTCCAGAAAATGCTACACTAAACTGCTGAAGTACCCACATAAGAAACAAATCATCTTTGTTTGCTGACAAAACAAGTGAAAGACAGTGCTCTCGCCCATAGCTACCTGAATTGAAAAACATACAACTGTAACTTTGTTATCCAGGTCTGATATTGATGCTGTTATAACTTCTCTGGTACGTGTTTCAGAATTACCCATCAGTGTTTCAATTAATAATTAATGTTGTCTTAGTAAGATTTAATAGTAACCCCAAAGCATTCTCTGATTGGCATTAACACTGATCTGCAGTGGCTTGGTAGGACACAAGGAGAATAGTGGGCTAACGTGGTACCCGTTCTGAGGCTGACAAACCACCTGGCCTGTTGTGTACGAATCAGAAAATCCTGTTCCAAGTCCACAGCCAATACTCGCTGTAAGAATCTTAGTGTACTGGATTACCATTACTCATGAGTAATATTGGATTATCTTTAATTACGCATGAATAAATTACTCATAGCTCACATGAGTGACTTACATATTATAAATACGTATTTTTTTAAAGCTGCAAATATATTTGAATATATATGAGTAAATTACTCATGTGAGCTAAGTCCCCAATGTAATTATGTCACATTGCACCTATTCTGAAGTGACATTTTAAAGACCTGCTTGATTCAGGTGTCTCCACCTGCTTCTACTTGAGATAAAGCCATTCTACATATGTGTTTAGTGCCCCATCCTCTTTTTATTTCTTATCTGTAAACCTAGATGCTCTGTTTCGAGTCATTAAGGCAGTCTGACTTATTTTGACTATCTCAACCATTACCTTCAGCCCAAGCTCTAGTTCAGCAGTAGCAAGTTCCTTGCCCAGTAGAAGCCCAAGCTCTCACCAGAAATTAGCTGTGAGAAAGCTTCCATTTATAGCATGAAGATGATGTCCTCCTTATGACATCTGTCTGCCACACCCTGGAGACCACAGCAGAGTTCAGGATACTACCACTTGTAGTAGCAATGTGATTGCTGCCTTCTGTAGTCATGTAAACTGTAGTACTCGCTACTGGTACTGTGCTTGTGAAGAACTAACATGGCAGTTCATGCTTTCTCCCAGTAATTAAGTCAGGTTGCGCAATTATATTTGAATAGTAATAAGCTGAGACTCTTAAAAGTATAAAATTAATAAACCAATAACACTAATAAATTTATTTAGGATATCCGGAATCAAAGAAGATACAGACATCATCGAAAAGCTGAGTTGGTGAAACTCCAGCAGACTTTGAACGCACTGAACTCCAAGACAGCATTTTATGAAGAACAAATCAATTACTACAACACCTACATCAAAACTTGTTTAGACAACTTAACAAGAAAGTGAGTTGAGTCTTCTTGTCTTTTAATATTTCAGTGTGTTTTATCAGGAGGGAGAACAGGTGTTAATCTGCAGCTGAAAGTTTTCATTCCAACAGACTGACAATCCATGAATTAAACAGTTCGTGGGGGTTGTCACTGTGACCTGAGTCAAAACCTGGAAAGTAAACTCTTGCATTTATTTAAATCTGCCTTAACAAAAGAGGCCTGGGATATATTTGCATTTTTAATATATTTAATTGGTGCTACTTTGGAGATCCATTAGTACGCTTTGAAGTCATACAGCCTTGGGAAGTGATTATTGATTTTCTTCCTTCATTAAAAGGATTCAATTTCATCTTTAGAATGAGAAAGGGAGAAATAAATGCCTAAAGAATTTTACTCGAGAACAATGCCAACTGAGGTGTCAAAATGAAAACACTTTATTGACATGAGCAGGAGCTTTCCCAGTGCAAACCTCATTGATCCAGAAATGAACTCGAATGGCCAACTTCTGTAACGCCTGTCACTCTATGCTTACCAATTGCTATTTTAAATTGACGATTGTGGACTCTTTTCAACCGGGGTTGCATTTCACAGTAGAGTTTAAACAAGTGCTAAAAAATGTTGATTCAAAATCATTGCTGAAATGTTTAGACTATTCACTGCGTGCTAAATATCCCTCTAATTCTTAGGTTTATTTTGAACGTTATTCTGTTCGTTAATAGGAGTTCAAAAAGGCAAAAAGTGAAGGAAAGCTAAATGTATCTAGAAGATTAGTTGAAGTATAAAAGATCTGATAGGTAAATCAAAAGCAATTTTTCTTGCTCTTCCCAGAAATTCACGGAGGTCAATTAAACTGGATGGAAAAGAGGAGGCAAAGGGAAGCAAGAAACTCAAGCAAGCCTCATTAAAGTACACAGCTGCAAGACTCCATGAAAAAGGTGTCATCCTAGAAATTGAAGATCTTCAAACCAACCAGTAAGTGTGGTATAAAACAATTCAGAGCATTTTCTGGTCAATAGCTTCTTAAGGGAGCTAGCTTTTGTTAAAAGAAATCTTTGCAATTTCCGATGACACACCTAAAACTACCTCAGACTTTTACGTTCAGAAGAATGATAAAGCCTAATTGTCATAATTTTTTCCCTTGTACCTTGCTATATGATTACCTTTGGAAAATATTTGAATAAGCCTATTTTGGCATTAACTTAGAAGAAAGCAGTACAAGTCAGCTGGTACACACTCACTGGTAATGACTGACTTGTAGCGGTTATTTTTTTTCATTTACTGATGAATCACTTTCATATAACTGAGTAAGCACCTGTCTTTCTGCACTTCCTCACTACGGCAAGGTGAACGGATGTGGTGATTTAACATCCCTTTTGTATCTATCCGTTTTGAGTCCTTCGTAGTGAAAATTTTCCATCCTCTGCACCCTGCCATCCATCTTCTGCATGGAAAAAGTTTTCCAGGTTGCAATTATTTTTTTTTTTCCAAGTGGGTTCATCAGGCAGAGGAAGCCACATGAGGCAGACTGAAACCAGAGAAGGTGTATGCACCTGCAAGGAAACACTCGGGTGGGACAGAACAAAGATCTGGCTGCCCTGTTCTTGTGCTACGGATGCTTGGTCATCTTTGTTCCCTGAACTTCCCACAGCCCTCTTCCCCCCTGCCCGCCTCTGGCTTTCTCCAATATAAAAGACTTGAGAGCTCTTTATTCTGCACTATATGTACACCAGAATGTCTCCAAGAAGGACACTGCAGTAGAGTTGGAGTGGCTCACTGGACACCATTTACACTGCTTACAGTCAGAGTTCTTTTATGTTCTGCGCAATACAGCATACCTAATCGATTACCCTTCTTTTTGTTTTGAGGTTTAAGAATGTGATGTTCGATATCACACCTGGAGAAGAAGTGGGTGACTTTGAAATCAAAGCAAAATTTTTGGGGGTTGAGATGGAAAAAGTGCAGCTCCATTTCCAGGTAGAGTTTGAATTTTGTTACTTTGCTATATAGCATTTGCTGTAAATATAAACTATACCAGATTTTCAGCATGTATTCATGAACTCTTCAATCAGCACAGAGCAGCAGATCACATGGGGAATAAACTATATAACTTCTGTAGGATGCTGCACACAGAGTTGGGTTAATGTTTATATTAGGGCAACTGTGTGAAATCAAATGCCACATTATTTCAGTGGCAAGCAGCAAATACCACGAGAAAACGAAAATACACAGAAAACAGTATTTCTTCTGGTTTGCTGTTACTGACAGGGTACAATTTGGGATTCAGAGGACATGTAATGTTCTCTATACCTATCCAATAGCTGCTTGTAACTGTTTAAATTGCAGAGAACCTGGAGTTTGAGATGGGTATCACATGATGAAAATGACCCCATCTTCTTGCTGTAAGGTATGAATTCAGAGACTAATGATTTTATTTCTGATTACAGGATTTGCTTCAGATGCAGTACGAAGGTGTGGCTGTAATGAAAATGTTCGATAAAGCTAAAGTGAATGTCAATTTGCTCATATTCTTGTTGAATAAGAAGTTCTATGGAAAATGAGCGTCTTCAGATATCATGAACTGCATCCATCAGTGGGAAGTCTATTCAGTATTTTTTTGCTTTTAAACATTTGCTTGAAGTTTGTTGTTGGATGCTCTTTAACTTCAAAAAACAAAAAAACTAAACCACCAAATGTTCAGAGGAATGTACATCGTGCCTTTTCAGCATTGATAATGAAACAGAAAAATAGGAAATAGATTAAACAGTTCCAGATTTCATTGGTGTTGGTACTTTCAAATCAAAATATTATTTAGGACACTCAGCTATTGTGGTTGTATGGATTTTAAGGTAGGCAGAAATTGAATTTAGTTGACTATATAAACCTCTTACTATTAAAACATTTTAAAATGACCTCAGATATATAATACAGTTCTTATTAGACTTTAAGTATTTACCAAAAGAAATCCTAATTTGTTTCTAAGGGATAGTTTGGGCAAATATTTAGTTACATACTGAGCCTATTTTCTGGCAGTTGTCAATTGTAAAGCAAACTTATTGTGCAATTCAAAATTTTTATAGGTAATTATAAAGTGACAATAACGTCTTACTGTACAAAAATATATTTTGTGATTTCATTCCTACTAAATGCACTACTGCCTCGTGTAAAACGACGTTTTCTACTTTCACAGCCTTTGGAGTGGCATTGGGGAAATCTGAATAGCAAGCAGTTGTTGTTCAGTTTGAAGTATTTGAATACGTAAATTGTGCCTGTCTGTCTTTTTTTGTAAGAAAATAAATGCAATAAAATCAGTATTTAGATTGGTTTTTTAAATATTCTTTGGAGATTGTTCTATGTAAAATAAACGTTACCTAATTAAACTGGCTTGGTTCCTAAATTTCATTTAAAAGAGTAAAGTAGCAATCCAGATCGTAATAGTGAAAGAACTTCTTCCACTTCTTTTTATAAAATTGAATCTAATTAAGCTTGATGGTCCTCACAGCACATTTTGGGAAGGCCACTCAGCAGTGAAGACTTCATGGCCTTTATGCTATTGAATATGATGATGACTTTGCTGATGAGCTACCAATTACGCCTGCAGACCAAAAGTGTATACAGTGGGTAATGTGATAAACACATAAACCGAGAGAAAATATTTTCCACTCTCACTTTCCTTGTGAGAAGTATTTTAAAAGGTGGACTGTGAGAGGTTCTAGAATGCATTGTAAAAGCAAATATTAAAGAAATATTAGTTCTGAAGGTGGAATAAAACAGTGTAAAGTCAGTCATAAATATATAGGCCACAAGTTTAGTTGGTATTCGGACCTGTGGTATTATACACTCCGAAAAAATGATTACACCTATTAGAGACATTCATTTATGCATGGCATTAAATTTGAACACTTGACTACTTTAAAACAGCTAATATCCCTAATTAAAAGATAAATGGCTCCTATGTGCTTCTGCTTTTCTTCCAGCTAGTTATGTATAATCCATTTTAATGTGACATAAATGCTGCAGTATTAATAACCTGGCTCACTTAGTTAGCTGGATGGGAAGGTGAGAGCAGCACTTTACTTTTATTTCCAAAGGAGAGAAGTGAATTGTATTTGAATATGCTTAAATTCACCACCTTTTGTCTGGGTATTCCCCCCCCCTTTTTTTTTTTTCATTTTTTGTAATGAACTGACGAATTCTAGCTGAGTAGGTAGGTCTGCACAGGTGGGATGTTAACCTCAAAGGTCTGGTCTTACACTTACCTGTCAAAAGCCTGGAGTTCTGCTGGTGAGACAGTACTAGAGCCCCACAGCCTTTGGGGGAGCAAGTCACTCCTGCACACGCCTTTGTGCAACACACGTGCCACATCTAGTGACTGCTTAGTTCTGATGTGAACAGCATGTTCCTCAGTTATTTCCTGATGCAGGCAAGCTTAGAAAAGCTTATTTGGTTCCCAAGCAATGACTCATGTGAAAGGTACAGTCTGTGTGCTAGCACTCACCTTTTACAACCATTTCTTGGACTTCCTGCTCTTCTAGTGCACACCAAAGAATAACTACTATTGTTTTCTTTAAATTCCTTTAGAAGCTTTTTTCTTAACTAGTTCAGATTAGGGTCTTGACACTGAACAGCGTCAGCCTTGTTTAGCAGGGTTCCACAACGATTCCCACCTAAAGTTTGCTCATAGTACCAAGTACCATGCAAATGAGCAAAGCAGTTCTGTGCCCACCCACTGCTGTCCTATGCTGCTGACAGCTACTATATACAACAACAAATAAAGGGTTTTCTTGGAGGCTGCTGTAGGCTGGAATTTAGGGTTTTCAAAGTTAGACAGGACTTGATGAAATGAGTTTCATTCATGAAATGGTCTTGTGCAGAGTCTTGCATCACCGGTGTAAAACCTGAGGAAAAAGCCAGTATAACTGAACAGAGCCTACACATGAGTTGTCACCGCAGGAGAAGATGCATCTTTCTGTGCAAGACTTGCCTGTCTCTCACTTTGTCTTCCTTAACTGAAATCTAAGAAATTATAACAGCAAATAGTCTTCAGTCTGTTAGCCACATGTCTTTAGAGTTGACTAAGAGTGCCTGGCAACTAACTTAGTTTTTTAGAACTTTTCTATTCTGATGGGGCTCTGAAGCTCCCACACTGTCCACAGAATCATGGATAGTTTGGCCAAGCAGACAGAAACACTATCACAAGCAATAGTTTGGTTCTGTTTCACTCTGCGCTTATCTGCAAACCTTCTTTAGTTGTCTCTTTCTTTTTGTTTGTTTGTTTTAAAGAATACAGAAACAACATGGAAAAACTTCACTCTAACAGCAAATCCAAAGAGTGGCAATTGCATCTGATTTCAAAATGAGACAACAGTCTCCCTGGAGGACTGATGTTGCTTCTGAGATATGATTCTAACCTCATTCTCTTTGAGCAGTAACTCCCTACCCCCGGCACACACCAGGGTAGTCTGTATTAAATGGCAGAAAGATGGCTCCTTCCCCAAACTGTAATGATGTAAGCAATCTTACTGGGCAGTTGTAGGCCTTTTTGGTAAACCTAGTGTGTTTAACAGGGAAGAAGTTTTGTCCTGTAACTTGTTTCTGCCAAAAACCAAAGATCTGAAAAGGTGAAAGAAGTAGAATTAAAAAGTGGAAACTGTTAAAGCTTTAGAAGTCATAAACTCTTCACCTCCATTACAATCAGTTTTATCTAGAGAGAAAGTAGTGACCTTACTTACACAGCTAAAGGATACAAAAATTAAATTTGGTTCCCATATGCAGATGGAAAATTTAACAAACAGTGTGGTTATTTTTAAACTAAAAGGGGAGAGATTTAGATTGGACATTAGGAAGAAATTCTTTCCTGTGAGGGTGGTGAGGCACTGGAACAGGTTGCCCAGAGAAGCTGTGGAGGCCCCATCCCTGGAAGTGTTCAAGGCCAGGTTGGATGGGGCTTTGGGCAGCCTGGTCTAGCGTAGGGTGTCCCTGCCCCTGGCAGGGGGGTTGGGACTAGGTGATCCTTGTGGTCCCTTCCAACCCAAAACATTCTATAATTCTATTCACTTGCTCTGTTTACAGTAATCTCATTTGCAAAGATGAACCCTATGACCGTTCCCTATATCTGCAACTAAGGTACTCCCTGGAGATACAATCCCAGTTTCCTTTCATACCTTTCACAAACTCTGTGGACTGGTTTATGCCTTAAGCACTGGCTCACTGGTTAAGGCTGGTTGATGCTTAGACAAGACAAATATTGAAAATGTATGATTTCCCAAGGTCTGGAACAACATTTACTAACGCACATTTATTTTAAGAAAGATTAATACTTGGTTCATTTCTATTTTAGGTTTAGAGAATTTTAAGCGTTTTTACAGAGCTGTGAGACTACAGCAATGCCCAAGAATAGCTTCGCATTCTCCTCCAAAATAAATTAAATTATTTCTGATTAAGGTGTTTTCTAAACAGATGAAGAATAGTTCATAATTAAGTACAAGGTGTTTTGTGTGGGTTGTCTAGTGTGTTTGGGATGATAGAGCTGTGGAAAGGCTGGTCAGCTGTAAAACTTGTATTGATTACTTGCCCTGGCCCTAACAAACTGGAGTCATCCCTAACACTGCTGTAACACAGTCAGCGGTGGGATTGTGGGAAGAATGCCATGGAGGTGTAGAACTTACTGGGAACCAGTACTTGCCACCAGGAGTTTGTATTTCCCATGGTTTTACTCTTAACTAAGAGCAGAGGTCAGTGCTTCAGTAATAAAGGCACTTCGTACGTGCTTCCTTCCCCTCCCCTCCCCCCCCCCCCGCCGCACCCCNNNNCTTTTTTTATTTGTATTGGTGTAAACAGAAAGATGTACAGTTGGGGATGGAACAGCATATCCTAGAGAGAGCATCCACTCCAGGATGCATACCGGGAGCACCCACTTGTAATGCTTCCGACAACGTTCCAGGCCCCAGAAACACAAAGCACTCCAACCACCAGTGGAGTAAGTCTTTTCAAAGAAAAGAGCCTAAATAATAGCTGCAAGATTACCACAGCTTTAATACCGCTTTCGGTTCAGCCAGACCTTTGTCCGCGAGCAGCTCTGGCGGACGGCACCAGGCGTCCTCCCTGAGGCACGCGCCACGGAGCTCAGAAGTGCCACCGCTTCCTCAGGGGTCTTGCACGGACATGAGGACGGCAGAGCT